>JAVGWX010000006.1:39385745-39570745 GCA_036924085.1 Ariolimax columbianus
GGAAAAAAGGCGAACGCAGAAAGAAAAGAGAATAACATTTTCCCAGGTAAAGAGAAAAGAGAAAAGCCGGCTATTTAAAAATGTGTTCAGCTGAAAATCGATTATATTTCTTAAGTAAAATCGATAGAATATAGAATCTATGAGATTGAAATAAGTAACAAATAACATCACTAATATAATGAATGGACGTTATTATATTTGTCACTGATATCTATTTTCAGAAATCATTGGAAATAACAAGAAATTAAATGTCAACTTTCAGGATGGAGACGGGTGAGTGCCTTGTTGTTGTTTATCGTTTATTTATTTGGTTTAATGGATTCACTCAGTATAGCCGATGTATCGGCTACCAAAATTGCTCACATTGCCATGTGGCTGATGTACTGGCTTGAATAATGGACTTGCATACTAATATAAACCTTTCTCAATATCAAATTTTTCTCTGTGTGTAGACGTGCATATACATCCTATCAATGGTTTCACATTACAGCAATAAAGGCGACTCTCTTTCTCTCACACTTTCTCTTTCTATATTTCTCTCTCTCTCTCTCTCTCTCTCTCTCTCTCTACCTTGTCCTTTCTATTTTTATCTCTATACCTTGTCCTTTCTTTCTCTATCTCTCTACCTTATTCTTTCTATCTCTATACCTTGTTCTTTCTCTCTCTATCTCTATACCTTGTCCTTTCTTTCTCTATCTCTCTACCTTATTCTTTCTATCTCTATACCTTGTCCTTTCTCTCTCTATCTCTATCCCTTGTTCTTTCTATCTTTATCTCTATACCTTGTCCTTTATCTCTCTATCTCTCTCTACCTTATTCTTTCTATCTCTATACCTTGTCCTTTCTCTCTCTATCTCTATCCCTTGTTCTTTCTATCTTTATCTCTATACCTTGTCCTTTATCTCTCTATCTCTCTCTACCTTGTTCTTTCTATCTCTCTCTATCTTGTCCTTTCTATTTCTATCTCTATACCTTGTCCTTTCTCTCTCTATCTCTCTACCTTGTTCTTTCTCTCTCTACCTTGTTCTTTCTCTCTCTATCTCTATACCTTGTCCTTTCTCTCTCTATCTCTCTACCTTGTTCTTTCTATCTCTCTCTCTATCTTGTCCTTTCTATTTCTATCTCTATACCTTGTCCTTTCTCTCTCAATCTCTATACCTTGTCCTTTCTCTCTCTATCTCTATACCTTGTTCTTTCTCTCTCTATCTCTCTACCTTGTTCTTTCTCTTTCTATCTCTATACCTTGTCCTTTCTCTCTCTATCTCTCTACCTTGTTCTTTCTCTCTCTACCTTGTTCTTTCTCTCTCTATCTCTATACCTTGTCCTTTCTCTCTCTATCTCTCTACCTTGTTCTTTCTCTCTCTACCTTGTCCTTTCTATCTCTATCTCTCTACCTTGTTCTTTCTCTCTCTATCTCTCTACATTGTCCTTTCTCTCTCTATCTCTCTACCTTGTTCTTTCTCTCTCTATCTCTCTACCTTGTCCTTTCTATCTCTATCTCTATACCTTGTCCTTTCTCTCTATATCTCTCTACCTTGTTCTTTCTCTCTCTATATCTCTACCTTGTCCTTTCTATCTCTATCTCTATACCTTGTCCTTTCTCTCTATATCTCTCTACCTTGTTCTTTCTCTCTCTATCCCTCTACCTTGTCCTTTCTATCTCTATCTCTATACCTTGTCCTTTCTCTCTCTATCTCTACCTTGTTCTTTCTCTCTCTCTATCCCTCTACCTTATCCTTTCTATCTCTATACCTTGTCCTTTCTATCTCTATCTCTCACGCCCTCTTTCTATCTCTATCTCTCTTCGGACACGGAAAGTAAGTAAGTATCTCTATCTCCCTATCTTGTCCTTTCTCTCTCTATCTCTATGCCTTGTCCTTTCTCACTTTCTCTCTCTCTCGCTCTCTCTATCTTTCTCTCTCTATCGCTCTACCTTGTCTTTCAGCGCCAAACACCACGCATAAGACCGCACACAAAATTCTCCAGTTCGATCGGTCCGCCGTCACTCTCTATAATTCTTGCACCACTATTGCACTCTCCCAGGTGATTGATCTGTATAGAGTCTCTCTGATCTACCCAGCTTCCAATTACCGCTCGGTTTCCACATAATCACCTGTAGCGGGAGTATATTATTGTTCATCTACAACACATGCCTGGTGTACGCCCAACGTATCTTCCTGACGAAATTAGAAACATAATGTTGGTTGGACTACAGTCGTATTTGCTCTTTAGTCATGAATTCTCTCAAACCAATTCGGAACAGACGTATAATCACGGACAACAAGACTGTCCAAATAATTGAAGGAAAATCGGAACAGTTCAAACCAGTCGTAAAAGAGGCGTCGATTGAAACTGCCAGAATGAAGCGCTAGAAGAAAAGATTGATGAGTAACACATGGACAAAATCCTTGAAAAGAAAACAACAAAACACGTGACTAGAGGCCTGAATTTCCTGTACTGAATCATTTCTCTATCGCATAGTTTAGAAACAACAGAATGCACTGAAACTTTTTTTTAAAAAGAACTTCAAAAATCCAATACATCATAACAACAATGGAAGTGATGATAGCTCCACGTAGTTCAGAGTAAGTAGCATGTCCTTTGTAGAGCGTCGCTTCTAGCAATCGCCAACCTATTTGGCTGTTATAAGTTTCTTGGCAGCTGTGCAGTACGGTAGGTTGTCATTACTTTCCGTACGTGGAGGAAAAAAAACTCATGCCTACCAAACTGAACACTCGCGTGATTCGAACCCGGTGCCTTGGGATTGTAAAACGGACGCTTAACCCACAGGCCACGAAGCCTCCCTATAGTTCAGAGGCGTAACCAAATACAAAACTTGTACACTCCTTGTGGAACATAGATAATACACCCCAATTCTTCGTATCAAGAGTTATCCCAGCTATTTATGATCACTTCCTTCTTGCCGCCATGATATTAGCATCCAACTTCCTTCTTGTCGCCATGATATTAGCATCCAACTTCCTTCTTGCCGCCATGATATTAGCATCCAACTTCCTTCTTGCCGCCATGATATTAGCACCCAACTTCCTTCTTGCCGCCATGATATTAGCATCCAACTTCCTTCTTGCCGCCATGATATTAGCATCCAACTTCCTTCTTGCCGCCATGATATTAGCATCCAACTTCCTTCTTGCCGCCATGATATTAGCATCCAACTTCCTTCTTGCCGCCATGATATTAGCATCCAACTTCCTTCTTCCATGAGTGTCTCCGTCGTCAACTATTTCTCCTGCCATGTGGATTCCAGAAGAGAGACAGCCTTGTAATGTTTTCAACTAGTTTCCGTAATGTGTGGCCTATCTAGCGCCTCCTTGGTATGTCATTCTCCACTGGTATATGTCCCGTTCTTTCAAGCAGTTCCACATTTGTAATCTTATCGTATCATTTCCACCCTTGTATTCTGCGCAGGCAACCATTTACGAAAGTCTGTACATTGTTTATATCTTTCTGTTTTTTTCCAAGGGGTTGCTGTGGTCAAGAGGTAAGGCACTCCCATCTCGAAGCGATGAACTGAAACGGCGTGGGTTCGAGCTCCGCGTGTTTCAAACGACGCCAGGTCTGAAACGAGCTAGGACCAGAGTGCCTGCATCCTGAATTACCTCCAGTTGTTTTGACGTCTGTCTTCTCACTGTCACAGGGTAGCTCGGGACCAGAGAGTTAGGTTGATGACCAATGCAGCTACTTCCTCACTATAATCTAAATACAGCGCAAGTTACATCATCAAGACAAAGCGGTCTGATCGTGTCACATCATCGCGTCCGATGAGCAACAAACTTTTTTGTCGCTCTCCATGTTTCACAGTCATGTAATATAGATAGCTAAAAGGGCCAGCGCAGGAGTATAAATGGTTGTTACGTATCCATTCCCCATTTTGACTTCTCTTTCTTCTCCGATCAACTGATGCTATGCTTCTAGACCGTTAAGGTTCACGAAGGAGACTGCGTTTCAGGTCTTTGCTGGTACCCCACATCTTTTCGTGTATGGTCACTTCTCTGGACCAGAGTGGCTCTGTTTGGTCTGTACACGTGGGGCAATCCTGCAGGATATGCTCTGGTGTTTGCTTAGGTTCGTGACGATGTCTCTGAGACAAATTCGGTGGAGTCGGGCCTCAAGTCAACAATGATCCGCTCTGAGTCTGAAGATCTTACCCGATTTGACAAACTGGCTAAATTATAGAGGACTCGCTTTTCTTTGCAAATGTATAGGGTTAAACTCTCGCTACCGGCATCTCCAATCGACCCAGTAGTAAATGGGCACCTGGCGGTTATGGAAGAAAAAAGGCAGCGAGGAAGGGAACTGTCCATCTTAGAAAGCTGTGGCTTAGTACAAGAAAGGCTCAAACACTTCACCACCGATAGCAGTTACTGCTTTGAGACTAACTTTACCTTACCTATATTATCTTCACATTCAATTCTATGGAAAAGATGTCGTTGCTTGATTATACTTAACATGTGGATAAATAGAAACAAAACAGATGAAAGAATATACAGATTTTATTATTAAATTAAGTCCAACACCAAAAATTATAATTCTGAAACTCCAATGTGAAGTCCGAGCTATTGTATTGGTCTGGAACAACAGCCAAATAGGTACTGACTTTCATAGATGGGTCAGCTTAGGTCAGGTCAGGTCATCCCGTAACCGATGAGGTCGTTGGAGCACACATGAAGACATCTTCACAACACCACGCCACCCTTCTCTGTCAGCGGGCGCTGCATGTGCCTCTTCTGGTCGGAGATTGGTCCATTCTTTTATGTTGTCCCCCCACCTCTTTTTTGGGACGGCCTCTTTGTCGTCTGCCTTTTACCTTTCCGTGGAGGATCGTATTTGCAAGACCATTTGATCTCAATATGTGACGGTACCAAGCGAGTTTCCTTCTTTTGACAATTGTCAAGAGGTTTTCAAAAGGCGCTATTGCTGTTGTAATTCTATCTCGTATTTCCTGATTTGTAACTCGATCTTTGTACGTGACATTTAAACGTCTTCGGAAACATCTCATCTCCAAGGCCTGTATCCTTTGCTGAAGGTCAGCTGTAACTGTCCATGTCTCACAAGCATAGATGAATATTGACAGGACCAGTGTACGCATTAATCTTATTTTCGGGCGTAGTGCTAACAGTTTATCTTCCCAGATTTTGTTAAGCCACGCAAGCGCCGCTATTGTCTGTGCTATTCTGCTAGATGTGTACAGGGGAAGAATAGAAGAACTCATTTTCTTCGGCGCTCGTCCTGAAAAAAGGCGCCGTGTCGTAGTTTACAGCGAGGCTGCGATATTTACCACCTTCACCCGACACATTCGATTTTAGCTTCCGTTTTGAGTACCAAGTTTGCCTTCTCAGTGCGAGCTCTATTCTTTTAGTAAATAGTGAAACCTGTTTCAAGGATATCCAGACTACACTAGCAGCCTGTATTCAGGGCCGCCGCTTGAAGGCCGAATATGGTCTTGGTCGGCTATGGTTTGCTGGGCCTGATGCAAGTAGTCAACTATGAGTCGCTGGCTGCTGTCTGCTTATTTACTGTGCTGTATCTTACACGATCGAGAATGGTACAATAAGTTCAGTGATATGAGAAAAAAATTGTAAAAATTGTAAAAGTTGATTAAGGTTAAATTTAATCAAAATTTAAAACTGGGTATGGTCAGATACCGCACCGAGACGAGAACACAAACAAAGCCTACGTTACGACCAATAGGCCTTGATCAAGGGCAACAAATAACAACAATACTGAACTAACAAATGAACATATCAGGAAAAATGGTCTACTTATCTGATAGCAGACCCAGTCTGTCTAAGCGACCGGTTGGATCAAATGCTTGACTGATTATGAAAGTGGCGGTCAAATATGGTCAAATAAGAGCGTAAGAAGTGAGGGGCAATGCGCCGGATAAGCCAGTGCTGGCCAAATATGAAAACGGCCAAATAGTGATCCAAGTTGGAGAACAAAAAGAAGGTGATATAAGCCGGGATGGCCGGGGGGGGGGGGGGGGGGGAGATTACTATAGGAGGGATGGGGGAGGACTGATAGAAGAAAGGGGTGGGGGACGAAAGACAAATAGATGGGGGGGGGCAGTATGAGGTTTTAAGAAAAGGTATGGTAGATATTAATGCCATGCGGTTGGAGACAACCTATGCTGGAGCTAAGTCTTTTCTCAAAGGCGAATCGATGACGATTGTCAGAGAAACACAAAACTAGACCAGTGACACTAACATCAGCCGTACCCCGGTGCTCAGGACCATTGAAGTGGCTGGCAATTGGGGAACCAGTGCGGTTGCGGATATCATTGAGGTGTTGGCGGAAACGCTCACGCAGTTACATACCAGTTTCCCCAATGAATGTCATACCACACTGGCGGCAGATGATAGAATAGATGAGGTTAAGAGAATTGCATGTGAATCCCTCTTTGGTGAAGAATTCTGCCTTAGGAAAGGTGATGGAGCGAGAAAGGATGACATGAGGACAGAGCCACGTGCATTTTTACACGGCCTGGTGTCTGGAAGGCTATGAGGGCTGGTGTGTAGGCGACTACTGGCCAGCAAGTCCCTCAGATATGTAACTGCTGGGAGGAAATCAATAGATATCTGGAAAGGGAGGCTAGGAGATAACGCTGCCGTTGGATAGACCTCAGATTAAAGAAATCAACGGACATCATTACAAGACAGTCTCTGTTATGGATTCCCCAAGGCAAGAAATGGAGATGTAGACAAAAAGACGTGTGGAGAGGAGAGCTCGACCGAAACACAAAGGAAACAAGAAAGACGTGGACGGAACTTAAACGGATGGCACAGGACAGCAGCACTTGGCTTGCATTTTTTGATACCTGGTTCCCAACAGGGAGCTGAAAAAGTTTTGACTGATTGATTAATTATTAATTTTTTTTGCATAGAAAAAAAGCAATACACTGGCTAATTAACTAGTTGAAATTATTCAGAAATCGGCTCCCATGCCCTCATTATTTTGTTCCAATGCCTCTCAAATGGTATTAATATTCCCTGCTTCCAGTGACACGTGGAACCAGCACTGACATATGGTAGTGAATCATGGACAATCAGCAAGCAAGCGCATAGATCTTTGTAAGCAACAAAGAAGAATGCTGCGGATCGCAATGACTGCAAGGAAGACCATTGATACAGTACTCGAGGAGGAGGCACAAACTCAAAGACAACTCATTACAAGGATCATAACAAGGCAGTTATCCTTTTTCGGACATGTTATGAGAAGAGGCGACTTGCAGCACGTTGTGACAACGGGAAAAATAGCAGGAAATAGAATCACCGGAAGGCCGAGAGAGAAGATGTTGGACAGCCTGAGAAAATGGCACGGACGACAATCGACAACAGAGATGGCAAACAACACGCGTTATAGAACCGGCTGGAGATTAATGATTGCCAACGCCGATCGCTGATGATGATTCTAGTGACAGGTGAAAGCATGCACCCTTACGAGCCCGTATTTCACACCGTGTTGCAAAGCCTCACACGATGCTACTATTTATAAATTGCGACCTTGCTTATTGCCCTTCAGTGGATTACGTGCAGGTGACATAAGACATACCAATGGCGACGCGAGTTATTTATAGTTGACATGATATTTAAATTCTTTCTTCCAGTGTTGATCCCTAGCGCCATGTTAATGGCGATACGCCTTTTCACTCGCGCCAATTTGTTCCTTTTGTGAAAGCCACTCGTTTTGAGTTAATTTCAACTCCTGACGATGTTATTTTGTTGGTTGATAACAGTGACTCTTCTTACACCCAGAAGCATCTTTGGAAAGGAAGAACGGGCGCGCCACCTCCCTTCCCCCTCGTTGTATTGCTGATACACGAGGCTCTTCAGTACGCTTAGCTCTATAGGGATTACAATGTCGATCCTCACCTCTTTGCCAGACTGCTGTAACACAGCCCCTATCCGGCAACCATAACGTGGACATTAGGTTTGGACTTGATCAGCATGTTTCTTTTACCTGGCCCTGACTGGGTCATCTCTGGTCACGCAAAACATACACGAGCGATGAGGCTGTCATCATCAGACGTTGTTTTTTTTGGGTCTAGATCATGTGAACTTGCGCGCTTTTTGAATTAATGTGAGAAAGAAAATGAACCTCACTCTCTCTTCCCAAGCTACCTTACACCAGTGGCAAGACGATCAGTCAAGACGACTGGAGGTAACTCAGGATGCAGGCACACTGGTCTTACCTCCCTTGAGGTGTCGCTTGAAACTTACTTGATTCGATCACCCACTGTTTTGAGAGGCGAGTGCCTTACCTTGTAACTGCAGTGGCAATTGCAGCATCATCAGCGAATAGTAAGTCCCTCGGGGCGTCCTACCTTAACTCCATTGTGGCCTTGAGCTTTGCAAGAATTTAACAGCCGATCTAGTATGACAGCAGATTCCCTCGTTTGGATTACCAAATGCATGCTTAGTAGCAGAGCAAAGAAGATTCAAAACAGTGTTGGGGTCAGATCGCATTCGTGGTTCATACCGGTGCTATCCCTAGTGCTAATACCAAATGATTATTATACGCTGATATCAAATTGGACTGTTCCTTTCATTGCCCCATACAATTATACATGGGAAACAGATCCCCCCCATCCACCTAAAAAATAAATAAATTGAAAAGAAAATAATAAATATTTAAGCAATAAATGCAAACAAAGACAACCATATTGCGTTGGAAGGCACACTACTGCAAGATTCGTTCTCAATCTCCCACTACCAAACACTGAAAGGGCTTAAGTAGCAGAATGTAGTCCAGAGAACGGAAAGCGTTGTGTCGTAGTTTACAGCTTGGCTGCGATATTTGCACCTTTCGGTCCAACACATCCGACGTCAGCAAGCATTTTTTTAGTACCGGGTTAGCATTCCCTCTTCGATACCTTCTCCTTAGCCAGTCTGCCCTGATGCAGCCTGTTATCCAGGATCACCTCGTGGAGGTGTAGAAGGGTCTTGACAGCTCTGGTTTGCTGGCCCTGACGCTAGCAGTCAGCTATGGGTCGCTGACCACTGCAGCTCTTGCGCTGCTCAGCATCTTGATCCCACTGCAATATATGGTATCGGTGAATTGATTTTCAGGTTTGAATAACAAAAATGGCTTAGTCGGTGGACATACCATAAGCCATTAACTGCCCCGTCTTGATGCCGTAGTTGCTTGTGTCCATAATGAGTTGGATTACTCTTTTGTGTGCCCTAAAAAGGACATTAAGTGGAGGGTTTGCAGCAGATTTCTTCACATTCTGAGCGAGCTGATGAAGGTGGACCGTGGTCCTCCAGGCAGGTGTATTGTGCTTGGCTTCATCTTCGGGGATAACATCGATCCATCACTCGTTTCGCCAGGCTACCGTGAAAACAGCCCGTTTTCAGGGAGGGCTACGAAGAAGCCGAGGTGAGGGTCTTGTCCAGTATATTTTGCCTGGCCTTGACTAACATGTCTGATCAGTATATTTTGCCTGGTCCTGACTAACATATCTGATCAATATATTTTGCCTGGCCCTGACTAACATGTCTGATCAGTATGTTGTGCCTGACCCTGACTAACATGTCTGATCAGTATGTTGTGCCTGACCCTGACTAACATGTCTGATCAGTATGTTGTGCCTGACCATGGCTAACATGTCTGATCAGTATGTTGTATGTTGTACCTGATCCTGACTAACTTGGTCGGCCAGTATGTTGTCCTTGACCCTGGCTAAAATGTCTGGTCAGTATGTTGTACCTGACCCTGACTAACTTTGTCGGCCAGTATGGTGTGCCTGACCCTGGCTAACATGTCTGATCAGTATGTTGTGCCTGACCCTGACTAACATGTCTGATCAGTATGTTGTGCCTGACCCTGACTAACATGTCTGATCAGTATGGTGTACCTGGCCCTGACTAACATGTCTGATCAGTATGTTGTGCCTGACCCTGACTAACATGTCTGATCAATATGTTGTACCTGACCCTGACTAACATGTCTGATCAGTATGTTGTATCTGATCCTGACTAACTTGGTCGGCCAGTATGTTGTGCTTGACCCTGGCTAAAATGTCTGGTCAGTATGTTGTACCTGATCCTGACTAACTTTGTCGGCCAGTATGTTGTGCCTGACCCTGACTAACATGTCTGATCAGTATTGTGTGCCTTGCCCTGACTAACATGTCTGATCAGTATGTTGTACCTGACACTGACTAACATGTCTGATCAGTATGGTGTGCCTGGCCCTGACTAAAATGTCTGGTCAGTATATTGTACCTGATCCTGACTAACTTGTTCGGTCAGTATATTGTACTTGACCCTGACCAACTTGGTCGGCCAGTATGGTGTGCCTGACCAGACGTTAGTCGTCCTTCCCACCCTGTCTTGATATAACTGAGGAGCGTGTGGCCGGTCGAGTTGTGCCATGTTCAAAGGTCTCGGGTTGAAACGCACCGATAAGATCTAGTTTTTGTTTTCTCTATTGAAAAAAACTCACAAAAAACCCACTGATGTCCATTATTCCCATTGCTGGTGTAGTCGAAAGGTTTTAGGATAGGGACTACAGGCCGCTTCGCCGCTGCTGTCACCACGTCGTGTGCTGGCTATGTTTGTGTATTTCACCCTCAACAGAACAAAAAAGTAGGCATGCACCGAAACCATTCGGCCACCAGCAACTATTCTCTGTCACCATCATCATCAAGTGCCGTCTCCGCAACGGAAGTTGACGGTCATGGTCCCCCAGATGTCTCTGTCTCGTATCAGGCTGGTACACGCAGTCAAACGGTTTCCTGGCCACATCCTGATGTTGTCTATCCCTCTGTACCTCTATCGCCCGTTAGCTCTCTTGCCCTTTGGCTCTCTTGCTCTCTAATCTCTCCAGAATAACCTTAAGCAGGCTGTCAGGGAGCTTGACATGACCAAAATATGTTTTGCTTTTTATCTCATTCAGAAGCGTCTGTTCCACCTGGAGTTGTTCCAGAACCTCACTATTGGTTTTCCTATTATTCCAAGACATTTTCCATCTAAGAAGGTAACAAATATGTATGTCTGCACGCTGTGTGCTGAATACATGACCATACGGTCTTTATTCACGAGTCTTTTAATCTTCCCCAGCAATGGGAAATAAACGCTGTAATTGATAACCTGTTCATGCTCTATTGAGCTATAGAAGGTAATTGATTTTGTGAGGATTGATTGAATGATTGATTTGCCTTCACAATCCACTTAGTGAAGCATAAGCCCCTTATTTCAATTGGGTCCGGGAGCGAAAAGTAATCAACGTCAGGTGAAAATTGTTGATCAAGGACACCCCCCACCCATCCAACCCCACTAACTCCTACGTGCTCATAAAAACAGGCTGTGTTATAATAGTGGTATGGCCAACGGTGGGGGAAGGATCGACACTAAGCTCTTTTGAGCTTACTGAGCTGCCTCGCATGCACTACAGTCGGGTGGATCTAGGTAAACCTTCTCAAATACGCTTATGATTAAAGAAGAGCCACTGTAACCAGCTACTAACGAAACATCAAGAGTTAACACAGCTTAGTCTGGGAACAAGAAAACAAGTTAGCTGATGACCCTAATCCTTTAACAGGAAACAAGTGTCCGGGGACAAAGATACACTACAGCACAGTGAATGAGGTGACAGCGGATAGGGACTCGTATCTGGCTGCTTGTATTAGGGTCAGCGAACCACAGCTGACCAAGACCCTATTCCGCCTCCAAGAAGCGGCCCTCGAAACAGACTGTACTAGTGTAGTCTGGCTCAGAGAATAGAAATCGGAGTGGCGAAGACAAATCCAGTACCTAACAAACCCGACTGAAGCCGGATGTGTCTTGCCCCAAATACAACCCTCTTTAGTCACATTTTACACAATGCTGGGAAGTTAGCATTGACCTATTCTTTCAACCCGAAAACCACTCTGGTGATCTAGAGAGGTCTTATGTTTCTTTAGGTATTCCCAAAGCAGGTACCTCCGTCGGGGATGAAGTGGTAGAGGCTTCATTGTACTAACCCACAGCTCTGTGTGGTGGGTTGGCCAGCTCCCATCCCCGATGGCTTTTTCCTTACCTGTCCGTCACCCAGATATCCATTTATAGATGGGTCGACTGAAGCCCATTTATTTTTCGATGGAATCTCCTGCAATGTTTATGCACGTATCCCCGCATTTAAGTAATGTTTGAAAAGCTTCAGCGTAGAAGATTTGTCAGTATGTCTGAACCAATCAAGGACGGCCTGTTTCACTTCGTCATCAGTGCCGAACTGCTGACCTACAAGAAATTCTTTTAGAGGTACATACAGGTGGAAATCGCTTGGAGCGAGATCTGGGCTGTAAAGTGGATGTGGCAATAACTCCCAGCCGAGTTGCTGCAGATGGCACATAGTGTTGTGAGTCGTATGAGGACGAACGTTATCTTGCAGGAGCAGGACACACTTTATGATCAAACCCAGCGTGCACGAACCTTCCGAGGATGCAAATGTTCATGAATAATAGTGTTTCCCCCCTTACCCAGAGGAAGACTTGCCTCTTGTACAATTTTGCGACAGGTTATGCTTCTTTTTTCCAGGACAAAGCGTTTCACAATCTGGATATTAGCAAGAATGACTGTGGTGGGTTGAGAGCCACCGCGACCGGGATCATCACTCACGGATGTACGGCCTTCTCTAAAACGTTTACACCATTCAAATGTCTAACTGCGGCTGACTGTCTTATCACCATATTATGATTGTAGTCTTCTGTAAAAATATCCCAGGTTTCATGCCTTCTTTCACAAGAAACTTCATCACAACACGCTGTTACATTCAAGCACTAACAGTGTTGTCCGCCATTTTTATTTATCTTTCACGTGACTAGCCCATGGCCAGTGGGCCACCCAGCAGTAATAGGACACACGTGCCCCTAACTAATGATAGTAGTTCCAGCACTCTATAACCCATTCAGGTAGAACTGGAACAAAAAGTCCGCGGTTGATTTGAATGCCTATCCTATTTCTTCCGGACATTTTGTTGAGCTATTTTAAATAACAGAAATATCAGGATTATTCTTCTTTGTGAAGTGAAGGACGCCTACTGTCGTTAGCACATTACAAGCAGCCTAAATCAAAGTCATTTGGGCGTTCTTACAACTGTGATTTCTGACACTTTTTGTTTTCCACGATGATGTTGCTATCCACATGCACAACTTTCTTTAGTACCATTTGACGCCATGCATGGGAGGTTCCAGTCGTCGCCTTCTTACCTCCTCCGGTACTACTCCCGCGCAGCGTCTATGTAAAAGAGATGTTACGACCTGGCTTTGGTAGTAGGTAGCTTTTCTTACATTCCGAGCCATACTTAAGATGCTAGACCAGAGTTCTGTAGAATGTTTGCACCTCAGAAAAATCACTACTGTTGGGATTACAGTGTCGATCCCCCACCTCGTTCGCTTGACTGCTGTGGCACAGCCTGCTTCCAAAAGCACTAAAGATAACGCTAGGTGGAGGTCTTATCAGTATATTTCACCTGACCGTGATTACTCATTGCTCTAATGTAAACGAGACAAATTTCCGTACTTATAAACACCTGGTCGCTTTAATAACATCAGATTGCGGGCTCACATGGCGAGTAGAGAACAATAACTCATTATAAATCCTATATAACACCATCTAAATCCGCCAGGTAGACCCCAGCACTGGGATCAGCGCTCTAATGAAAACGGTTCCAGATAACGAAAAGGTATTATTCGTAACACATTTGTTATCAACGGAAGTGAGGAACAGAGCTATGAGATGCTTTATAGATCCAGTCAAGTCATACGGGTGTTAATTATGGACAATCAAACAAGAAATGTGAATGGAACACACGCAGGATGAGATTGTAGAGTAGAATACAAAAAGATCCCCTGACAGCAAAGAACGCCCGTGAATCACGTGATCATTAGGGCCCCCATGTTCAGGCATGCTAATAGCGCGCTTCGGAACATAGTAAAGGGCTCATCTTCCGTGATTCCGCCATTTGCTGAGAAGGTAACATTGTTGGTGTGTGTGTATGTGTGCGTGCATGTGTATGTGTGTGTTTTACGATCATTTCAGGGTTTATTCAAATTGCTAATGTCTGCAAGGACTGAGAAATAAAGGTCGCATCTTCATGCAGTCGTCACACAGTGTAAATACTTGGTTTTTAAAAATCTAAACTTTTGGGAACAAAGCTATACCTTACTGAGGTTTTGAACTCCTGCCACGTTGGTAAGAAGTCACGATTTAGATACAATTCGGGAATTGTCTGAGAACTGGCAAATGGAATTTAATGCTGCCGAAGACGGATGTGTTGGACCGAAAGATGCAAATATCGCAGTCAAGCTGAAAACTAGCGACACAACGTATTTCGTTCTCCGGACTACATCCTGCTACTTGCAAATCTCTGTTCAGAGCTCGGTGGCGGGAGTTTGAGAACGAACGCAGAAGAAGAAGAAGAAGAAGAAGAAGAAGAAGAAGAAGAAGAAGAAGAAGAAGAAGAGGAAGAAGAAGAAGAAGAAGAATTTAATGTAGATACATGTACAGTCATACACATGGGTAGATCCAATATGGAACATAATTACAGAATGGTGGTGAACAAAATACGAATGATAGAAGTTGAAAAAAATTACCTATAGTTTATAATAGGTCAT
Organism: Ariolimax columbianus; assembly: GCA_036924085.1. NCBI lineage: Eukaryota > Metazoa > Mollusca > Gastropoda > Stylommatophora > Arionidae > Ariolimax > Ariolimax columbianus. The sequence continues at coordinate 39,400,363 of JAVGWX010000006.1, forward strand.
ACACGTAAGGTGAGTCCAGGTAGCAGTGAAATAGGCAAATGCAATGTTAGGTATGACAACAAGAAATATTAAACGTAGGAGTAAGGAAGTGATAGTCAAATTGTATAAAGCATTAGTTAGACCTAGATTGGAGCACTGTGTATAGGTGTGGAATACTTATCGTACAGAGGGTATAAACATGCTAGAAAGGATACAAAGAAGAGCGATAGCGCTGATAGAGGGATTCCAGATTTACAGTTATGAGGAAAGTCAAAGAAAAACCGGTCTGCAGTGTTTAAAAAAGAGAAGAATTCAAGTGATTTAACACAGATTTATTAGATAATCAACGGAAAGGATAAATTGCACTACAACAAGTTGTTTTTCAAAGTACAACCCGCTACAAGAACAGGAGGGCAGAGCTACCAATTAATTGAAGAAAGATCCAGCATAGTTATTAGGAAATATTTTTTTAAAGCAGAAAGTGGCGAATGCATGGAGTGCATTGCCACAGGAAATAGTGGAGGCAAGGTCAATTCATGCATTCAAGAATGAATTGGATAGGCATAGTTATTTTTAGATCAAGGGAAAGTGGAAGAAACTGGTTGTATACCGACTCTTTAAGTAAAGTTATGTCAGATGGTCAAACCTCTCGGCTACTGTTGATATAGGACAATAAGTAATAGAAAGAAGGCATTTGACCCATTTAGGGAATAATGCGGTCAACAGAGTATAATGCACGTACATGGATCCAACTACACCTCAACCATTTAGACCGGCCCATTTTCAAGATCATGTAAGGTCTCTCTCATATATCTCGTCACGACCCTCTCCAAGGTCTCGTCTGGCTTGCTGGACCCTACCAGTAGTAGGAACTCACGCCGACATTGATCCCAGGATCATTGGAGCGCTAAAGCTGTCCAACATCGGGAAGTTGATCCTACACACAGAGAACGGTTGATGTCTTGGCATGCAAGACTTCCAATGAGAGATCTCACGATCGCAACATGCGGTTTATTGGGGGATGTTTTCAATGGCATATAAAGCAGCGAGGACCCGAAAGGAAAGTCAAAAATAGTAGCACTGTAACCTGCGGCTAAGGAAGTCTGGGCATGTGACTGAAATACTGCATCCTGTGGAAACGTTATACCACTTTTAGCTTTTTGTCGTTCTTGTGCCTTTCAGCGTCATGTTATGAAGAGGTTTCTTGACCAGGTCCTAGTACGTGCTTCGTACACTGGGAGCTTTTTACTGCTTCTGTTATTTCTGCTATCCATATTTTGCGTGGAAGGCCCTTGGCTTTGTATACCTTCTATCAGTATCGCATTCCTTTTTGAAGGATACTATCGGGCTTTTAACTTCTCGTATGGCCGAGCCATTTGGTTTGCTGTCTCTTGATGAGGTCTAGCACTGGTGTTGTACCTACTTGTTTCCTAATATCTCCGTTTCTGAATCTATCCATTCCTGTTGCTCCAAGCATTCTGCGCAGGCATTTCATCTCTGTTGTTACAATGTTTCCTTTATCTTTGTTTCTTAATGTCCAATTTTGGCACTGATAGCGCAATGTGGGTAGGAATATCATGTTGTATAGTGGAAACGTTAATACACATTATTCAATAGATATAGACAGGCCAGCAGTTCATGACTTAGCATATGACGTATGCTCTTCAGAGAGTGTACATGGTTTTTGTTGATCGGGCAAAGACAAGGGTAGTACCAAAGCATACACTACAGTGTTTGATACTTTATTGTACCTGGTCTCAGTTTTTTGTAAGTTGTAAAGAGCTCTTTTCTTTGATACCTTTCCTTGTCTAACAGTAAGCGAGATACTCATATATAAGCTGGGTTCACTGGAGCGTGGATCGAATCATTGCCGTGATAAGCGAGAACTCTAACACTCTGCCACTCGAGGTAGGGGATCGACGTGAGCAAAACGCAGATAAAGCCAAGCATTGCTCATGTACGGCTTCTGTCCATCTTCATCAGCACGCTTGCCATGTTAGAAAATCTAATGCAGCTCGCCGTATAATGTTCCTGGACGCACAGAAGAGTAAACATATAATCAGTGTGGGCATTCAACAAGAACAGCATCAGTAACAACAACAACAACAGCAGCAACAACAACAACAACAACAACAACATCAATATCAGTAACAAGAACAACAGCAACATCAGTAACAACAGCAACAGCACCAACAACAGCAGCAGCACCAACAACAGCAACAACAACAACATCAAAACTCGGCATGACACGTGATAATGATGATGATTCATGCACTATTGAGATTCTCATACCTCGCCATGGCTTTCTGTAATATGTTTGTCTATTTTGGTCTGTCTGTATGTCTGTCTGTATGTCTGTCTGTCGTTCTTGCTGTAGCTCGTTCAGCCGTTAATGAATAAATAACCTTATCTATCTAGCCCACATTGTTAATTCACATCTTCTCTTGCTCCTCCACTCCATGTCATATATTTTTTTTCTTCTTCTTCTTCTTCTTTTTCTTCTTCTACTTCTTCTCCTTCTTCTTCTTCTTATTTTCTTCTTCTTCTTCTTTTACTTCTTCTTTTACTTCCTCCTCTTCTGTTACTTATTCTTCTCCTTCTTTTACTTCTTCTGCTTCTTCTCCTTCTTCTTCTTCTTCTTCTTCTTCTTCTTCTTCTTCTTCAATTTCTTCTTCCTTTTCTTCTTCTTTTACTTCTCCCTCTCATTATAATTCTTCTTCTTCTTCCTCTTCTTCTTCTTCATCTTCTTTTTCTTCTTCTTCTTCTTCTTATTATTATTATTATTATCGAATTATGCCTTAAGCAGAACACACATTGACCCCTAAAGAAACTGTGCACGATTGACGGAGACACCACTATAACAGCAGCTTGGTCGTCTCCATAAACTGTACACACAAATGGTACACATCTGCTCCATTTCTAACCTTATCGTACCTTATCTACATTATTATTGCTGCTGTTATCGTGTTCTTTCCTCTATTTTGTTTTCATCTACTTCATCGGTTTTCGTATTCGCCCGATTTCATTCCACCGAGTGGTGAGGATTCGCTTTTACGCTTCCAGGGAAGCATAGGGTCAAGTCTACAGCTGGTTACTTGCAGGAAGCCTGCATCCTGGCATATACAGGGGACGATTCAGTATCAGTGTTTTCTCCACCTTCTCCTTCTTCTTCTCCTCCTGATCCACCTTGTTTTCCTCCTTCATTCTCCTCCTGTCCCTTCTGCTTGTTCAGCTTTTCCTTTCTCTTGCTATTCTCTATCTCCTCCCCTTCTGCTTGCTCTCCTTCTTCTTCTGCACCTCATCGACCCGCTTCTTATCGTCCTCTTCATACTCCTCTACCCTGCTCTTCTTCTTGTACTTCTCTTCCTCTTACTTTTTGCTCTACTCTTTCTCTTTCTTTTCCTTGTTCTTCTTGTCCATATCCTTCTTTCCTTCCTGTTCCGTTCCTATTCTTCCCTCCTTCTTCTCCACATCATTCTTGTTCTACAGCTTCTCCTTCTTGTTCCGCTCCTCCTTCCTCCTCGTCTTTTTTGTGTTCTTCCCTTTTCTATCTATCTATCTATCTATCTATCTATCTATCTATCTATCTATCTATCTATCTATCTATCTATCTATCTATCTATCTATCTATCTATCTATATATCTATCTATCTATCTCTAACTCTATCTCTATATCTCTCTCTATCTATCTCTATCTCTATCTCTGTCTGTCTGTCTGTCTGTCTGTCTGTCTGTCTGTCTGTCTGTCTGTCTGTCTGTCTATCTATCTATCTATCTATCTATCTATCTATCTATCTATCTCTATATCACTCTCTCTCTCTCTCTCTCTCTCTCTCTCTCTCTCTCTCTCTCTCTCTCTCTCTGCTGTAATCAGTTCACTTGTGTCGTTATACATCGTGGGAAGGTGTGACCTCGTTAAATTCATATTTTTTGTCAGACGGAAATACGCTGGTGACTTGTCAGGTCAATCCTAGTATCTGTTACCAACCGTTGGATTTGTAGCGCGTGGAATATACGATGGCCTATTTTGGGAAGTGAGAGTGGAAGCGTAAATTAGAGAAGGCTAGACCCGCAGCCAGTCAGGCGCCGTCTATGCCGCCCCCTAACCAGATAACTAAGACCTGATGATATAACTACACAGTCCCCTTTTTGCAACATATTCTCTGTCAGACAAGAATCCCTGGAATAGTTTGAGTAGATTTTTAACTTGTGTTTTTCCCAAGCAGCGGCCGTTAAACCTACTCTTTTCGGTTTCCAACTGCCAAGGGATTTTTAACGTGCGTGCTACTGCACACGGGTGTCTGAAGCTAAGTTGGCCTTCCCTCTTGTCCATGGCGTGGAGGTTGTGGTGATGGTATTTTGATCTCTTCTGAGGACACGATTGCCCCAATTCCAGCGCCGGCCGGTTATGACGTTGAGCATATGTCAACCATGTGACATTCCTTATTGTGACATTCAAAAATTTTAAATGGTGACATCATCTTGTCCGTATAACAACCCGCCCATCTTTCCCACTAACCATCCTGCCAATCACTTTTCCTCCTGTTAATTATTTCCCATTCTGTCAATTTACTCCCTTCTAAACACCCCACCGCTTCATTTCGTCCCATTATGCGTCCCATTTTTTTAAATATGTTTTTTTTTGGCTGAGGATGTCCAAAAAGGACGTCATAATAATACTATGTACTGATCAGTTTCTTTCATGCTTGAAACAGAAAATATGAAACGAAAAATATATTAGAACTATTCCAGGATTTGAACCATGGATCTCTTGAACCCTAAGCGATAAAAAATATCTCTAAACCAGAAAGTCGATTGAATATAAACTTTCGCAAAGAACGTATCTCGTGTTTGTTTGTGTTGGCTTCACGAAAAAATGTATTGCCGGTAAATAAACGGCAGCTGTTTACCGATCTCAAAAACATTGTTTGTTTTAATCTACTATTTTGTTTCCTTAACGTGTTTAAGAAATATATTGGCTTTGTTTTCACTGCACGTAAGCAACTGGCGATAATGTCATGGACACGTGACTAGATCAGCAAATCAGTACTCTAACAAACTTTGGAAATACGCTCATTGGCGAAGTAATCAGATATATGTCAACCGGGGATTTGATCCTGTGTCCCATTGATCACGGGATATGTTTCCAAACCGCTGGACCACCTGCTTCACTACCGTCTAAAGCGCGCTTCAAAGACCTACGTCTTGACGACTGAACATTTGGCTGGACCACATTAAGCTGGTCGATTGGAAGGTTCGTGAACAACAATGCTATTAATTATAAAGACCCTTTCAACACATACGCTTTGCCACTAATTATAATGTATGTTCCAACACGTACCAGTCGCATTTTCGCACCACCGGGAAGAACATGTCATCACCACTGCAGCTGGCCCCTTTTAATCAGTGTTGATCCCAAGCATTTACAATCACAATTTTTCGCCCCAGTGTGAAGCAAATGTTTTAACCGCACGTGCTCCATTTACGGTAAGCCTGGATCTGAGTTTTAGCAGTGCCTGCTTATAATCATCATCATCATCTGGTTGATGAGCCCTGAAACTGGTTGTAAGACTGTCTGAACATGTCTCTCCATTTGGCCCTATGCCCTGGTTGGTCTGTCTTGAGACTGGTTGTAAGACTGAACATGTCTCTCCAGTTGGCCCTATCCTCTGGTTGGTCTGTCTTGAGACTGGTTGTAAGACAACATGTCTCTCCATTTGGCCCTATCCTCTGGTTGGTCTATCCTGAGACTGGTTGTAAGGTTGTCTGAATATGTCTCTCCATTTGGCCCCGTCCTCTGGTTGGTCTGTCCTACGACTGGTTGTAAGGTTGATAATGTCTCTCCATTTGGCCCTGTCTTCTGGTTGGTCTGTCCTACGACTGGTTGTAAGGTTGATGTCTCTGCATTTGGCCCTGTCCTCTGGTTGGGCTGTCCTAAGACTAGTTATAATGTTATCTGAACATGTGTTTCCATTTGGCCCTATCTTCTGATTGGTCTGCCCTGAAACTGGTTATAAAGTTTTTCTAAGCATGTCTCTCAATTCGGCCCTATCCTCTGGTTGGTCTGTCCTAAGACTAGTTTTAAGATTGTCTGAACATTTCTCTTGTTGGCCATAAATCTTGCTAGTCTGTCCAACTATTGGATGAATGGTTATCTGAGCATGTCTCGCCATTTGTCTCTATCCTCTGCAGCTCTCTTCATGTCTGTATGAGTTCGTATTTGAATGTCTCTGCATATTTGAAATGTAAAGGTGAGTCTTTGTCGCCCCTTTGCGCTATTGTCCTTGTATCTTGTGAAGTAAACCCAATAATTGTTTCTGTATAATTATCAATGCGCGTCTTAATGCGTCCACGTCATTGGGGACATTGTTATTGGATCTTCTTTCTTTCCAGCTCACTCTTTGCATTCTACGGCAGTACCACATTTGAAACACTTCCAAGCATTTTCATCCTTCTTTACCGGAGTTCATGTTTCAGCCCTATACAATGCAATTGGTCATAGATGGGTAGTGGTTATTCTTCTCCATAGTTATATCCTGGTATTATTTGAGGGTAGCAATTCCTGCATTTCTCTGAATTTTTTTCCCCCATCAATGCAACCCTTGTCTTAATTGCTGTCTCATTGCTGGCATATCCTGTAATGGTTGTGCCCCAAATATGTAAACTTGTGTACTTGTTATATTATTTCTTCTTTAATGATTATATTCATTAGCCTATACTGCTTGGCTATTACCATAGTCTTTTTCTTAATTGTGCTTATTTTCATGTCAAACTGTTTGGCGGTTAATTTGGTCATGCAACTTTGCAATTCAGCTACTGATTCTCCCACTATCTCTTGACCATGATGATGGTAATGACATGTCTTCTTACGTGATGAGGTTGCCAGCCTCAGGAACAACCTTCTTTAGTCGTTTTTACGAAATGTTTGACAGTGTTCATAATCTTTTAATCCTACTTACCACTCGAGACTTTCAACATGTATACCATAATATTGATTGCAATGCCTCTTTTCAAATGGATAGGTAAGTAGTTCGCTTTGGCGACAAAGGCCAGTCGCTCAAGCTGTCCGCAATCACGATGGATGACAGAGTGCCCGACTCCATGCAATGAGCATGATGTCTATCCGGTTTGACCTAACCAGATGGTGCGTAGACGGCCACTGTGCATGGGAAATCGCAGTGCGTGGACGGTTGCAGCGTCGGGATCATGATGGGAAGTTCCATTTGTGCCCAATGTGTGCTTTAAGAGCTGATGCGCAATGGCGTCCTCGGCAAAGCTGGTCACATTGTTAAGGCTAAACAGCGACGGTCTAGTGTGGTGAATGGGCTTTCGGGTGAATTAGCTGTTTGTGACCCTGTCATACTAGTGGTTCGCAAGAATACCAGTCTATCTAAGCGTGGAGAAGGCATTAATGCGTTTCTATTCGCTCTGCAGAATAGTTCATGCATCCGAACAGTATATCAGGATGAGGACCACACAAGTTATACCATGGCATACCATGACATTAATTGAAATGTCCAGACGTTATTCATGGCATTAATTGAAATGTCCAGACATTATTCAAAGCATTAATTTAAACATGTCAAGATATTATTCATGGCTTTAATTAAAATGTCCAGATATTATTCATGACATTAATTGAAATGTCCAGACATTATTCATGACATTAATTGAAATGTCCAGATATTATTCATGTCATTAATTTAAATGTCAAGACATTATTCATGACATTAATTGCAATGTCAAGACATTATTAATGGCATTAATTGAAATGTCCAGACATTATTCATGGCATTAATTGAAATGCCCAAACATTATTCATGATATTAATTGAAATGTCCAGACACTATTCGTGTCATTAATGTAAATGTCAAGACATTATTCATGACATTAATTGCAATGTCAAGACATTATTAATGACATTACTTGAAATGTCTAGACATTATTCATGGCATTAATAGAAATGTCCAGACACTATTCATGACATTAATTGAAATGTCCAGACATCATCCATGACTTTATTTGAAATGTCAAGACATAATCTATGACATTAATTGTAATGTCAGGACATAGTCCATGACGTTAATTGTAATGTCCATGTCAACACGTATACCATGGATTTAATTGTAATGTCTCTGTTAACACGTACACCATGACATTAATTGTAATGTCTATAAAAAAGGACATGTTTCGTTGTCAATCTGCAGAATTACCTAGAGTTTCTTTCTGTATCGCTTTCAGAACCAGACATTGTGCACGGTAATAATAAACTAGATGTCAGGTATGCTTTCTATGGCAGACATGTGTTAGTTAAGCTAGTGTTCACACTGGTCATAGAATGATAGAGTACCAGAGAGTTATCATAACCTTAGAAAAGAAATGCAGAGAACGAAGCAACGGGAGAGCAAAGCATGAGGTGAATCAGCTGATAACTGAGAACACGCAGGAGAGTGATACTGCCATATACACCGACGGATCAGTGCTGCACAGTGGGACATCAGGTTGGGGTTTCTCAGCTAGAGTGATAGGAGAGGTCGTTGCTGATCGCAGTAGGACATATATGTCAACAACCTCCAGTATGAAAATGGAGACGGAAGCAGTGGCATCAGCACTGAAATTGATATCTGAGACTTCTGTAACAAGGGCAGTCATCGTGATAGCCGTACTTCAGAAGGTACAGAAGGAAGGGCTTAGGTACGAGTGGATAGCAGCCGTTAAGGCCTTAAACCTCTAGTGGTTGACATGGATCTACTGTCATGGTCATGCTGGGGGTCAGGGCAATGAAAGAGCTGCTATCATAGCTTCACAAGCTCCCATGATGGGCACATTAGTGATGGATAGAAGTGACATTTTGAAATCAATCAATGACCGCCTGCTGGATGAGGACACCGCAATAGACGAAGTAGCAATCCACAGACTGCAAAGTTTCGACATTAAAAGATGTTCGATCGGATTATGCCGCATGAGGACGGATAGAAGAGCGTACAACCAGCGAGCAACGAGCTACAGGGACTATCAGCATCCATACCCTACGCCATTTGCTGAGAGAGACTGAGCACCTATGGGTATGCCCGTAGTGCAGTAACGTCGGTTCTTAGAAATAGAAACAGTAAGCTACTGTTAGACGTTTGTATTACCCGCATTAAAAACACACCACCGATCGGATTAGAAACGATTAGAGCGCTTGGTATCTCTTTCCGCACCCCTCCCGCCCTTTACAGCACAGGGACGTGGTTGACTCTCTGATCTCGAAACTACCAGTTTACTCATCTCTAAATGGGCACCAAATATACAACTAGGGAAGAGGCGGTATCGAGGATAGAAACTGGTAATCTCACCTTAGCAAAGTTTGGAACAAAGCACAGCTAAGCTCTTAGCACTTCGTCCCCGATAGCAGTGGATGTTCTAGGACAGCGTATGCATGTCTCAATCCTGTTTCTAATATGGCAGTTGGGCGAGACTAGAACCCACACTATTTGCCGTGTCCTTTACTGACGGGTGGAGCACGTCTCTACCTTAGCTGAGATAATTAGTTGGGTAGAGTTGGCGCCCGACACCTGACCTCTCACTGGGAGTCTGGCGCAAGGGAGTTGCGTAGCAGACACGCATTGTAGTCGGGGGTCAAGTGTTAGAGACTTTGGTCGTACCCTGTCTCAGGAAAGACACACAGTGCCGTCGGAAGTTCAGTATTAAAGGCTTTGTTGTATGGGGTCTCAGACAAGGCAACCACTGCTGTCAGGGATAAAGTGGTAGATATTTTGTTGTATGGGGTCTCGGACAAGACATACACTGCTGTCAGGGATCAAATGGTAGATGCTTTGTTGTATGGGGTCTCATGAAAGACAACCACTGCTGACAGGGATCAAACGGTAGATTCTTTGTTGTATGGGGTCTCATGAAAGACAACCGCTGCTGTCAGGGATCAAATGGTAGATTCTTTGTTGTATGGGGTCTCATGAAAGACAACCACTGCTGTCAGGGATCAAATGGTAGATATTTTGTTGTATGGGGTCTCATGAAAGACAGCCACTGCTGTCAGGGATCAAATGGTAGAGGCTTTGTTGTATGGGGTCTCATGAAAGACAACCACTGCTGTCAGGGATCAAATGGTAGATATTTTGTCATATGTGGTCTCATGAAAGACAAACACTACCGTCGGGGATCATGTGACGTAGCCTTTTCCCTATGGGGTCCCACTTAAGACAACCATTATTGTTGGGAACCCAGTGTTAGAGGCTTTGTTAGGAGGGATCTAAGGAAAAATTGCAACTGCTGTCGAGGATGAAGTGGTAGAGACTATGTTGTATGGGGTATCAGCTTATTCTGAGGAAGTGCGATTAGTTATCTCTCCTCCTCCGCCTTGCCTTCCTTATCATTAACGTCATGTGCTTGCCTGCAAATAAGTAAACTAGATCGTGTCGAGACCTGGGAGCTGAGTGTAGAATATAGGATACGATTGAATCTTACTCGACGTGAATCTCCACCGTTTGAACAGTTCTCCCGTAGACTGCACTTTGTGTAAACGATCTTCTCTGCTCCTTGCCGTCGGGAATGAAATAACGATTAATGAAGATAACTGGGTAGGGTAAGGGGAGAGGGATAAACAGCGCTGTAACCAGGCTCGTGAATTTATCCACATACGCACTCACTTACTTAATCTCACTTGCATACTTCTACACGTGCAAAGTGATAAGCGACGTGCCAGAAGAACGGCACTGCCTCAATTTTCGTTATAAATTCATGTTGCCATCAAAACAAAGTAGACATTTCCCAAGCTGTGCGCATGATGTTTTTCGCACATACAGTGTTTAGTGAGAGGTCATGCCTTGTCTGAATTTTGTGAGAAAATCATCATCATGCTACGTTTTTTTTTCTTCTCATACCTTAGGGCTCCGTTACGGCTTTGTGCGAAAATGTTTTTAGTCAGAAAGTGATGAATGTTTTAAATGCTTTGCCACTGGAAATAGTGTAGGCAGGGTCAATTAATGCATTCAAGAATAGATTAGATGCGCATATGTTTTTATTTTTTGGACAAAGGAATGTAACGGAAACAGGTTGTATACAAACTCTGTAGAGTCTTCTAAACCAGTATAAAGAAGTTTAAGTTATTACTGAACAAACATACCGCTGTTTCATCGCTGCCCGCGTTATACAATGCCATTTTGAAACTGTCCGTAATGTCTTCGAACCACATTCGTCTGAGCTGCCTCTGCCTCCTCTTTCCTAAAACTACTTTCAGCCTCTCCAGGCCAGAGTATTTTTTATCATAAGACATCAATATCTTAGCGTTTTCCTTTTGATGTTCAAATGCCAATATACTTTGACAGCTAATATATACTCGAATATTTATGAAACTATGTATATTTTTATTTGCGAAGTCGCCGGAACTCGCTGCCAATGTTAATGAACATTATAAAGCCAAATTGTAGATCAATTTATTTCAATTCACTATGTTGTTGCTATTTTTACGAGTTATAGCAACATGATTATAAGAATATTGTTTAGCAGCAAATAGCAAAATGGTGTCTTCATGACTGATATCTTAGTTCTTAGTCGACCTCTATGTCTACAAGGGCGAATGGACCTGTACGTCTAAATGGGCGAATGGACATGTACGTCTACAAGGGTGAATGGACCTGTACGTCTACAAGGGCGAATGGACCTGTACGTCTAAATGGGCGAATGGACATGTACGTCTACAAGGGTGAATGGACCTGTACGTCTACAAGGGCGAATGGACCTGTACGTGTACAAGGGCGAATGGACCTGTACGTCTACAAGGGCGAATGGACATGTACGTGTACAAGGGTGAATGGACCTGTACGTCTACAAGGGCGAATGGACCTGTACGTCTACAATGGCGAAGGGACCTGTACATCTGCAAGGGCGAATGGACCTGTACTTCTACAAGGGCGAATGGACCTGTGCAGGTCTCAGCTCTTGAATGAGCTGGATATAACAGAGAGGAGCATTTTCTCCTAAGCGGGCAAGGACCGAGCAGCGTATTACTCCCCTGCGCTGATGTAGTTACAATTTTTATTAACGCGCTAGCGTCCGCTAGCCGTTGACAGGCTCGACCTACAAATTCGAAAGTGAAAAAAAAAACGTATTTTTCCTATGGAGACCCAACCCAAAGCAATTTTTTCAATGCTGAATACGTCACCTCCATCTACGCACATCATTTTGCCGGTAAAAGTATTGTATGTTAGATTACAAATGGATTTTGAACGATTTTCTTCTTATTACGCCGATTGGAGCAAGCCGACTTTTTGCGAAAGGTAGATTGTTGGGAAAGATCTTTATCGAGTAGATTGTTTATTTTGTTTGTTTAGATGAACTAACTACGTTTGAATTGGAAACTAACAGTTGTGTCGACATTGTAAACACAGTATCGATACGTTGTTGTCGTTTCCATGGATTTCTATCGCAGCGACTAGGCCTAGAGGTCGAGTCCAAATTATTTTTGGGTTCTCCCATATATTTTCACCTTCATCTTTTTGTATTTCAGAAACTAACAAACACACAACAAAAACAATAACACACACAAGTTCTTTATTGAATTGTGTCTCTACACACAAGAAAACCAAATTTATTGACAAACAGAAAAGTTACAAGCTTTGAAAGTCAGCTATCATAGCGAAATATAAAGTTGCGCAAATTTTCGTAAATATAATATGGCGTGCTAAAGGTTCCGATGTGTGAGTCCATAAATCACTAGAGCGACGTAGACCCACAGCCTGTTAGGCGCCATCAATGCTGCTCCAACCAAACCACATGAACATGATCGGTGTTATGCCGTGTAATGCATTTAGTCGCCTCTTACGACATGCTCTCTTTAGGACAGTGATGCAATTCTTGTTCTTGTCATACAGAAAGGCCCTTATTGGACCACTCGGGACACATGACCCAATTGGCTTGGCCAAATAAGAATATTATTTACCGGACAAAATAGCAAAATGGTGACCTCATTTCGATTGTCTGAGATATCATGTGACTGTGACATTTGTCGACGTCACAGTCTGCGGGAAGCCGATTTCGAATTAAGAAACGTATCGTTCTTCTACCTAACCATGCACGTCTTTTTCTTACTGTTTCTTCCAGACACAAGTTTAATTTAGAGTATTGGAAACTTAGTAGTGAATTTGGCAGGTTGAGTTTGGAAGTGATGGCAGAGGTATGGCCAACCGCCTATATGGTGTGATAGGGATGGGCGGATTGGTGGGGTGGGGGAGGGGAGGAGAGATTTGCAGGTTGAGAAAGGAAGAAATATACATAGTGGTAGGTGGAATCAGAGGCGAAGAGATGGCGAGTTTGAGAGCAGGCTGGATGTGCAATGAAGATAAAAGGGCTTTAATAATTAGCTGGGAACTCAGTGGTCTCGAGGTAAGACGTTGGCCTCGGGTACTGCAGGTCGCGGGTTCAAAACAGGGTGAAGACTGGATTTTTTTTACGTGGACTTTCTGGTATTTCCCCGTATCTCTATGTAGTAGAGATCGGGCGCCTGTGTGCAGTGTTGCGCAGGTATAAAACTATATGCAGTTGGAAATTGAAAAGAGGATGCTTTACGGCCGCATCCGTGCAAAATTCAAAATTATGTTAAAAATATCCTCAATCCATTACGAGATCCTCGCCAGTGCTACGGAATGCGTGCATTTAGCCTAGATTCTCCAGAAGAAAGGGAGAAGAACAGAGCACTTATGGGTTAAACCGTGTACAATGACGTCAATTTTTCGACTAAACTAAACTAAACTAAATAATTCTTCTTCTTCTTCTTCTGTCGGACGTCAAATTGAATTTGTTCGAAGAAAGCAGCAGTCATCCTGCGGCTGTCGACACTGCCATAGAGCTTGTCTAGCGTTGGCACTGGTGATGGCCACATGTGCTTTCTCTGGTCTTCGTATGTCTGGCAATTTTGCAGCAGATGTTCAGCGGTAATTTTCCCTGTACCACATGTGCATTCGTCGGTACCACCTATCTTCAATTTATTGAATAGATGATACCTCAGTCTGTTGTGGACTGTGCGGAGTCCGAAGACCACGACCTGCTCTCTTCTGTTCAACTGGTAATAGGCATCATTTTTTTTTGTGTAGCCAGGATGCTCTTTTTCCCATTTGGCCATGTATCTGGCTCTAATAAACCTTTTGGACTCTTCGTAGGTCACACTAGAATTTGTTTGTATTAACCTTGCAACTAAAACAATTAACTACTGGCAAACATTACCCACGGAAACGGGGCGTAGCCCAGCTAGTAGCATTATAAAAGTCTCAGAGTTGCAATAACCAGGAAATGAAAAATAGATGCAGGCAAAAACACACATATTGACGACGGCTGAAGACATACATTCAAGAGCTAATGAAGATATTGAGACTAAGGAGGTGTTCGAAGCTACTTTTGATATCTGTTCTTTTTATACCGATTGCGTTAGGTTATATTACACCCAAAGACGAATTGAATAAAGTGCACATGGGTCTTCCTGGCTGTAGTGCTATGCGAGACTTCTCAATAGACTTGCTCATCGCCTATGTGGATACAGAATTGTAGCACACAATACAGGCAAAGCGGACTTAGCGTGCGTTTGTTGAGTACGTGTTCCACGTTTAACATAGTGGTAGAACATCGCTTCTCGTTACAATGGTATGGAGCACGAACTCGGCGAACGAAACGCTCCAGTCGACCCAGCTGCAGATGGAAACATGGCATCCGCATAAGTAAGTAAAAAACAGAGAGGAAATGAACTTGCCACATTCTGTAACTTAGTTTACTGAAGTTTCTAATAACTTCATTCCCCCGACAGTAGTGTAACAACTATTGGGCAAACCTTTAAATCTCTAACAACTTCATTTCCCCAAACAGTAGTTAACTACTATGGGGCAAACCTTTAAATCTCTTACAACTTCATTCCCCCGACAGTAGTGTAACTACTATGGGGCAAACCTTTAAATCTCTAACAACTTCATTTCCCCAAGCAGTAGTTAACTACTATTGGGCAAACCTTTAAATCTCTAACAACTTCATTCCCCCGACAGTAGTGTAACTACTATGGGGCAAACCTTTAAATCTCTAACAACTTCATTTCCCCGACAGTAGTGTAACAACTATGGGGCAAACCTTTAAATCTCTAACAACTTCATTCCCCCGAAAGTAGTGTAACAACTATGGGGCAAACCTTTAAATCTCTAACAACTTCACAGAACACAACTCACAAGGAAGGATCAGAGCACCATTTTCTGACTGAGAACCCAATACATCCCACTTAACAAGCACCTGCATATAATCCAACCACAACATACTCCTGAGTACCAGTTTTCTTCTTCTTCTTCTTCTTCTTCTTCTTCTTCTTCTTCTTCTTCTCGTTCGTGTCCTGTTTGTGCCTTTCAGCGTCAAGTTATGTTACACACCCATGTGAAACCGTTGATCATCATCTCTTTGAGTTCTCAGCCCTCAACGATTTTAGGGATATGCTTCTTTCTCCGCGATAGATTCATGGAACACTTTGTATGGCACTAAACAACAGCTGATAAACACGTGCATATACACATTTGGAGCCGCGTATCGCAGTGGTTAGCGCACTGTCTTCGCATCTGAGTGGTCCTGGGTTCATTCCCCAGTTGAGGCGGTAATGTTTTTTCAGACCGCAATGGCACCCTGGTCGATCCAGCCTTAAATGAGTACCGGTTCAGTCCGGGAAGTAAAAGCGGCGAGGGAGAGGAGATGGCTACCGCCCTGATATAGCCGAGCCGTTAAAATGTGAGATCGCTAATACCTCACACCCCTACCGCAGTAATGCTATGGGTTACTTTACTTTTATACACATGCCATTGGGCTGAAGGGAGAGAGACCGGATGCTGCTTAATCCGTAACAACAACAACATCTAATAACTTCATTTCCCGACAGTAGTGTAACTACTAGGAGACAAACGTGTACTTTGCTTGTTCTACAAGGAGCAAAAGGATGCTGATTGATTGATTGATTGATTACCGGTCTACCTTGGGCGAACACTCCAACAACCGCTTTGTTATCAAACCTCCAGTCGCAGCTGCTGGCCTTAAGCGCGACCCTAATCGCTATTTTACGACATGTTTAGTAAGCCAAAGTGAACCTGCTGTTTGCTATCTACTACCTGGAGCCAGGGCCCGGCTGACGAGCGGCGTCTGTTAATACAGCCGGCTAGCCCGACCCCATTAACTGTGACGTACGTAACATCACGTAACGAAAGATGGTCGATAACGTTTTATCCTATTAGATAACGGTATTGACTCTTTATCACGATTTCTGGGTGTGTGCCATGGTGTCTACTTTCATGTGAAATGAAGGTAACGGAGCATACACGCAGTGTCGTCGTGGATGAAGTATTACAGTTCGTTGTATCAGATCTGGTAAACAAAAAATATCCGTGGCAACAAATCACAAAGACGTATATTTATTTGGACACTGGATATATATATATATATATATATATATATATATATATATATATATATATATATATATATATAATGATATATATATATATATAATGATATATATATATATATATAATGATATATATATATATATATATATGTATACATATATATATATATATATATGTATATATATATATATATATATATATATGTATATATATATATATATGTATATATATATATATATGTATATATATATATATATATGTATGTTTATATATATATATATATATATATATATGTACATATATATACATATATATATATACGTATATACATATATATATATATATATATATATATATATATATATATATATATATATATATATATATATATATATATACAATACATATATATATATATATATATATATATACAATACATATATATATATATATATATATATATATATATATATATATATATATATATATATATATATATATATATATATATAAAACGATGTACAGAATAGCAAGGGAATAATTACACAGTGCAAAATTAGAACACCGGACCACCTGGTGGTGATGGCGCCTTGTCACAAGATAGAGATGAGTTAATGTACTAGACCAGCAAGGCACCCCAGAAAAGGTGTCACAACTGGTCATGTACTATTTCGTCATTCAACACTCACTGGTATGGAATATAGGCCGAGTTCCGTCCAGGTCGTATTTGATTCCTTGTTAGGTAACGTTCTCTCGTCTGAATGTTACCGGGAACCGATTGGAAAGGAAATAATTGTAACACTGCAGCCTGTCAGGTAATGCGTGAGAGGCGGTTGAGATGGGTTGGGCATGGGGCTGGCTACCTCACACTGTACACTCTTTATGTAGCAAGAATTGCAAAAACGCGGTCAGGTCAACGTTTGATAGTGTCTAAATTGGGCTGTAGTAGAACATTCGCTTTTCACAGCAACGGTAGGGATTCAACTCTCTTTCCTAACACCTTCCAACCGACCCAGATATAAATGGATACCGTATATATTGTTATTATGGAAAAGACAGCAAGGAAGGGAACTGGCCACCCCACAGCAAATTCATAATGGGACATCGTACAATGAAGTCTCAAACGCTTCATCCCGAACAGCAGTGTGTATTATGGGACTGCCTTAACCTAACCAACATTTGGTGTGTTTGCGTGTAATTGTTGAAGACCTATGCTCCAGAGGTTTCTGAAAAGATTTTGAGAGATTCTTCTTCTTCCTCTTCGTACGCTGTCAGACGTCAACCTTTATTTTTTCGAAAAAAGCAGCGGTCATCCTGAAGCTGTCGACACTGCCATAGAGCTTGTCTAGTGTTGCCACTGGTGATGGCCACGTCTGCTCTCTCTGATCCTCGTATGTCGGGCAGTGTTGCAGCAAATGTTCAGCGGTCATCCAAGGCTGTCGACACTGCCATAGAGCTTGTCTAGTGTTGCCACTGGTGATGGCCACATCTGCTCTCTCTGATCCTCGTATGTCGGGCAGTGTTGCAGCAAATGTTCAGCGGTCATCCAAGGCTGTCGACACTGCCATAGAGCTTGTCTAGTGTTGCCACTGGTGATGGCCACATCTGCTCTCTCTGATCCTCGTATGTCGGGCAGTGTTGCAGCAAATGTTCAGCGGTCATCCAAGGCTGTCGACACTGCCATAGAGCTTGTCTAGTGTTGCCACTGGTGATGGCCACATCTGCTCTCTCTGATCCTCGTATGTCGGGCAGTGTTGCAGCACGTTTTCATAGATTGATTGAACTACTTATCTTCCTTGCTGTCCTGAATCCTCTAACTGTAAGTCAGAAATATATGTTCACTCGGGTAGACTGACGCGTTAAGACAAAGCCACTAGCAAACTGTTTTATAAATTTCTAGTCAGCCAAAACAGAACTGCGAGTAAAACGGTCATTCTAACACACTTCAGGAGCGTACTCTAAGCCATCTCAAGCCCCAAACAAGATATAATTTCTTAGTTCTTCTTAATTCTTAGTCGACCTGTACTTCTACATGGGCAGATGCCCCTGTGCAGGTCCCAGCTCTGGTTTGAGCTGGATGTAGCCGGGAGAAGGGTTTCCTGTCTAGCGGGCAAAGCTCGAGCAGCTTAATACTCCGCTGCATTGGAACAAGGGCTTTCGGAGGGTGGTTAACCGAGGTGTGAATCCATCTTAATAGACTCAAAACACTAAAGCAAAATAGACGCGCAGCCTGTTAGGCGCCATCAATGCTGATCTAAACAAACCACCTAACCATGGTCGATGTTACGCCATGTCAGCTAGTCGCCTCTAACGATATGGTCTCTGTGAGGCAGTGGTGCTATTCTTGTCCCTATCATACACAAAGACCTTGGCAGACCACTCGGGTTGATAGACTTTCACATGAAATAAAATACAATATCGGAATGTTGTCTCCAAAAAAAACATATCCAGTCCTACATTGGAATCCGGCTCACTGTGGAATCCTTGGAAATGAGAAAGTAGCTGAGCTCGCAAAAAGCCAGAAGTGGCGGCACACAGATTCCCTATCCACAGAACTAGAAAGAAGCAAAGACACTCATCAAACAATCCACGGTGACGCAAGGGAGAGACCAACACAAACAATACAAGCCAGAAAAAATGACAAAATAAACAAATTTGACAGAGATGGGCAGACAAAGATTTTCAGACACAGAATGGGACATTGCAGACTCAAGATCCACATCACCAGTATATGTGTCAGAGATATCACCACGTGCGATTGTGGAGCACCCAAACAAATACCAGAACATGTCCTGCAGGACAGTCCTACTAATACAGCCTAAATAGAGGCAGTTTGGCCGAGCTAGAACAAAAATATCAGTTGATCGAAGAAGAAAAAAACGAATACACATTTTTTCAGAACAAATCCTTTCATTTTACAAATTAATGTCTTCTATTATTTTGGTTTTAATCATAAAACAAACATATTTACAACACTAAAGAGTAAAAGAAGATTCAATGAAATAATCCTCATTGACTGACAGCCACAGATGAAACATTAGCAAATCATAAGGGCTATTTCAACGCGTGCTCTGCCCATGATTTTGTTCTTATGCAGCTTTATAATGTACCTTAACTTCCTCACCTGACTGGCGCCACTCCCGCACGAGTCAGGTTTTTATAAAATAATGTACATCTTGAAATGCATCTAATTGAAGTTTCGTGAATGCAGGCTTATTAGGTTTACAGCTAACTTAATGCTGCCTTCCAACATGAAACGGTTCCCTATCCCTGGACTAGTCAAATCATGAGGGATGCTGAAAGGAAAGTTTCGCCACAGAAAATCGAACTGTGACAACAGACAAAAAATACAGAGATGCATAGAATCTATATTTAAACACACACAAACACACACAGACACGCGCAAACGCACATCCAAACACAGTCAAAAGGACACACGGAGAAACACACAAACGCGCACACGAGTTTTTACAACAGACAAAGTAATGAACAGATCAATAATCACAATTGATAAAGTTGAAATAGAAGATGCAAAGTATCTGCGAGCCACAATCAACGATTCTGGAGACTATTCATTAGAAATCAATAGCAGGTTTGCAACTGATGTACACAAAATAATGCAGATAAAAATGTATGGCAAAAAGTTGAAGATTCAACTTATCAGAACGTTTTTTTCCCTTCTCTGTGGCAACATATGGTTGCAAGACATGGGCTATAAACAAAAAAAAAACATTTCAACAAATAAATAACGGTTTTAGAAATGAAATGCTAAAGAAGGACTCTGAAAATATTGTGGACAAAGAAGAAGACAAATATACAAATTCCACAATCAATCAATCAAAAATATGACCACTCCTTACGGAGCATAGGTCTTAAACATATACACGTCAAGTCTCCAAGCCATCTCTGTCCACGTTTTGCATGCCGCTCTGATATTGGCGGCCATGTCTCTCTCTCTCTCTCTCTGTCTCTCTCTCTCTCCCTCTGTCTCCCCCTCTCTCTGTCTCTCTCTCTCTCTCTCTCTCTCTCTCTCTCTCTCTCAGTCGCTTCTCTTAACCCCTAGGACGTCTACATGTCCATTAAAAAATATACTTGCAATCGAGTAAGGAGTAAGAATGGGGTATCCGATCGCATGTCCAACACTCCTATGTCGCCAATTGCGACATGTCTTGCACGTTACAATGCTGTTATACACTTCTTTCTCTTTCCACCCCGACAATACGACACGGACATTTCATCCACGCCAGGATGTAAAACCTTTCAATCCAGCATGTCCTATTTGGGTCAACAGCCACTGGTTTCTAGCAAAAGTTGCAGAAGAGAAAAGAGCGGAACAAACGTGTCAGAAAATGATTGCCCACTCGAGCAGTGCTCCCGTTTCTCCCCTTCTTGCTGTTTACTTTTACTAAACAAACACTCACGGACACAGGTTTACAACAAAGCACACAGGGCACTGTGTGGTTTGTGTGGGAAAGGTGGTTTTATCATCATCATAAGCATGTGCCGTGCAGAATTGCTCCAATGCCCATGGGCAGTGTTGTCAACTAAATTTAGATTGATCTGGGTTAGAAATATCTTCAAAAATGATATCTGCACAATTTTTCTAAATTTTCTTTTAAATGTATGGCTAAAGGAAGCTTTATCTTTTTTTAAAAATTGTTAATGACTGGTCTATATATTTTTTTTAATGTACAATTTTTATTATGATATAAAACAAAGCAATGAAACCTCCTCCCAACCCCCAAGCACATACACAAATTAATGCACTGTATGTAAATATACACACACACACACACAACACTCAGATGCATATACACACACACACACACGCACGCACGCACGCCAGCACACACACAGTACTTACAATATTTCAACAGCTACATTCATTTGTCAGTTGAGTTTGGCAATGAGATTATTGCTGTACACAATGAAACGGCTGCCACAAACAACGGATTGTCAATGTTAGACACATTAATAAACCATATGATGGGGATCTATTTGTCAACTGCAGGGCGTTAAATCGTGCTGTTATAGGTGCCCCAAATCCTAACAAAACAGGAGAATATGTCAATGATTTACACGTTTTCCCACAGGAAGAATATATTTCCTGCATTGGGAAATATGTCTTGCAAGTGCAGCTTGTGTATCACTGAACACGGTACAGTCCATTTTGTTGAATACCGCCGGTATGGTCGCGTTGGTGGATCTGTTTGGCTTGGCTTCGTTCGTTCTCAATTGCCCGCTACCAAACCCTGACACGGGCCTAAGTAGCAGAATGTAGTCCAGAGAACGGAATGCGTTGTGTCGTAGTTTACAGCTTGACTGCGATATTTGCACCTTTCGGTCCAATACATACGACTTCAGCAAGCATTTTTTTAGTACTGGGTTATCATTCCCTCTTCGATAACTTCTCGTTATCCAGTCTGCTCTGTTGAAGCCTGTTATCAGGATCACCGTATGGAGGTGTAGAAGGGTCTTGGCAGAATCCGTTCGCTGGCCCTGACGTTAGCAGTCAGCTATGGTCCACTGGCCGCTGCAGCTCATGCGCTGCTCAGAATCTTGATCCCGGTGGATCTGCTTAACAATGCCTCAGTCACTACGACATAGTGTTCTTGGCTGATGACGTGTCACGATATGGCTTCAAGAAAGTTTGCCATTGCGACAGGTTGCCAGACAGCCTGCAGATTTCTCATCTGATCTCCAATTTAATGACCATCTCTGGGATGTCATGGACTGGCGTCAGACGAGTTGTAATGAACTCGACCGGTGTCTAGAGTTTATCTTCAGCCCTGTACATCTGCGAGTCAACCTTTGAGTTGTTTGGCCATTGTATCTTCCTTAACTACCCGTACTCGGCCATTCAAAGACTGTAAGATCGTTTTATCAACACCGGAACTGTAGAAGAAGCGATAAGATTTAGGCGTGTAAAAAAAATAAATGCTCAAATATATCGATACAGCGTCCTAATGGAACTGTGAGACAGAACGGCTACCGCCGACGTATTACGAGCGGGACTGCGAACAATAAGCAACGTCGCCGTAGCTATCTGACTATTCGCAACTTGCTTCATGTGACTAACTTTACTTGAAGTCGTCATGTAGTACGCCCCTGCCTTGTACAAGTCTATTACGCTGCTTGTCTTGCTTTGTTTCGACTTCATTTGGCATGGATCCACCAGCAGTGGCACGTGGTACAACGTACAGATGAATGCAGCTTCAATCTGTCGTTTAACGAAGGTAGAATTCATGTGTGCAGACGACCCAGAGAGTGCTCACGAGATGTTACTGTTAGATATAATGATCGCTATGGAAGTGGCTTAATTGTGGTATGGGGATGGCTTTGGTTTGAACTACAGAAAATAGCTGCATTGTGCAAATTGGAACCTGACATCCATCATCCATAGAGAGGAAATCCGCTGACATCCATCATCTATAGAGAGGAAATCCGCTGACATCCATCATCTATAGAGAGGAAATCCGCTGACATCCATCATCTATAGAGAGGAAATCCGCTGACATCCATCATCTATAGAGAGGAAATCCGCTGACATCCATCATCTATAGAGAGGAAATCCGCTGACATCCATCATCTATAGAGAGGAAATCCGCTGACATCCATCATCTATAGAGAGGAAATCCGCTGACATCCATCATCTAAAGAGAGGAAATCCGCTGACATCCATCATCTATAGAGAGGAAATCCGCTGACATCCATCATCTATAGAGAGGAAATCCGCTGACATCCATCATCTATAGAGAGGAAATCCGCTGACATCCATCATCTATAGAGAGGAAATCCGCTGACATCCATCATATATAGAGAGGAAATCCGCTGACATCCATCATCTATAGAGAGGAAATCCGCTGACATCCATCATCTATAGAGAGGAAATCCGCTGACATCCATCATCTATAGAGAGGAAATCCGCTGACATCCATCATCTATAGAGAGGAAATCCGCTGACATCCATCATCTATAGAGAGGAAATCCGCTGACATCCATCATCTATAGAGAGGAAATCCGCTGACATCCATCATCTATAGAGAGGAAATCCGCTGACATCCATCATCTATAGAGAGGAAATCCGCTGACATCCATCATCTATAGAGAGGAAATCCGCTGACATCCATCATCTATAGAGAGGAAATCCGCTGACATCCATCATCTATAGAGAGGAAATCCGCTGACATCCATCATCTATAGAGAGGAAATCCGCTGACATCCATCATCTATAGAGAGGAAATCCGCTGACATCCATCATATATAGAGAGGAAATCCGCTGACATCCATCATCTATAGAGAGGAAATCCGTCAGCTTCTTGCATTCCCAACACTTAAGGCGATGGGGCAAAGTTCTGTGCATGCAAGATGGCAACTCCCGTCCCCACCGAGCTCGTGTTAGTGACTTTTTCCAACAGCAACATGACACCAGAATGGTCTGGCCAGCACTCTCACCTGATTTTAGAAACTGGCCAGTACTCTCACCTGATATTAGAAACTGGCCAGCTCTCACACCTGCCTGATCTAAACTCTACTGATAATCTCTGGTGTGTCTTAGACTGGCCAGCGCTCTCATCTGTTCTTAGAAACTGGCCAGCACTCTCATCTGATGTTAGAAACTGACCAGCACACACACCTGCCTAATCTCAATTCTATTGACCATCTCTGGGGTATCTTAGACTGGCCAGCGCTCTTACCTGATCTTAGAAACTGGCCAGCACTCACACCTGCCTGATCTCAACTCTATTGATAATCTCTGGGGTGTCTTAGACTGGCCAGCGCTCTCACATTATCTTAGAAACTGGCCAGCGCTCACATCTGCATGATCTCAACTCTATTGACCATCTCTGGGATGTTTTAGACTGGCCAGCGCTCTCACGTGATCTTAGAAACTGGCTAGCGCTCACACGTGCCTGATCTCAACTCTATTGACCATCTCTAGAATGTCTTAGACTGGCCATCACTCTCACCTGACCTCCAATCTATTGACCATCTCTGGGATGTCATGGACTGTCGTCAGACAAGTTGCACTGAACTCGACCGTTGTCTAGAATTTATCTTTAGCCCTGTACATCTGCAAGTCTACCTTTGAGTTGTTGGGCCATTGTATCTTCCTTAACTGTCCGTATATGGGAGTTACTCTGAAATGCTCAGCGGTTTGTTCGTTTTTTCCATTTGTGCACAGTGGTCAAGCAGACAGTCCGAGCGCCCACCAGCTACAAAGGCACTAGCAAACTGCAATCACCCACATGAGCACGGGCCACTGCAGACTAATGGTCCATCTAAATTGGCTCAAAATCTCCAAAACAAATGAATGTCCATGTGGGACAGGAGTCCAGACCCCTGAACACGTACTACAAGAATTCCCGGCTTACGAAAAACTTACCTGGCCAGATGGAGCAGACCTGAGGCAAAAACTATGGGGCCACTGCTCAGACCTGGAAAGGACTATGGACTCCATGCTGGCGATATGACTGAAGATTTATAATGATCAGAAAACCCGAAAGCCGAAAAAGAAGAAGAAGAAGAAGAAGAAGACAAAGAAGATGTCTATATATCTTTAATTAATCTGATGTGTCATACAGTCACTTGTTTGTGATATATTCCCTGTGGGACGAGAATCCATAGATTGATTTGAGTAAATTTTTAACTTGAATTTTTGTGCGAGCAGCGGCGTTAATTCTACTCTTTTCGATTTCCAACTGCCAGAGGATTTTTAACGTGCGCACCACTGCATACGGATGTATGATCTCACTACTCAGAGATTAGGGAACATTTTTACCTGATGATCCACGTGAAAAAATCCTAGTTTCACCGTGATTGGAACCCGCGAACACCTTCTCTGTGACCCCTCCGTTACGTCAATTATCCTTCAAAAATTCCATAAAAAGCCACTCCAATCAAATACACTATGTAATGCTAAACAATCTTGAAAATAGACCAAATAAACTTTCGGATGCCAACCAGTAAGAAAAAGCTAATTTTTTTTGTTCTTCATTTAAAAACGCCATGATAGCAACCCAGAGATATATGTTGCCGGGTGTCGGCTGTCGAAATAATGGATGTATTTGTATAGTTAATACTAAATGCAGTTTCAACGTTGTTGCTAACAAAGTCAAACATTATCATTTAACTGTCTCTCCTGATAACATCGTATGGATTAAACACTGCATCTGGTTTACCATAACCAGCTTTTAGGAAATCTTGAATCCAGTTGTTTAAAGTGTGGCTTCATTAACAATGGTTTTAACATTGTCAGGTTGCTACCCATATATACAACAATCCATGGTTGCCAATGGCTACATGACCGCTTTTATATTTGACAAAGCAATTATACAGAAAATACCGAATAATTAAAAATTTTAAAATCTGAAGTTAGTCATACAAGGAACTGAAACCAAATGAAGTAATATTTTTTAAATGTTAGATTTTGGGCTGTCGGCCAAAACAGCTTTTTTGTTTGTTTTAGGAGTAGACCTTGGGGAAAAAAATCGATCAAACCTGATCATAAAATGGCTGGGTTGGCAACATAGATCTTCGGTCTCTACAGCGTCTAGCCGTTAACGCAGTTTAGCGGATTCTGTTTTTGGAATTCCTGATGTTTGCTTCCGTTAAACTATCGGGAGAAGCTCGTAGCAGAGCGTTTCGATACTGAAACCGAAGGTTATGCGGGTTCAAGTCTCCGATAAGACAAAGATTTGATTCTATAGGGGGTAAAACAAACGTCCAACCTGCACACGGCACAACTGCGGGTACGATCGAAAGTTTATTTAACTTGTCTGTGTGCATGGGACTTCTATTTCTCAAATTTAAAATAAAACTCTTCCCCCCCCCCGGCGCTTCCCCCCCCCCCCCACCCCTCCAAATCCCATCCCCAAACCTAGATAGCTGTAAATTTGTACGCAGTTTCTACTGATTCGAACGTCTTCCTTTGAGGCCAGACAAATGGAACACTTTGTACGGAACTAAACAACAGCTTACAAACACTATATAGCATTGGGCCAAAGGGCAGGGGCCCAAACGACCTAACCAACCAACCTGCAAAGGCCGCCGTCCATCGTAGACGATGATGGCATAATTAATTTTGCAGGCGCTATTTTTAGTAAGGTTTAAGTGCGCTACTTTTTATCCTCACTGTCTCGTCTCGTGCCGCCCGTCCCCAGTGGCAAGTCAAGGACAAGACGACTAGGGGTAGACCACGAGATGCAGAGGACTCCGCATCAAGCTTCTGTGAAAAAGACGGCGGAGTCCGGAGTCGAACCCACACCACCTGATCACGAGGCTGACGGCTTAACCACTTCGCCACGGAGTCCGTACCAACCAACCTAACCTACTAATAAGACCTGTCAATCTATACAATTTTGACAGATGGGACACTTTGATCGCTCACTTTCTGCAGGAGGTTTCACCCTGGGGGCTACTCTTTATTCTTCCCTCACTGTTTCATTTGACTCTGTCCTACAGTCACACTCCAGCACAACTTTCACACGCGCCCTCAGGGTGAGGCCCTTCCATTGCACTTTGGTTGGGCTAGCTTCTGAGGGCGCACAAACCTAGCATAGGTGCATACAGACGCACACATGCATCCAAGCACTGGTTTATGCGTCTTGATATCGCCCAATGGACTACGGTCTGTGGTATAAAATGGCGCGCCTCCGCCAGTAGAAACTAGTGAGGTAAACATCAAAGCAACAACAACATGGGACACTTTGTAGGGAACTAAACAACAGCTTACAAACACTTGCATATACTGCTATATGACATTGGGCCAAAGGGCAGGGACCCATAACCTACCTAACCTACTAATTGTACCTGTCAATCTATACAATTTTGACAAATCCAACTGAAAAAACGTGGTTTTTTTTATATTTCTTTTGTTCCGCCACAATCACAAAGTTCCATCAAGTGAGACGATTTCTATTGAATCCAGAGTACATTTCCGTCCGAACTTGCCACTGAATTCTTCACCGCAGCGCGAGAAACGATTGTCGAAGCGCCGGAAACAATGTCGTAAAAAGCAGGAAACATGTCATTTAGAAATATGATTTGTGGACAAGACAATCAGTTCATCTCCTGATAGACGGATCTCATTGCCAGTGAAGTTCTGAAAGTTTTGAAAGTTAAAGTTAGTGTGAAAGTTGAAGTGGAATTTCAGATTTGAAACACCGCTGGGCAGCCCATATAGCTAGAGAAGACAATAGGTAAGATGGAGTACCAAAACCGCCATGTTGAATCCCTGCGACGAAAAGATACCCCCGGGACGTCCCCAAATTCACTGGCGATATTCACCAAATAAGCAGATATTCACTGAACAAAGCAGATATTCACTAAACAAGCAGATATTCACTAAACAAGCAGATATTCACTAAACAAGCAGATATTCACTAAACAAGCCGATATTCACTAAACAAGCCGATATTCACCAAACAAGCCGATATTCACCAAACAAGCCGATATTCACCAAACAAGCCGATATTCACCAAACAAGCAGATATTCACTAAACAGGCAGAGTCTTCTAAACTAGTATACAGACGTTACATTAAGTTTAGTTAAGCACAACCCACGACCCCACAACTGCTAGACCACTGTCGCACTGAACGACCCGCAGAATCGACAGAAACGACTGGATACTGAGTTTGGACCCACACAAGGACGACCCACCGAAGAACGGATGGAACTCAGAACTTCTTCATTTTGTATGGTTTTTATTACTTGCTAATATGTTTCATACTTTGCTTATTTGCAATGCTGTCGGTTATCGCATCCTCATCAGACATCTTTTTTCATACGAGTGTATATACACGCATACGAGTGCATGCACGCACGCACAGTATCCGAAAAGTGTTCAAATAGACAGTTTCTTCTTCTTCTTCTTCGTACGCAGTCAGACAGTAACCATTATTTTTTTCGAAAAAAAGCGGCGGTCATCCTGAGGCTGTCGCCACTGCCATAGAGCTTGTCTTGCAGTTCCACTGGTGATGGCCACATCTGCTCTCTCTGATCCTCGTATGTCGGGCAGTTCTGCAGCAGATGTTCAGCGGTCATTTTACCAGTACCGCACGGGCATTCGTCGGTACCACCTATCTTCAGATTGTTGAATAGGTGGTACCTCAGTCTATTGTGGCCAGTGCGAAGTCTGAAGACAACGACCTGCTATCTTCGGTTCAACTGGTAGTAGGCATCGTTTTTGGTGTAACCAGTATGTTCGGTTTCCCATTTGGTCATGTATCTGGCTTTGATAAGCCGTTTTGACTCTTCGTACGTCATACTAGTATATGTTTGTGGTAGTCTTGCACCTTCTTTTGCCAGTCTGTCTGCCTCCTCGTTGCCTTGGATGTTGCAGTGTGATGGGACCCACTGTACCACTACCCTTTTTGGTGCGGACTGCTGGCACAGTTTGCAGAGTGCTGCTCTTAAGTCATTAAGCTCAGTGTTTTTCTGGCTTTTTAGCGCTGTGACTACGGCGAGAGCATATGTAAGCAGGACTATATGGCTTTCATTTTCATTGTGTGTCACCATTTCTTCCACTGCCGCCCTCAGTGCCTCTGCCTCCGCTCTGAAATTGCTTGTGTACTTACCAGTAGCGAATGACAGTGTTATTTTTCTGCCATTTGGTAGGTTCAGGAATGCTCCTACCCCTCCGTTTTGTGTTGTGTTTGTTACAGAACCGTCGGTGTATGCATGGGTCCAGTCCATGCTTGGGTAGCTTTTCGATATGAAGCTTAGGGTAGTATCTCTCCTTTCTTTTTCAGTCTGGCAGTTTTTGTTTCCAATACCTGGTATATTTTCTACCACCTCTGGAAATATATCCTGCCTTCAGGTAGGTTTTCGCACAGTAGTGATGGGTTTTGGTGTTGTTAGTGCGTTTATGGGATCTTCGTGCATCTTTGCTTTGGCTATTTCTGCAAAATAGACAGTTTAAAAGTGTAAAAATTCTTGTGTTGTTACAGCTTCAATTGATATTGTCTCCATAAGTCATTTTGACATATAAACTTATTACGTTTGTTTCTATATAGTTAGTTTTCTTTCCACTGCAATGTTAGGGATGATAAAAAGAAATATTAAACATAGTAGCATGGAAGTGATAGTCAAACTGTATAAAGCATTAGTTAGGCCTAGATTTGAGTAATGTTTACAGGTGTGTAGTCCTTATGGTAGAGGGAATATAAACACTCTTGAAAGGATTCAAAGAAGAATCACAAAACTGATAGTGGGATTCCAGAATTACAGTTATGAGGAAAGACTCAGAAAAATCGGCCTACAGCGTCTGGAAAAGAGAAGAATTCGAGGTGACTTAATACCCGTTTATAAGATGATCAACGGAAATGATAATTTAGACTATAACAAGTTTTTAAACATTCAACTACCTACAAGAACAAGAGGACACAGCTGCAAATTAATTAAAGAAAGGTCAAGATTCGATATTAGAAACTATTATTTTTAGTGAGAGAAGGGTGAATGCTTGTAATGGATTGCGACAGGAATTATTAAAGGCAGGGTCAATTAATGTATTAAAGAATAGATTGGGAACATCTTCATGTGTGTTTCAGATTGCCTTTACATCGTTTGTCCTGGGGATTCTTTAGCGAAGACTGCCTATCAATGCAACCAGCTTCTCTTCCTAAATGTTTGCTCTATCTAATGACATGATCTTTTCTTGCTAACTTAGTTGGTCCTCTGCTAACTTAGGAGGTAGGGGTTTACAAGAAATAGCGATAGACTGCTATATCCGCTGTCTTCCTCTTATCTGGTTCTAGTCTTGTCCTTGGGTTTTAAAGGCTCATCCCAGCTTACTCCGGGTCGTTCTGCTGGTTTGGACACTTGGTTCTTTGCTTCTCATGATTGCCGTGGTAGCCTATCTTGTTTTCTATTGCAGACATGGCCAAACCGCAGGAGTTGAGATTGCGCTACTATCTGCAAGGTCAAGGTTTCTAGATGGTGATGTAGTGTCTGATATCGGACCTTATCTCTTCTTGTTATTGATTGTGCTGCATTATCTTTTTGCGGGCATAATCTCTTCTTGTTACTTATTGGGTCCTATTGTCTGATTGCGAGCTTTATTTCCTCTTGTTGCTTATTGAACCCTGTTGTCTGATTGTGGTCTTATTTCTTCTTGTTGATTATTGTGCCCTGTTGTCTGTTTGCATGCCTTATCTCTTCTTGTTGCTTATTGGGCCCTGTTGTCTGTTTGCAGGTCTGATATTTTCTTGTTGCTTATTGGGCCCTATTGTCTGTTTGCAGGCCTTATCTCTTCTTGTAACCTAGTGTCCCCTAATGTCTGTTTGCGGGCCTTATTTATTCTTGTTACGTTGACCACATTCCTCAGATAAATCCTGCCAGAGGCTTGGAGCTGGCTCTTCTGTGTTGTCGCCATTCTCTATTATGCCAAAATTGGTACATTGATGAAGCAGTATACAGCCATTAGCTTCTGTTTACTTATTTATTTTGTTTCTCATGAATGATCTATTTATTACATAAGAATTGTATGGCTTCTTCACACCTTATTCTTAAACTCGTTTCTGTATGACCACCTGTTGTTGTTTGGCCTTTGATATCTCCTATCTCAATTCTTGACGTCATTAATTTTGCATGTTATGACCTAGTGGGACCCGAGTTTGAGAGCCCATATTTAAATACACATGTTAATAACAACATAAAAGAGTGCGAGTCAGTTCTGCGGGTGTATACAGCAAAACGAACAGCATATGCTACGACCAAAAATGCCTTCACCATGGACAATGGTAGTCCGAAAGGAGAATAACTTACTAACGTAAACGACAAGATACTTATTAGTTCAGAATCGTGTAATCAATCATCATCAGGTGCCTTGCTTGTTGACGTTGACGATCATGGACCTCCACCCACTTCTATCACGTGTGTCGTTTACCAACTCTGTTGTTGATTGTCGCCGGTGCATTCTCTCATGCTGTCTATCATCATCTCTGTCGGTCTTCCTTGTCTCTCTTTCCTTCTATCTGTTTCCTTCTATCTTTACCGTTGGCACAACGTGCTTCAAGTTGCCCCTTCTCATAACATGCCCGGAAAAGCATGACTGCCTTGTTCTAATCATTGCAATAAGTTGTCTTTTGTTTTTGTGCCTCATCTTCGATGTATAAAGAAGGACGTGAGTTAACGAAAGATCTTCTGAGACCAGGTCAGGCGCATATTATTGCGTTAACTCACGTCCTTCTTAAACATTGTTGCCCAGTTCTTCACTGTTGTCTTTGACACACTTTTATCACAATAAACTCCCTGCATTCTGCAATAAATATGAACTGGTCGACATCCTCCAGCTGTTAGAAACCGAATCACCGCTCGCTGATCAACTGTTGACGGATCCCGTATCACACCCGCCATGTTTTCAACGGTCTGCTAAGGAAGCTATGAGTCGGAAGATAATGAAATTT
Organism: Ariolimax columbianus; assembly: GCA_036924085.1. Lineage (NCBI taxonomy): Eukaryota > Metazoa > Mollusca > Gastropoda > Stylommatophora > Arionidae > Ariolimax > Ariolimax columbianus. The sequence goes on from JAVGWX010000006.1 coordinate 39,432,165, forward strand.
TGCTTACTTGACAGTTGGTATGTGATGTTTACACCAGACGTACCGCCATCATGCGCATCGTACATATGTTCACTTGTTGCAGTTTGGTCCGGTTTCATTTGAACACGCCTCGTATTTTGAAGGTTATTCCATTATCAGTTCCACATAGGCCATAATTATTTGTATAGACTAATGGCTAAGTATTCAAACCGCGTCATATATAACGAGGCATACTCTCGCCAGATTTCTTAATTTATTCAATGAAATAGCTAGAAGAAGTTTAAAATGGTTTAAAATGAGCAATTAGTATACGCAAGAAAAAAGGTTATTGATTTGCCCGGAATATTTATTGGAGAACGCATTATTAACAATTGGCACTATGGAGATGGTACTATGCAAATCCTTGAAAATGAAAATCATTGACCAAAAAGAAACGGTTTGACACAATCTACACTACAAGAGAAGCGACGTCGCCTGAATATATTTAAAACAGAAGCAATAGTCAAAATAATAGGAAATAGAACATCGATATCTTTGTGTTCTTCATTCGTTCTCAATCTTCCGCTACCAAGCCCCATACAAGCCCCATACAATGGGTTTTGCAAGTAGCAGGATGTTTTCGAGAGAACGGTATGAGCTGTGTCGTAATTTCAACATGACTGCGATGTTTGCATGTTTCGGTCCGATACATCCGTCTTCAGCATGACTGCAATGTTGGCATGTTTCGGTCCGATACATCCGTCTTCAGCATGACTGCGATGTTTGCATGTTTCGGTCCGATACATCCGTCTTCAGCATGACTGCGATGTTGGCATGTTTCGGTCCGATACATCCGTCTTCAGGATGAATGCAATGTTGGCATGTTTCGGTCCGATACATCCGTCTTCAGGATGAATGCAATGTTGACATGTTTCGGTCCGATACATCCGTCTTCAGCATGACTGCGATGTTGGCATGTTTCGGTCGGATACATTCGTCTTCAACATGCATTTTTGAGTAGCAGGTTAGCCTTCTCTCTTCGATCCCTTCTCCTACGCCAGTCTACCTTGTTGCAGCTTTTGATCCAGGATCACCACTTGGAGTTGTAGAAGAGTCTTGGTGGCATGGTTCGCTGGCCCTTACTCTAGCAGTCAGATAGGAGCCGATGATCGCTTCGATTCATGCTCTGCTCAGCCTCTAGATGTCGGATGCACTGGGCCGACAAGCGAAAAATAAAAACCATAATGCAACACACACCTTTAGGGATTAGAGAAATTAGGCAGACGCAAATTTAAAAAAAAAAAAAAATCTTTATACCAAACATCAATATCATGGAATATCATGGGAAGATTGACATATGCTAAACCAAACAACGAGATTTAGATACATAAGGGGATCAAGATGCCGAGTAGGGCATGAGCTGCAGTTGTCAGCGACCCATAGCTGACTACTAGCGTCAGGGCCAGCGAACCAGAGCTGCCAAGACCCTTCTACACTTCCACGCGGTGATCCTGGATGCCAGGCTGCATTAGGGCAGACTGGCTAAGGAGAAGGGATCGAATAGGCAATGCTAACCCGGTACTAAAAAAATGCTTGCTGAAGTCGGATGTGTTGGACCGAAAGGTGCAAATATCGCAGTCAAGCTGTAAACGACGACACAACGCATTCCGTTCTCTGGACTACATTCTGCTACTTAAGCCCTTTCAGGGTTTGGTAGCGGGAGAGTGAGAACGAACTAAGCCAAGTCAATCAATCAATCATCATCATCAAGTGCTGTCTCCTCATCAGAGATTGACTGTAAAGCGTATACATCTGTCGCACCAGGTTGCTACACTCAGTCAAACTGTGTCGCTACCACATCTTGATGTCTGTTCATCTGTACACCCAGTCAAACTGTGTCGCGACCACATCTTGATGTCTGTTCATCTGTACACCCAGTCAAACTGTGTCGCGACCACATCTTGATGTCTGTTCATCTGTACACCCAGTCAAACTGTGTCGCGACCACATCTTGATGTCTGTTTATCTGTACACCCAGTCAAACTGTGTCGCGACCACATCTTGATGTCTGTTTATCTGTACACCCAGTCAAACTATGTCGCGACCACATCTTTATGTCTGTCCATATGTACACTCAGACTGTGTCCCGACCATATCCCGATGTCTGTCCATCTGAATAGTCAAACTGTGTCGCGACCACATCTTGATGTCTGTCCATCTGTACCTCTGTTACTGTCTGGCAACCTTTCCCTCAACTTTTCCTCCCAATATAACTTTCAGCAGACTGACATGTCGTTTGACATCACCAAAATACTTAATTTTCTGCTTATTCCCTCAGCTTACTCCCTGGAGTTGTTCCATGACCTTATTATTTATTTTCCTATCTTTATCTTTACAAAAAACACGTTCACGTTTTCCGAATACTCACATTTCAAAGGCTTGTTATCCATTTTTTTGGTCAAGATCCAAATCATCGGGCTTTGATTGATTGATTGATTGATTAACTGATCAGTTAAATAATAAATCAATCAATCAAAGCTCGTTGCTCCTATCGGTGCAAAGGTCATTGACATCTCATCAACATTCACGTTTCTGGGTTAGTCTTTCTTCCTCTCTTCCGGTATAATCATTTAATCTTTCTGCCTCTCTTCAGATATAATCATTTAATCTTTCTGCCTCTCTTCCGGTATACTCATTTAATCTGTCTGCCTCTCTTCCGGTATAATCATTTAATCTTTCTACCTCTCTTCAGATATAATCATTTAATCTTTCTGCCTCTCTTCAGATATAATCATTTAATCTTTCTGCCTCTCTTCCGGTATACTCATTTAATCTGTCTGCCTCTCTTCCGGTATAATCATTTAATCTTTCTACCTCTCTTCAGATATAATCATTTAATCTTTCTGCCTCTCTTCCGGTATAATCATTTAATCTTTCTGCCTCTCTTCCGGTATAATCATTTAATCTTGCTACCTCTCTTCAGATATAATCATTTAATCTTTCTACCTCTCTTCAGATATAATCATTTAATCTTTCTGCTTCTGTTTAGTTATAATCATTTAATCTTTCTGCCTCTCTTCAGATATAATCATTTAATCTCTCTTATCTCTTCAGATATAATCATTTAATCTTTCTGCCTCTCTTCATGTATAATCATTTAATCTTTCTGCCTCTCTTCAGGTATAATCATTTAATCTTTTTGCCTCTCTTCAGATATAATCATTTAATCTTTCTGCCTTTATTCCAGTATAATCATTTAATCTTTCTGCATGTCCTCCGGTATAATCATTTAATCTTTCTGTATGTCTTCAGGTATACTCATTTAATCTTTCTGCTTCTCTTCAGGTATAATCATTGAATTTTTATGCCTCTCTTCAGGGATAATCATTTAATCTTTCTAACTCTCTTCAGGTATACTCATTTAATCTTTCTGCCTCTCTTCCGGTATGCACATTTAATCTTTCTGCCTCTCTTCCGGTATAATCATTTAATCTTTCTGCTTCTTTTCAGATATAATCATTTAATCTTTCTGCCTCTCTTCAGGTATGCACATTTAATCTTTCTGCCTCTCTTCCGGTATAATCATTTAATCTTTCTGCTTCTTTTCAGATATAATCATTTAATCTTTCTGCCTCTCTTCAGATAAAATCATTTAATCTTTCTGCTTCTCTTCAGGTATAATCATTTAATCTTTCTGCCTCTCTTCAGATATAATCATTTAATCTTTCTGCCTCTCTTTAGGTATAATCATTTAATCTTTCTGCCTCTCTTCCGGTATAATCATTTAATCTTCCTGCTTCTTTTCAGATATAATCATTTAATCTTTCTGCCTCTCTTCAGATAAAATCATTTAATCTTTCTGCTTCTCTTCAGGTATAATCATTTAATCTTTCTGCCTCTCTTCAGATATAATCATTTAATCTTTCTGCCTCTCTTCAGATATAATCATTTAATCTTTCTGCCTCTCTTTAGATATAATCATTTAATCTTTCTGCCTCTCTTCAGATATAATCATTAATCGTTCTGCCTCTCTTCAGGTAAAATCATTTAATCTTAGTTGCCTCTCACATTCTATTGTCCATATATATTTTGTTGTACCTCCCTTTCTCTTCTCTTGAGGATTCAGTGTGATTGACAGTTATACTGGCGGGATCATTTGAAAGCAAACAAGTCAGAGAATGACATCACTATTAAAGGGAACATCACCAAGAGATGGACAGAGAAATGTCGTTTGAATCGTTAAGGACGCTATATATCCTCATTGAGGGTCACCTTTGTTGTGGAGATCGAAGATGATCTGTTCTGAAATAATAAGACACACTGTAACATATACGAGGACCGTTCAAGTCAAACCAGGCCTTTTTTTTGTAATGAAAAAAATTAATACATTTTAAAATAGTCAAAATGCCATATATTTTCTATTTAATCTCTTGCAACATTTATGCTCTTATTTTCAACGTTTAAATAAAACTTGAAAAGCTTCAGCGTAGAAACTATTTGTCAGTATGTCTGAACCAATCCAGGACAGCCTGTTTCATTTCTTCATAAGTGCTGAAATGCTGACCTCCCAGGAATTCTTTTAGTAGTCCATACAAGTGGAAATCGCTTGAAGCGAGGTCTGAACTGTGAGGTTGATGTGGCAATACCTCCTAGTCGAGTTGCTGTAGATAGCACATGGTGAGCCGCATGCGGTTGAGCGTTATCTTGCAGGAGTAGGGCGCTCTTTGTGATCAAACCCAACGTGCACTAACCTTCTGAAAATGCAAATGTTCGTGAATAATACTGTTCACTGTACCCATAGAAAGACTTACCTCTTGTAAAATTTTGCAACAAGCTATGCGCCGATTTTCCGGGATAAGACATTCTACAATCTGGATATTCACAACAATGACTGGTGGGTTGAGAACCATCACGGCCGAGACCATCACTCACGGATGTACGACCTTCTCCAAAACGCTTACACCATTCAAATGTCTTACCGCGGCTGAGTGTCTCATCACCGTATTGTGATTGCAGTCTTCTGTAAATTTCCGCAGTTTTCGCACCTTCTTTTGCAGGGAGCATTATCACAACACGCTGTGCCATGCAAGCACAAACAGTGTTTCCGCCATTTCTTATTTATCTGCCACGTTACTGGCTCATGGCAAGTGGGCCACCTAACAGAAATAGAACACAGGGGCCCCTAACTAACGATAGTAGTCCCAGCAGGATATAACCCATTCAGGTTTAACAAAAAGTGTCAGATCTCCAGCTACCAAACCCTGAAAGGGCTTAAGTAGCAGAATGTAGTCCAGAGAACAGAATGCGTTGTGTCGTAGTTTACAGCTTGGCTGCGATATTTGCACCTTTCGGTCCAAGCATTTTTTTAGAACCGGGTTACCATTCCCTCTTCGATCCCTTCTCCTTAGCCAGTCTGCCCTGCTGCAGCCTGTTATCCAAGATCACCGCGTGGATGTGTAGAAGGGTTTGCAGCTATGGATCGCTGACCACTGCAGCTCATGTGCTGCCAGCATCTTGACCCCAGTGCCAGTTTGATTTGAACACCCCTCGTATATCCTTCATTGAGGACGACCTTCATTGTGTAGATCGAAGCTGATCTGATCTGAAATGAAAAGACACACTGTAACATATAGTTCGTTCGAAAACACGCGCCCTCATAATTCATCTAATTTCTGCAGAATTCAATAACGCATCAGCATGATTTTTTCCTCGTGGTCTAATGTATGCCGTGACATTTAGATATTGTCAATAACAACATTACGAAAGCACTGCCGGTTTATCAAAGCGGAAGGTTTCTTTGATCTTTTTCTGCGATGAAAATATTTGTTTCCTCAAAAATATACTTTACTGTATTTGTACAAATAGCAGAATATTTATGAGAGTATCTTCAATTACCACGTGGGCAGGTTTTTACATGTAATCCCACATAAATTGCTTTGATTTTTATCTTGAATTTAATTTATGTTCGTAGAGGATGGCGAAAGATGTGCTTATTCTCTCTCTCTCTCTCTTTCTCTCTCTCTCTCTCTCTCTCTCTATCTCTCTCTCTCTATGTGTGTGTGTGTGCGCCGGCGCGTGCTTGCACATGTTTAATATTATGAAGTCAGCTTTATGAAGAGTATGTACATAATTGCTATGATTATTTGTTGAAATAAGCATGCAGGGATTATGTGCTCTCCCTGCTGAAAGTCGGCTGGATCTAAACGATGTATGGCTGTACTCTGCTGAGCAAACCGTAAACCATCCTTCTGTCAAAGTAATCTTCTTAATTTAATACATGGTCCTCGTATTTAGTCTAGTTCTTCAAGTGTATTTTTGAGAGTGCTTCATCGGTAAATTGTATGATGCAAAGATGCATCAAACAAGATGCGTTGAAAGAGGGTTTATCGAGGCACGGGAAAAACAAACAGTTTTCTCAACAAATTCTCTAAATATATGGCCGTTCATCTACGTTTGATAGTCACGATTGTCTGTTGATTTTGAATCGTACTGAGTAGTGCATGAGCTGTAGCAGTCAGGGACCCAACGCTGTCTGCTAGCGTCAGGACCAGCGAATCAGAGCTGCAAAGACAGTTCTCCGCCTCCACGTGGTGGTCCTGGATAACAGGCTGCATCAGGGCAGACTGGCGAAGGAGAAGGGATCGAAGAAGGAAGGCTAACCTGGTACCCAAAAATGTCTACTGAAGTCGGATGTGTCGGACCGAAAGGTGCAATTATCGCAGTCAAGCTGTTAACTACGACACAACAGATTACGTATCTGGACTACATCATGCTGCACGCAAAGCCCTTTTTAGCCCTTGGTAGCGGGAGTTTGAGAACGAACGACGAAAAAGACGAAGAAGAATCGAAAGAGTCGAGGATTCTGCAATAGTCCATTCGACATCCCGTATGAGATCGCTTTCATTTGCTGCTTGGTTTAATTCTTTTAATCTTTCCATCTTCTTCTTCTTCTGCTTCTGCGTTCATTCTCAATCTCCCGCTATCAAGCCCTGAACAGGGCTTTGCAAGTAGCAGGATGTAGTCCGGAGAACGGGTTTGCGTTGTGTCGATAGTTTACAGTTTGACTGCGATATTTGCACCTTTCGGTCCGACACATCTTTCCATCTAATAACTACCATTCCTGTTTACTTTTGTGATGAGCATTAAACCATGTTTCATCTACCTACACAATATCATAACATTATCTACGAATTTCGTTTACTTCACGTAAATACTTGCTTCTGGAAGCTAGTAGGTGTATCTTGTTATACTTAAACAACTGCATTGATAGATCTGTTAGCGTTACTTTTGTAAGTTTTACCGCATTGCAATATCATCATGAAGCATGTATTTTCAGAACGCAAACCGCATGACAGCCCGTCTGAAAGAAACTCTTCCTCTTGCCAAATCTCCAGGATTTTCCAGAGTCATGCCCAAGCATTCCTTGACATCTTGGTGCCATCGCCTTCTTGGTCTGCCTGTCTCTCTTGACCGGCACATAAGGTCACCATTACCGTTCTTTCAAGACTGTCAGGTCTTTCGATATGGCCAAAGTATTTCATTTTTGTTGTTTATGATGGAATTTATAAACAAATTATATGCCTAACTCTCGTCGAATGTCTGAATTCTTCTTCTAATTTGTCCAAGGTACTCTGAGGACCATTCTATAACATTTCAACTCCAAAGACTCGATTCTGTTCCTTGAGGTTTGAGTAGTTGTCCATGATTCGCTGCCGCATTCTGCCACGGGAAAAACACACATTGCAATGTACACGCTAGACTAAGGGTAGTGTATTACTTCGAGTAATATACAAACCTATTGTAACGACGCGGACCAGTCTATCTTTCGTGCATTATGAAACATTTCGTGCAGTAGTGAGGGTCTTTCATGTCCCGTCACTCTAACACAATATCTTTTTCTTTCTGTCTTTCTTTCTGTCTTTTTTCTTTCTTTCTTTCGCGTGGTCTCGCTCTCTCTCTCTCTCTCTCTCTCTCTCTCTCTCTCTCTCTCTGCCCCCACCCCACCTCCCCACCCAAAAAAAAAATTGTTGGAAATATACATTTTTTCTTTAATACAATCGCCAATGAGTAACTGAATTTCTGTGAAAAAATACCACTTAAATACAATTGCCTTTTTGTAGCTAGAAACCCAGCTATGTGTTGGGACTGACATTTTATCACAATGTCATTGTGACTTTCATTTCGAATGTGTACAGTTTTACCATAAAGTCATGGCGACTTACATTTCGAATGCATAATTCCAGCAATTTCATCTCGTGGTTCATTTGTAGTGAATTTAAAAGCAGCGCATGTTTCCAAACGGACATTAACTACACCAGGGGTGAATACTCCAGTCAGACATTCTCAGGGGTCTGTTTAGGAAGATGCTTTGATCCTTCAATTTTCGTCCTAGACCGAAGAAGTATCCTACAAATACAGCTGTCCTGTTTCTTTTAAACACTCTTTTTTTATTTGTTGTTATACGAGCCTTATTCACTACGTTACGGGGCTGTTTTTATTTTTGGAAGTGAATGAGTCTAGTTGGTTTTATCTCCTTCCAAGTAGTACCCTTGTTTATTGCATACACTTATTCCAGTGCTCCTGCCCAAGACGAGTGCACTTCTGGTAGCCCATTGTTGTAAAAGCCTGAATTAGTTTCGTAGCGGTAACTAGAATCTGTATCAAAGATTCACGTTCATTGTTTTCTGAAATTATTAAAGTAAGAACTATTCACACTCGTATGAATGAGCATGCATTGAACGGTTGATGATCTCTGAAAGTTACAGTTTCGTTGGCACAATAAGACTTAGTGGCACAATAAGACTTAGTGGCACATCATGGCAGGCGTCGCAGGCTGCTAATAGCAGGGGATCCGTGGAACAAAAAAATAGGACTACTGCACCTTTAAAACATGTCGTAAAACGTCTCTAAATATGGAATGTATTATCATGCTAGAAAACTCGTCATTTAAAATAAATTACTGTAGAAACCACCTCTTAATTAAGTACTTTGTTACAGTAGGGAATATCCGTTTGTTACCTACTTTATTACTTATTTTACACACTAAATTACTTATGCTAACTTTTTTTATCACTCAATTAAAAAAAAAAAAAAAAACATTAGTTGCCCAAGCGACATTATCACAATTTTATTTGAATGTTTAATTTTATTTTATATTTGTCTCACTAGTTTCTACTGATGGAGGCGCGCCTATTCCACCCCAGACCGTAGTCAACTGGGCGATATTAAGACGCATAAACCAGTGCTTGGATGTATGTGTGCATCTGTATGTACCTATGCTTGGTTTGTGCGCTCCAAGAAGCCGGCCCGACCAAAGTGCAATGGAAGGGTCTCACCCTGAGCGCGCGCGTGAAAGTTGTGATAGAGTGTGATTGTTGGACAGGGTCAAGTGAAACAGAGTGAGGTAAGAAGAGAGAGGAACGGAAAAGTCCCACAGTTTTTGTCTTGGTGATGTAACTTAAGTACTCAGTGGTCTCAAGGTGAGGTGTCCGCCTTAAGTGCCGGAGGTCGCTTGTTTCAACCACGGTGGAGACCGGGATTCTTTTCACGTGGATCTTCTGGTAAAAATTCCACTGATCTCTGGGTAGTGAGATCGGACTCCCGTGAACAGTGTGGAGCACGTTAACAATTCTTTGGCATTTAGAAATTAAAAGAGTAGGCTTAACGGCCGCTGTCCGGGCGAAATTCAAATAAAATATCTAACCAAATTATTTGTAGCTTTCCTCAGGTGGTTTGTTAAGAGCAGCTACAGATGACGACTAACTTGCTGCGGGTCTACTAAGCTCTAATGTTTCAGTCTATTAAGATGGACTCGCACATCGGTACAAAATCGCCCTACAAGAAACTGGTTGTATACAGACTCTGAAGAGTCTTCTAAACCAGTATACAGATAAGTTAACTTACGCTTTATTTTGATTATAGTGAGGAGGAATATGCGTTGGTCATCAGCCTCACTCTTGTCACTCACTTATTCACTAACCCACTCACTCTTTCATTCACTCACTCACATTATTACTTAGTCTCTTTTCTACTGCCCTGTTATTTAAAGGTTTGCCACGAAGCGCGTTTGATTGCTTTCTTTTTTTTCTTCTTCTGCTTTTTCTTCTTCGTCTTCTTCCTCTTCCTCCGTTCTTCGTCTTCGTCTTCTTCTTCTTCTTCTTCTTCTTCTTCTTCTTCTTCTTCTTCTTCTTCTTCTTCTTCTTCAGACTTTTACTTCAATAACTCTAACAAAGGAAACAGTCAACTCGATGTTCTGTACTCTTCCATACAGTTTTTCATGTAGAGAAATTGCTTGTTGCCCAGTGCCACTCCTTTCACTAGTGTATGATGGACAGGTCTACACGAGGTGTTCCTTTGTCATGTGCGCTGTGCCACAGGTAGAAAGGTCCGTAGTGCCAATCTTGACTTTATTATAAACACGACATTTCAGTCTGTTGTGACCTGTGCATGGTCCGAAGATGATCACCTGATCTCGTCTGGAGAGTTGATGGTAGACTCAATTTTCTATATGACTAGGGTGATCTCTTTTAAATTTGGACCTGTAGAGGGCATTGATTAGTGCTTTTGTCTCATTATATGTTGTTGCTGTATCACTTTGTTGCAGTAATCCTCCATATGTGACAGTCTGCATGGGATGGTGGAGTGGATTATGCTTCTTTTGTAGCATTTGGCCAACCGTTCCATAAACACTCCGACATCACACTCCACCACTTCATCTCCATCTTCACCACCCCACCATCATCTCCATCACCATAATCATCACAATTCCACCGTCATTGCCATCATCATCATCACCATCATCATCACCACAACCACTACCACTACTACCACCACCATCACAACCATAACCACCAACACCCACTACTACCACCATAACCACCACTACCAGCAGCACCACCACTACTACCGCCAGCACCACCACCATCACACCCAACATCACCACCACCACCGCCACCATCACAACCACCACCACCAGTACCGCTACCACAATCAACATCGAGTTTTCCTTTCTGTTTTTATGTCGTTTCTCACTCGGCCCGGCGCGAAAATGTTTGCCAGACAGAGGATCATATTACTCCGAGTGTTCCGAGCTAGCGTAGTATTGTCTGATTGCGGGCTTTGTCTCTTCTCCTCCTTTGTATGTTTACTGATGATGGCAGAGTGGACAGAGAGATCATTCAGATGGTAAACGTTGTCCACTATAAAATTGCACAGATTTTGAACTACTTTAGAGTGCTTCCTTCAACTAAGAGGATGCTTATAAATGCACTGCCTATTCCTGCATTGTGTTGCCAATGTCAATCTTGGTCCTTACTGGAAACACATAAGCTGCGAGATGCGCTGTGTGTGAGAAATGCAACCGGGAAGCCAATCCGTCACCGAATAAGCAGCACCCGCTGAGACAGACAGTGGGGACAAACCCAGTTAATGCCTACATTGACTTTCAAACAAATCAAGTGGTTTGGTCATTTAGTCAGAATTCATTATGATCAGCCTGCATCAAGATCATATCAAATGCAGGTATCCGTTCCACATTCAATGGGTGCGTCGGTGGATCGAGGGTGTGTCAAACACACTCAGGAAGTTATACCTAACGACAACACAAGCCTCCCACCTGGCGATAACAAGAAACCTACGCATCCCGTCATTCAGTGACGCCTCATAGGAAGAGATGTAGGACAAAGGAAGAAGTCTCTACTTGTTACCTAAACTACTTTTCTTAGATATCTCAGTCCACAGTTGGCGTTTCTGGGATGTGTTCTAAGATATCTCAGTCCACAGTTGGCGTTTCTGGGATGTGTTCTAAGATATCTCAGTCCACAGTTGGCGTTTCTGGGATGTGTTCTAAGATATCTCAGTCCACAGTTGGCGTTTCTGGGATGTGGTCAAAGATATGTCAGTCCAGAGTTGGCGTTTCTGGGATATAGTAAAAGATATCTCAGTTCAGAGCTGGCGTTTCTGGTTTGTGTTCAAAGATATCTCAGTTCAGAGCTGGCGTTTCTGGTTTGTGATCATTGTCTGTGATTCACACATGTTAGTTATAACTGGTAGGTAGATAGAGCAAATACACCCGTCTTAATACCTTTACCTATTTTTCTTTTACTCTTACTTTCTTGAAAAAGTCTGCATACATTAGCTGCTCTTCGAGTAATCCAACTATTCTGTGGTACCTCCATTCTGCTCTATTACAGCTCCACGGTATATGAACTGCTTGACCAGTTCCAGATCTTCCTGCTCTTCTCCGGTTGCTTTTCTGGATTTCAAGATTAATTTGGAGAATCAGCGTATGCCATTGACGATCGCGAGCTCCAATTATTATACTAGTACAATCTCCCAGTGCCCCAATGGGAATCTTCTGGTCGTTCCGTCCAGGCTTTTGATACAATCATCCATGAGCAGTATAAAAAGATATATGTAGTTACGTAACTTAACTGGGAGCCGCGTAGCGCAGTGGTTAGCGCGCTGGCTTCGCATCTGAGTGGTCCTGGGTTCATTCCCCAGTTGAGACGCTAATGTTTTTTCAGACCGCAATGGTTCCCTGGTCGACCCAGCCTTAAATGGGAAGTAAAAGCGGCGAGAGAGAGGAGATGGCTACCGCCCTCATATAGCCGAGCTTTTGAAATGTGAGATCGCTAACGCCTCTACGGCAGTAATGCTATGGGTTACTTTACTACTTACACCTTAACTTAAAAATAAGGGGTAGACCAAGAAGACGATGGCAATTTCCAGGAATGCCAGTTATGACTATGCCGGAGGCTGGAGTATTGGCAAGAGAACGAGTTTCTTTCAGATAAACTGTGATGGGAGCGACGTTCTATAAAGGACATGCTACATGATGAGTTACTCAACTTAACTCAACGCCACGATGCTGGTTAATAAGACCCTACTGAGTCTGTATGCAACCACTTTTTTGTCTTGTCTTTCCCGTTACACGTAAAAGTCCGTAGGGACATCACTCAAGACGTAGTAGTGATGTACTTAGGCATCTTCCTAACAGGCGATGCGGTTTAGTCCGTTATTACACGTGTGGTCGTGAAATGCAAGACAGGCGCGTGGATCACTTGTTGTGTCAATTGGATTGCAATTGGCTCAAATGGGGGCCTCTTGTAGACGGAACTAGTGTGGTTCATGTAACAGTGTTCAATATTCACAAATAACCTTCAAGTTTAGAGAGATTAGACAAATATACAAAAACATACTGATCAGAATGTGTTAGTCAGGGTCAGGTGAAACATACTGATCAAACTGTTTTAGTCAGGGTCATGCACAACAAACTGATCAGATTAATGTTACTCTGGATAATGTGAAACATACAGATCCGACTATATTAGTCAGGCTCACGTCAGACTATGCTAGTCAGTGTCAAACACAACGTACTGATCAGACAAAGTTACTTAGGGTAATGTGAAACATACTGATTAGACTATGTTAGTCAGGGTCAGACACAACATACTGATCAGACTATGTTACCCAGGGGCATGTGAAACATACTTATCAGACTATGTTAGTCAGGGTCAGACACAACATACTGATCAAGATGCCACCTCACTTCGAAGCAGTTCTCCCTAGATCATGCTATATCACGGCATTCTGGCTAACGAGGTGCGGTGATGCTCCCGCTTCACTTCCTCAAGTTCGCCTCGGTATGTGAGGCGAGCCACTGTAACCCGTCCACGTTCTTCGAGAGTACCTAACTCAAGCACGAGAGGCCTTAAAAACAACAACCTCCAAATGTATTGGTCTTCGGACAACCAATCATTAAGTTGATGCCCGTGGTACGAGGTAAGGTTCCTCCATCAGGATCTATAATTCGTACGAGGGGAGAAATGAATACACAGAACGAAGAATAGTTAGGTGCACAGGGCTTATTGTTTCATCTCCCACAGGGCATGGCGAGATCCAAATGTGGATACTGATGTATTTTAGCCTCTGTCATTGAAAGAATAGCCTACCCTAGGGAATAGCATGCAGGAAATTATGTGTCACGACATTGATTCCATGACACTTCTGCTTGATTCAATAGATTCTATAGGAAGGCGGGAAAATAACAAATTGATTAATGTGTTGCCTTTCCACAAACTCGTATCTTCTTTCTTTTATCCAGCTTTTATCAATTTGAAGCGCCGTTGAGAGCAGGGCAGCGGAGCCTCTAGGCAGGTCGTGTGGTTTGTGTGCATTTTATTTATATTTTGTTTGAGGTAAACGGTTTATTTTAGTTGTTTCAATTATGTCTTGAAGCCATTTTGTTTCGTTGTGAGTGCACATTTTTGGCACGATGTCTGGATGAAGAAATGTATTCATTTGGCTGTCTCCCCTGGCAAGTTTGGTTTTTGCCTAATCTCTGATGGATGCCATGGCATAAGGAACCAATATAATCACCACTAGCATCGTCACCACCGACATGATCACCATCGTCACCACCACTGACTGCAAACGTCAGGGCCAGCCAACCAGAGCTGCCAAGACCCTTCTACACCTCCACGCGGTGGTCCTGGATAACAAGCTCCAACAGAGCATACTAACTAAGGAGAAGGAATCGAAGATGGAAGACTAACTCAGTACTTTAAAAAAAACCGGCTGAAGTCGGATGTGTCGGACTGAACGATGCAAACATCGAAGTAAAGCTGTAAACTACAATACAGCGCATTCCGTTCTCTGGACTACATTCTGCTATTTGCAAATCCATATTTAGGGCTTGGTATCGGGAGATTGAGAACAAACGAAGCCAAGCCATCATCACCAACACCAGCATCATCATCACCAGGAATGGAACGCTCGATATTTTGCATACTTTGGGAGATCAAAAGTGGGGAAGAGGTGGTGAATTGGTTAAAGAAGAAGGACTATAGATGAACCCTGATGGGTGAACTTAAAGGTGGGTATAGGAAGATGAGGTTGGCTGGTTGAGATAGAATGATTGAAGATAGACCGGGATGGTTGAATTGAAAGATAGGGGGTGGGGGATGTGGGTGGGGAAGAGAAGATCTAGGGGGATAGACCCACTGAAGGGATCTAGAGACGGAAGGGCGTGGACATGTTTATAAGGGGAAGATGAAAGTTTCTGGAGAGAAGATGGGTGGGTTGAGTGGGTAGAGATATTCTACTAACTAGCACATGAAGAAACTAGAGTTGGCGGAAATTGCGTATATTTCACACTGAGTTGAGTTTCAGTGACATCTAACGCCTTAGCTCCGCTGCAACCACCGATACGGCTCAACGGTGCAGGTGTGCCCTAAAACGCGAGAATACGAGCTATAGCTGGAACGCAATTATTTGAACTTGTCGCGGGCGGCTCAAATTCCAAAAGTTCTAAATAATATGGAAGTGTCGTGGCAACAGTGTGGTTACTACAAGCAGTGACGCCACTGATGTCGGAAACGAAGGATACGATTAGTTACTTGATTGTCTATTTAATTTTTCTGTCAAACGTTTCCGCGACCCACAATGGAATTTTTGCGACCACCAAGAAGGGTCGCGACCCGTAGTATGAGAAGCGTTGTTCAATGTTATATTATTATATATTATCTTATTTTATTGTGGTTTGTGGGAGGTGGTGGGTGTGGGGGATGAGGGGGGGGGGGAGGGCAGGAGAAACTGTACAGAGACTCCTTGAAAATATCTCTGCATTGCCTCAATGGGACCTCCTGGAAGATGCTTGCACGAGTCTGTACCACCTGTCGCGCTAGTATCACCGATGGTGCCCAGATTGCAGAGAGTATATCCCTTACGGAGTCTCAGCGAAAGCGTGCCGCCTGCGAAAAGCAGCACGCACGACTCTTCCACAGCAGGCGTCTCACGTGTGTGTCCTGAATGTGGCAGGGTATTCCATTCTAGGATTGGGGAAGACATTTCGCAGCAATAGTCTGATGATGTCGGCATCTTCGCTTGCGATAGGGCAACTGTTATTAGTTGCGATCACCACGTCTAGGGAAGTCTGAAATGTATCTCGAAAGTCTTCTGTCTCTTATCTTGATGGTGGAAGCTGACAATCTTTTCCTTGTCCATCACTTGATGGTGGAAGCTGACAATCTTTTCCTTGTCCATCACTTGATGGTGGAAGCTGACAATCTTTTCCTTGTCCATCACTTGATGGTGGAAGCTGGCAATCTTTCCCTTGTCCTTCACTTGATGGTAGAAGCTGACAATCTTTTCCTTGTCCATCACTTGATGGTGGAAGCTGACAATCTTTTCCTTGTCCATCACTTGATGGTGTCCTCACATTTTTATTATTTTTTTCCTGACACATTTGCCTCTGCTTTTGTTTCCAATGTTGTTTCCAGCATATTTTTCAGTGTTGTTTCCACTGTTGTTTCCAGTGTTGTTTCCAGTATTGTTTTCAGTGTTGTTTCCAGTGTTATTTCCAGTGTATTTTCCAGTGTTGTTTCCAGTGTATTTTCCAGTGTTGTGTCCAGTGTTGTTTTCAATAATACATTTCAACCAGCACTATCGACAACTATGAACTGGCAACTGTAGACCAGTTCACTTACCAGGGGTCCCTCATCAATGATACGCTCACCCTACACTTCGAATTGGGCAATCGCATTGGCAGAGCTGCTACCATATTTTATCGTCTTACAACACGTGTCTGGTAAAACTTCAAACTGACAGCCAAGACCAAGGCCATGGTCTACAATGCCTGTGTCGTCAGTACTCATCTATGTGGCAGAGAAACGTGGACAACCTATGCCAAATAAGAGCATAGGCTCAACACCTTTCACCAACGGAACATGAGATCCATCCTTGGCGTCTTATTGAGAGACAGGGTGACAACTGCGGAAGTGCATTCTCGCACCGGTATTTCAAGTATGTACACCCTCCTTCGCCAACGAACACTGCGATGGCTTGGTCATGTTCGTCGCATGGAAGACGGTCGCATACCAAAGGATATTCTCTACGGACAGCTGGCGTGTCGTAAATGAAAAGCTGGCCGAACACAACTGCAGTTCTGCATGTAAGCGCAACATACAGGCTCTGGATATGGATCTGCCATCTTGGGAAGACGTAGCTGCAGACTGATCCAAATGGAGAAGTAGCCTGAAGAGCCAACTTAGGCTGGGCGAAAATAAGCTCATGCAACACAAGGAAGTGAAGGGACAAACGTCGAAAGAAAAAGGAAAACCAAAAACTACTCCAAGGTGGCATTAAACCTACAGTCAGACATGACTGAAATGGGGCTACTATTACTACTATTTTTTTTTCAGTTTCGTATCTTTCTACTCCTTTGCTCCTTTATTGATAGTTAATCAACGATTGACGAAGCAATTCGTGACTATAACTTGATGGCGTTTTTCAAGGCATCATCAAATTACCGCCGCTTTACTCTATCTGCTGCCATCATTCATATGCAGCTACAGCTCTGGTTCATGATTTCCATGTCTGCTAGTCTTTTTTCTTCCGTCATGTTGCACTGTTTTTCTTTATGTTGTTATCATCTGATTTCTGTTCAGAAATTATGTTTAAACACACACACACACACACACCCCCCCCCTCCAAAAAAAGGGGGGGGGGTGTGGTCATTAACCTCAGACGAAAACACAACCGAAACTTACATTACGACCTAAACGCCTTCATCGTGGACAACGAACAATAAAAATAATGAATGAACTAGCCAATCATAGAAGACGCTGACAACATGTGCAGTACACTTATATACACATAAGGGAGTTAAAAAGGTACATTTGTTTCATAAAATGTGAACTGTGATGTCAAATTCATTCAATACATTGATCCCTCCCTAATTCATTAATTGACATGTAACCATCGTAACGGCGGTTTTTTGTTGGTTTCAATATACACTGCCTATCAATTTCTAATATCCGGATTCTTTGTGTGATTTTGAACCAAGAATTTAAGATCTTTCACTGCCATAAATCCCTGCATGGCCTTCGCTTATATATGTGTGTGTATATGTATATGGATATGTATGTATATATATATATATATATATATATATATATATATATATATATCTTTCCTTTGAATCTACTCATTGATCTAATCTCAAATCTAATGTAATATTATCTATTCTAATATAATCTCGTCTGATCTGGCGAGCCTATAGTATAATCTAGTTTAATCACATTTAAATCGAATCAAATCTAATAAAACGCACATCTATAAACTAGAACCTGTGTATTTTTGTCTGTCGGCAAAGGAAAAGTTCATTGCTCATACCGAATATTATTTTTGCATCTCAGCTTCACCAATTCATGTGTAGGTGTCTTTATTGAACACTGTAAGTTTTAGTATTCGTTAGAACTGTATGGATAGAAAGGAAAATTGCGTATAATTTTTTTTGAAATATTCACATAGACAGCGTACATAAATATAGGCTGTGCACCCACGGCTCAATTCGAGGATTGAAGAGTATGCGCACGACATATGCGCAAGTGGTACGCTGAATTCCCGTTACTCGTCTTCATCGAATTGTGGCTTTGACTTGGTTCGATGGTTTAAACAATAAAATAAAAATTGAAGCAATTGTTGAAAAACATCTCTTCTTCTTCTCCTTCGTTCGTTCTCAATCTCCCACTACCAAACCCTGAATGGGCTTAAGTAGCAGAATGTAGTCCAGAGAACGGAATGCGTTGTGTCGTAGTTTACAGCTTGGCTGCGATATTTGCACCTTTCGGTCCAACACATCCAACTTCAGCAAGCATTTTTTGGGTACCGGGTTAGCATTTCTTCTTCGATCCCTTCTCCTTAACCAGTCTTCCCTGCTGCATCCTGTTATCCAGGATCACCGCGTGGAGGTGTAGAAGGGCCTTGGCAGCTCTGGTTTGCTGGCCCTGACGCAAGCAGTCAGCTATGGGTCGCTGACTACTGCAGCTCATGCGCTGCTCAGCGCCTTGATCCAGAAAAAAACAGCTAATTCATTAAACGTTTATTAGAAATATGAAATGTTTTAGCATGTTCGAATTTGCATTTCATACTCTATCTGGCGTGAGGCAAAGATGGCGCTTGATATGTTGTGTAACTTGGAAGATGACGGGCGGGGAAGAGGAGGTGGGCTGGTTGACGACGAAGGGTTGCAGATTGACAGGGACGGGTGAATTCAAAAGAGAGAGGGAGGGGGGGGGGGGCGTGGGTGTGTGGAAAAAGGATGGGGCTGCTTGAGGAAGATGGATTAACTATGGACCGGGATGGGTGAATTAAAAGGTAGGAAGTGGATGACGAGATTTACCACGAGGTTTTAAAAATTAATTGTTTTAATATTTGTCCAGGACACAGTCGAATATCCTTGCTAATATATTATATCATCTAACTCAATCTTATATCTATCTATCTATCTATATATCTATCTATATATCTATCTATCTATCTATCTATCTATCTATCTATCTATCTATCTATCTATCTATCTATCTATCTTTCTGTCTGTCTGTCTGTCTGTCTGTCTGTCTGTCTGTCTGTCTGTCTGTCTGTCTGTCTGTCTGCCTGCCTGCCTGCCTGCCTGCCTGCCTGCCTGCCTGTCTGTCTGTCTGTCTGTCTGTCCTATCTTGTCTGTCTGTCTGTCTGTCTGTCTGTCTATCCGTCCGCCCGTCCGTCCGCCCGCCCTTCTGTTGCTATGCCCATCGACCTGTCTATCTGTCTGTCCGTCCGCCGGCCCGCTCTTCTGTTGCTATGCCCATCGACCTGTCTGTTTATCCGTCCGTCCGTTCGTCCACCGGCCCGCCCGTCTGTTGCTATGCCCATCGACTTGTCTGTCTGTCCGTCCGTCCGCTCACCCGCCCGCCCTCTTTTGCTATGCCCATCGACTTGTCTGTCTGTCCGTCCGTCCGCTCACCCGCCCGCCCGATTGTTGCTATGCCTATCGACTTGTCTGTCTGTCCGCCCGCTCGCCCGCCTGTTGCTATGCCCATCGACTTGTCTGTCTGTCCGCTCGCTAACCCGCCCTCGTGTTGCTATGCCCATCGACTTGTCTGTCTGTCCCCTCGCTCGCCCGCTCGCCTGTTTGTCTGCTTGTATGCCTGGTGGGCTGCCCAGCTTTCAGAATACTTTTATATACCTCTGTCTGCGTGACTGACTTCATGTCTCTCCTTGTGTTTGTAATTCTGTCCATCAATCCGTTATTTTAGTAACATGTCCTTCTATCTATCCCCCTCTACCTATCCACCTGTCTAGTTTTATATATTGGCCTTTTAACATAGTCTATCAATTGCTTTGTGCATATTTTTATGCATCTTGAAATCTATTCGCTATTTATCTGTAATTTTTTTTTACATGTATATATTTATTATGTCTATCTATTTATCTGTCTCTACTAATGCGTATCTAGCTTTTCTTTTTCTTTGTATTCCTTTCCTCATTCTTTCCTTATGTGTTACATTTCTTTCTCTCTTATTATGCGTCCTGCCGTTTACGTGTGTTAGCTGTCACGACATTTTGCCATATCTAATTCCTTCAGCATTTCAAATGTCAAGATCTTTAAAGCTTCTCTCTTGGGCTAATCCACACGTCAAATAACAAAACGAATGTATCTGGCCTGAATTTTTAGAAATCTTTAAAATGACCCAGAAACGCCAAATATTTAGATTGATATTTCGCCCATGGATTTGACAGAACTATGGCGAAAGTGGTGAATATAACGTCTGCTCACCGCTGTGATTGATTCCTGTCATTTTTTAGATATTAGTTATCGACAATTCGCAAATTGATTCTGTTATGAAGGTAGACATTGTTTGGTTCGCTACTAGTCAAGATGGCGGATTGATTTACCGTCTGGCGGACGGAGTTACAGACAGTTAGGTGAACGGATTGATAGACAGTTCTGTGGACGGATTGATAGACCGTCCAGTGGGCGGATTTATAGATAGTCTGGCAGACGGATTGATATACGGTATGGATTGATAGACAGTCCGCAGACGGATTGATAGACAATCCAGTGAACGAATTGCTAGACAGTCCGGTGGTCTGAATGATAGACAGTCCGGTGGTCCGAATGATAGACAGTATGGGTTGATAGTCCGGGGGACGGATTGACAGAAAGTTCGGTGGACGGATTGATAGACAGTATGGGTTGATAGACAGTCCGGTGAATGAAATTAAATACAAAGTAGTGAACGAATTGATGGACAATGACAGATGGACATTTACACCACAAACAGTCAGAACGACAAAGAGGACTAGGACGAGGCAGGCTAAATCTGACAAATTGTGCAGTCCAGACAAAAGAAGAGATTAGAAACAATGATGTGCACTGGAATGGAATTATGCAATCAATATTAGCATACTACATCCGATGTCTATGGAAAGGAAGGCCCATTCCCGATTTTATGTGCAATATCCCCAACATAGAAGATAAAACGTCATAACAGAGGAGCAGAAACAAAACACACACAGCTACCAGTTGCATCAACCAAAAATGTCCACCAACAGTCTGGACGCATGCCTATACGGATGTCTCAGCAAAAGATGCCATTTAAACTGGAGAGGGGGGTGAGGGGTTTGGGGAAGAGGGATCATTACAAAACTGAAAAGTGAAGTATACTCAATAGTGTTTCCTACTGGGAGACGCTGCAGCAACAACAGTTCCGAAGCCGGTGCCACGAGACCAGCATCTGAAATCCTTATAGACCACAAGGAACAGGCCGAAAAGAATTCTCACAGATGCCCTCGCAGTGTTAACGGCTCTCAAGTACCAGCACAGACATGAACTCGGCGCTCTGACAGACTCACTCGAACGCCTGTCCCAGTGCTTCATGAAAATTAAAATCCGTGGATACCAGCCCACTGCGACATTCCAGGCAACGAGGAGGTGAACACACTCGCCAGAGAGGGAGGAACACTGCAGCAGAGGGATACAGCGACAACGTATGATGGGACAAGAGCAGCCACCAGGGCCACATACCGATCAGCATACTGACTACCCTGGCCACATACAAAACGATGCCTATCACCAACCCTCCAGGCGACACATCCTTCTCCTCAGACCTGTCTGCGTGGGCCACATCCTTCTCCTAGAGAGGAGTCTACGTGGGCCACATCCTTCTGCTCAGATTTGTCTGCGTGGGCCACATCCTTCTCCTAGAGAGGAGTCTACGTGGGCCACATCCTTCTGCTCAGATTTGTCTGCGTGGGCCACATCCTTCTCCTAGAGGGGAGTCTACGTGGGCTACATCCTTCTCCTAGAGGGTAGTCTGCGTGGACCACATCCTTCTCATCAGATCTGTATGCGTGGACCACATCCTTCTCGTCAGATCTGTCTGCGTGGGCCATATCCTTCTCCTAGAGGGGAGTCTACGTGGGCTACATCCTCCTCCTAGAGGGGCGTCTGCGTGGGCCATATCTTTCCTCTGGAAGGGAGTCTGCTTGGGCCACATTCTTCCACTAGAGGGGAGTCTGCGTGGGCCGCATCCTTCCACTAGAGAGGAGTCTGCGTGAGCCACATCCTTCCACTAGATGGGAGTCTGCGTGGGCCACATCCTTCCACTAGATGGGAGTCTGCGTGGGCCACATCCTTCTCCTCAGATCTGTCTGCGTGGGCCACATCCTTCACCTAGAGGGGAGTCTGTGTGGATCACATCCTGCTCCACAGATCTGTGCGCCGGGGACTACCCTGAAGGACATGTACTGCTGTCATGTCTGTTAGTCCACAGTAACGTAGGCCAGTGGTCCCTATCTGATGGAAGGCAAACTAAAATAAAAACGTACCGAAATATGCCGTGCTAAACTGGATATCTGTCGGACCGAAAGGCGCAGATAAGGCAGCTTCGCTGTAAACTACAACACAATCTTTCCAGGCGAACGCCGAAGACAAAGAAAAAGAACAGGAAGAAGAAGAAGGGAAAGAAGGAGGCCGCCACGTTTACGAAAGAAATGAAAATATAATTTGGGAAGGGACGACAACAAAAAACGCTGTCTGCTTCGTTAATGATCGGCCATTGATGCAAGGGGAAAGCAGAAGTAACAGGTTTCATGCAGAAGTGAAGCTTCTGTACGACGGGTAGGGATGTCAGTCTATAGCCACGGAGACATCGTTCAAATCCTCGATAAAACATATTTCTTTTTTGTTTTCCACTTTCTGAGGTTTAATTTAAAAAATCTCTTAATACAGTTCCTGGCGTCTGCTAGAACAAGCGGCCTTTTTTACTTAGCCTTGTAAATTTTCCCGTTGTACCTACGCAGTGGGAATAAGTTCAGTACAGATTGGGGCCATCCTCGCTGTTTTTCCGTTCCTAGCAGCCAGCCAGATGGTCCGTTTACAGCTGGGTCGACTGGAACGTGTCCATAGCGGATGTCGAACCCAGTCATGTGATATGGCTTGGCTTTGTTCGTTCTCAATCTCCCGCTACCAAACTCTGACACTGGCCTAAGTAGCAAAATGTAGTCCAGAGAACGGAATGCGTTGTGTCGTAGTTTACAGCTTGACTGCGATATTTGCATTTTTCGGTCCAACACATCCGACTTCAGCAAGCATTTTGTTAGTACCGGGTTAGCATTCCCTCTCCGATCCCTTCTCCTTAGCCAGTCTGCCTTGCTGCAGCCTGTTATCCAGGATTACCGCGTGGAGGTGTAGAAGGGTCTTGGCAGCTCTGGTTCACTGGCCCTGACGCTAGCAGTCAGCTATGGGTCGCTGACCACTGCAGCTCATGCGCTGCCTGATGTGGTTTAATGGAGATGTTAAATACTAGCGTATTTTAGCATAAGAAAAAGGTGAAGGACGGCGAAATGAAGGAATACAAAAGATGAACGTCGGAACAGACAAGAACATTCTGGGATCAAACAAGCAAGATCAGGGCAACTGAAAGTGTCGGGCGGGATCCGGGATAACAAAACATCTGGGAGGTGTTCCGAAAGGGCATCAATAAGGTGAAGGTAAAAGCAGGGCCGAGGGGGATAGTTATTCGAGCGATGTAGGCGATGGTCCGTACCGGTTAGCTATCAGGCCGACGCCTGCGCTGGCCGTACTGGGTACTACTTGCGGCGGCGTCGGGGCCGTCTGTACTGGCTAGTTGTCGGGGCGACGCCTGCGCTGGCCGTACTGGATACTACTTAGGGGCGTCGTCGGGGCCAGTTGTCGGGGACGACATGCAGCGGTTCGTGCGAAATGACAGTCAGGAATGGTGGAGAATGTGGAAGGGAGGGAGAGGGGGATTCCAATTTGCAACCATCGCACTGTGTAAATTTTAGACTTAGGTAGGCAGGTATGTAAGATAGATAGATAGATAGATAGATAGATAGATAGATAGATAGATAGATAGATAGATAGATAGATAGATAGATAGATAGATAGATAGATAGATAGATAGATAGATAGATAGATAGATAGATAGATAGATAGATAGATAGATAGATAGATAGATAGATAGATAGATAGATAGATAGATAGATAGATAGATAGATAGATATATGGATGGACGGACGGACGGACCGACCGACCGACCCACCCACCGACCGACCGACCCACCGACGGACGGATGGATTTGGGTGGGCTTTTGGGTGAGTGGGTGGATGGGTTTTTGGGTGGAAGGATAGATAGATACTTCGTTATTCACACGATCCAGTCGACCCAGCTGTAAATCTGTACACGACATGCTGTTATAGAAGGAAAGACATGGCACTTAGCACAGTCAACCCAATAGAAAACTATTGCAGAGGCCTCAAATACTTTACCCCCTGAGAACCGCGTCATACCATGTGACCAACCTTATATTCTTGTTTTTTTAAGTGCTGAAGTCTCTCTATATGCATTTGATAAATTAGTCAAGGATGTGATTCTATCAGAAGAATAATTGTGCCCTCAGACCCATTGCCTGGCATCGTTGGGCGGTGATTTTGAGCGGCAATTCTTCTAATGATTTCCGTCTCTCACCCCATCTCCTCAGAGTTACGCCCCTCTAGCTGATCGATATTCTTTCCCCCCACCCTGACTACCAGGACTAAGCAATTCTCAATCGAACGCTTTCATAGTATTTACTTCAGCTCTCGCGGTTTTATGTGCGAACAAGGATGCGCAGGACAAGCATTCGGTTGCCCGAACCCAACTAGCTGTCGATGGATTCTGATCAGATCGCGAGCGATTTGTGGACTGTTTGTTTAGCTACGGATTTCTGGATCAGGAATTAGAAGGGGATAGTGCGGTAGTGATGGAGCGGTTGCCAGTGGGGAATTGAAAGCAAACAATGCGATGATTGTCAGGGTTTCTAGTACATGACTCTCTTCATTCGCATTGCCTTTTTACTTTGACATGGATTGTCAGTTTTTGGGAAGGGAGAAATTGTTCTTTGTTGATATATATCTGTTATACGTTTTGGGTGGTTAATATTCCCATCTTTCCTGATGCGTGTTGGGCATTTACAATCTTCATTCCTTCTTCTCATTTCCCATGTTCCCTCTCTCTGCATGTTTCTATGGCTTTCTGTCTCTCCCTCTCTCTCTCTCTGTTTCAAATGCTTTCTGTCCTGCCCTCTCCTTGTCTGTTTCTCTGCCCCTTCCCTATTCCTTCCTGTTTCTCTAGCTTTATATCCTTTTTTCTCTTTCCCTGTTTCAAATGTTTTCTACCCTTCTCCCTCCCCCCTCCCTCTCTCTCCCTATTTCAGTTTCTATATCGCCTTTCCCCTCTCTCTCCCTGTTTCAATTTCTTTCTACCCTTCTCTCTCTCCCTGTATCAATTGCTTTCTACCCTTCTCTCTCTCTCTCTCTGTTTCAATTGATTTCTACTCTCCCCACCTCTCTCTCTCTCTCCCTGTTTCAATTGCTTTCTACCCTTCCCTCTCCCTGTTTCAATTGCTTTCTACCCTTCTCTCAATCTCTCTGTTTCAATTGCTTTCTACCCTTCTCTCCCTCCCCGTGTCAATTGCTTTCTACCCTTCTCTCTCTCTCTCTCTGTTTCAATTGCTTTCTACCCTTCTCTCTCTCTCTCTGTTTCAATTGCTTTCTACCCTTCTCTCTCTCTCTCTCTCTCTCTGTTTTAATTGCTTTCTACCCTTCCCTCTCTCTCCCTGTTTCAATTGCTTTCTACCCTTCTCTCTCTCCCCGTGTCAATTGCTTTCTACCCTTCTCTCTCTCTCTCTCTCTCTCTGTTTCAATTGCTTTCTACCCTTCTCTCTCTCTCTCCCTGTTTCAATTGCTTTCTACCCTTCTCTCTCTGTTTCAATTGCTTTCTACCCTTCTCTATCTCTCCCTGTTTCAATTGCTTTCTACCCTTCTCTCTCTCTCTCTCTCTCTCTCTCTGTTTCAATTGCTTTCTACCCTTCTCTCTCTCTCTCCCTGTTTCAATTGCTTTCTACCCTTCTCTCTCTCTCTCTGTTTCAATGGCTTTCTACCCTTCTCTCTCTCTCTCTGTTTCAGTGGCTTTCTACCCTTCTCTCTCTCTCTCTGTTTCAATTGCTTTCTACCCTTCTCTCTCTCTCCCTGTTTCAATTGCTTTCTACCCTTCTCTCTCTCTCTCTGTTTCAATTGCTTTCTACCCTTCTCTCTCTCCCCGTGTCAATTGCTTTCTACCCTTTTCTCTCTCTCTGTTTCAATTGCTTTCTACCCTTCTCTCTCTCCCCGTGTCAATTGCTTTCTACCCTTTTCTCTCTCTCTGTTTCAATTGCTTTCTACCCTTCTCTCTCTTCCCGTGTCAATTGCTTTCTACCCTTCTCTCTCTCTCCCCGTTTCAATTGCTTTCTACCCTTCTCTCTCTCCCCGTGTCAATTGCTTTCTACCCTTCTCTCTCTCTCTCTCTGTTTCAATTGCTTTTTACCCTTCTCTCTCTCTCCCTGTTTCAATTGCTTTCTACCCTTCTCTCTCTCTCTCGCTGTTTCAATTGCTTTCTACCCTTCTCTCTCTCTCCCTGTTTCAATTGCTTTCTACCCTTCTCTCTCTCCCTCTGTTTCAATTGCTTTCTATCCTTCTCTCTCTCTCTCTGTTTTAATTGCTTTCTACCCTTCCCTCTCTCTCCCTGTTTCAATTGCTTTCTATCCTTCTCTCTCTCTCTCTGTTTCAATTGCTTTCTACCCTTCTCTCTCTCCCCGTTTCAATTGCTTTCTACCTTCTCTCTCTCCCCGTGTCAATTGCTTTCTACACTTCTCTCTCTCTCTCTCTCTGTTTCAATTGCTTTCTACCCTTCTCTCTCTCCCCGTGTCAATTGCTTTCTACCCTTCTCTCTCTCTCTCTCTGTTTCAATTGCTTTCTACCCTTCTCTCTCTCCCCGTTTCAATTGCTTTCTACCTTCTCTCTCTCCCCGTGTCAATTGCTTTCTACCCTTCTCTCTCTCTCTGTTTCAATTGCTTTCTACCCTTCTCTCTCTCTCTCTCTGTTTCAATTGCTTTCTACCCTTCTCTCTCTCCCCGTTTCAATTGCTTTCTACCTTCTCTCTCTGCCCGTGTCAATTGCTTTCTACCCTTCTCTCTCTCTCTCTGTTTCAATTGCTTTCTACCCTTCTCTCTCTCTCTCTGTTTCAATTGCTTTCTACCCTTCTCTCTCTCTGTTTCAATTGCTTTCTACCCTTCTCTCTCTCCCCGTTTCAATTGCTTTCTACCCTTCTCGCTCTCTCTCTCGCGCTCTCTCTCTCTGTTTCAATTGCTTTCTACCTTCTCTCTCTCTTTCCCTGCCTGCCTTTCTTGCTTTATGTCCCTCCCTCTACCTTTCCCTACCTGCCTATTTTGCTTTCTATCTCTCCGTCTTCCACTCTATTTTTCTGTATATGACTTGCTTTGAGACACATTATTAAATAGCTCTATGTGTTCTAATCCGATCTCTCTATCTCTAAGTGATATCATTCACTTTCTCTCACGTTATCTTTTTATATGCCCTCCTGTATATCTCTCGCTCTCTCTTTCTTTCTGTCTCACTATTTATACCACTCTCTATCGTATCTTTTTTCGTTCATCAATATCTCTCTTTCTTACTCTATCTTTCTCTTATTCTGTCATTCCCTATTTATATCCCTCGCCGAAGTTCTGTTCTTTTTTCAATCTCTATCACTCTCACTCTCTCTCTCTCTCTCTCTCTCTCTCTCTCTCTCTCTCTCTTTGACATTGTAAATTTTACATGCATACATTTACTTTGTAGTGATAACTGACAAACAGAACATGTTCTCCAAATGAGAGGAACGGAATGACTTTACGACCTTGCCCAACTCAGCCGAACGATCATCTCTATGATCTCTCTGGTAGTGACTAGAGAACTAGAGAAGTGTGTGAGAAAACGCCAAGCTTAAGAGGGAGACCAATATAATTATTTTAGATCAAAGAAGAAGAAAAAGAAGAAGAAGAAGAAAAAGAATAATGAGAAGGAATAGAATAAAAACAATAATCCCAATAAAAAGTTCAATTCCTCCATGTAGTATTCGCCTTCCTCTCATTTCAAGATGTGTCCTTGACCTCAAACAAAGATCTTGTGATCCTCCATTTTCTCTGTGCTCAGCCTCTTTCTGGTTTCTGTTCTAGCACTACAGAGAGACGACGGCCAAGAGCATGCATGTCACCGTATCAACCCAACAAAGAACAACAAGAGCTGTCTCTTGTCAGAGATATTACCTTCTCAGTTCTGCTTCAACATACATACGCGCTCTGACTGTAATTGAAATTGAAGTATACAAGAGACATGTCTTGTCTTTACCCTGACTATGAAGGATTAGGAAGAGAAAGTTGAAATTTGGCATATAATGTAGCTCGTTCAATTTGTACTGGACTTGAGAAGTATGAATTTCCCTCCTCGACGGGTTTACTCGGTATGATGCATGGCGCAACACACCTTATTGACCGGATTTGCTCCTCTAACGGTTTGTCAGAACAATATAGAAACCAAAGGCCAGAACTGTGATAAAACTTTTGATGTTGCAGGGAAAAACACCTACAGAAAAACCCAGAAAGATGGAGCCAGTGTTTGAGGAAATCTGTCCTTCGTATGCTTCTGTAAAAAACTGGCGTAGGCAGTTTAAGCGTGGCCGTTCCCATGTTGCTGATCTTCCAAGATCAGGAAGACCATCCTCAGAGTGCAGAGATGAAAATGTTGCAAGAGTGAAGAAAATCATTGACGAGAGTATGAAAATGACAATTGCAGATATATCTAGGTCAGCAAAACTGAATGAAAGTACAGTTTTTAGAATTTTACACAACAGACTGAACATGAGAAAAGTGTGTACACGCTGGGTTCCGCGTCTGCTGACATGTGGACAGAAACAAACAAGGGTTGATTGCTGTGGCCAGTTGCCCAAAATGTGTCTGTCGAAAAACATGTTGTCGACCATGGTGACAGTAGATGAGACTTGGGTTCACCATTACGACCCAGAATTAAAAATTTCCAGCATGCAGTGGAAAACCCCGGACTCACCAACACATGTCAAGCCAAGAGCACATAAATCTGCAAGAAAAGTGATGCTGACTGTTTTTTTTTGGAACGTCAAAGGTGTCATATTGAAAGATTACCTGCCTCATGGCAACACGGTTAATGGGCAATATTATGCAGATCTCCTTACCAAACTAAGAAAGACTGTGACCAGAAAACGAGGTATGTCGCGCACTCAAATTATGCCTTTGCTTCAAGACAATGCGCCCCACCTTGAAGCAAGGCTTGTGCTGCAAACAGCCAACGATTTTAATATTGAAATTCTTCCACATCCACAATATTCTCAGGATTTATCTCAATCAGACTTTTTTCTTTTCCCAAAACGTAAAAAAAAAACCAGCTGAAAGGAAATCATTTTGACAGTGATGAAGATGTTATACTGGCTTGTGATAACTGGTTTAGTTCGAAAAATAGGTTATTTTATTCAAGGTCACGCAGAGATGGCAGAAATGTATAAATTCAGGTGGTGGCTACATTTAGAAGGAATAAGCACTGTGTTAAATTTAAACTTCTCTTCCTACTCCTTCATGGTCAGGGTAAAGACTTATGACAAGGCACTTGTCATATACATTCTCTTGTATATACTTAACTAAACGTCTTTATACTGGATTAGAAGACTCCGCAGAGCATGTATACAATGCATGTATCTCACCTCAGTCGCTTTATGTCACAAACATAAGTTTTACACAGACTGAAAGTCAGCTTCTTTTATATTTACTTGATCTAAAAATGCCTATGTGCATACAAAATATTCGTGAATGCATTAATTGTCCCTGCCTCCACCATTTCCTGTGAAAATCCATTCCAAGCATTCACCACTATCCGACTAAATAAATATTTCCCGGTATCCTTTCTGGATCTTTCAATCAATTTATTTTGTTGATATTGCCTTTTGTTCTTGTTCTTGTAGGCAGCAGTATTTTGAAGGAAAAAAAATGTTTTTAGTCTAATTTATCCTTTCTGTTGATCATCTTAATACCTTGTGTTAAATCAATTCGAATTATTTTCTTTTCTAGACACTGTAAGGCGGTTTTTCTGAGTCTTTCCTCATAACTATAAATCTGGAATCCCGCTGTCAGTTTTGTCTCTCTTCCGTGTATCCTTTCCAGCACCATACGGACTCCACACCTGCACACAGTACTCCAATCTAGGTCTAACAAATGCTTTATACAATTTCACTATCACTTCCATGCGTTGCATTATCCATCTGCTACTTTATAGCTACAGTAGACTGTGGATTATCTTACCTCAGTCGCTTTATGCCACAAACATAAGTTTTACACAGACTGAAAGTCAGGTGCCTTTTTACAGCTGGGCATTCTGTTTTGGCGCGGATGACCGAATGATTTGGCTACCTGGTAAACAATGGCGGGGTGGGGGTAGAGGGGGTGGGGGTAGATTTTCCTAGATTTTTATTTTCTATATGGGAGTAAACATATAAATATATTGGCTGCTCACTCCAAGGCGACGGAATAAGTAAGTGGCATTTATTACCCAGTCCTATACAATCTCTCCCCCCCCTCCTCTTCCCCCTACTCCTTCTCCCCGTGTATTAAATTTGCCTATACGCCGTAGTGGCTTGCAGCGGCAGGGGCTCGAACCAGTATTCAAACCAGGTCTCAGATGTAAAACACAAACACTCCACCACTTGGACGATGTGACAGATTGTCACTCATCTTATTTCCAGACATCATACGGCCTTTGGGAATTGGTTTCCGATCGCGAAACCCCAATGTACTCACGATGGGGCTTTCCTGGGGCTTTAGGGAAACAATACAAGCTGCGAACATTAAGGCCTCTCTCCTATCAACTCTTCTATTTGACGTGCGTTGATAGGGATTCGCGTCCGTTCTCACTACGTCCATGTTTTCCATATTTCAAGAACTGTTTGGTTGGAGGTCAGTGTGTTTCGATAGAGTGGTGGTAGAGACTAATGTTTCTCTCTTTCGCTCTCCCCTTCTAGTTCATGTTTATCTCTTTCACACACACATACAACTCTTTTCACTATCGCATACACCTCTGGCTCTCTCTCTCTCTCTCCCCTTCTCTCTCTCTTTCGCTCTCCCCCTCTTTCGCTCTTCCCCTCTTTCGCTCTTCCCCTCTATTTCATATTCATCTCTATCACACACACATACAACTCTTTTCACGATCGCATACACTTCTCACTCTCCATCTCTCTCTCTCTCACTCTCTCTCTCTCTCTCTACCCGTTCCCTGACTGACACATCTTTCTCTTTCTTACATTTTACATTTCTCTGTTTCCAACACACTTCTCTCTTGCGTTTCTCTATCTCTGTCACACACACACACACATCCCGTTCTCCGGACTACATCCTGCTACTTGCAAAGCCCAGTTTACTGCTTGGTAGATAGAGATCAAGAACGAACTAAGAAGACTAAAATATAAACAGGCCAGAGCAAACTGCCACGGTGCGCCTCTGAGCAGGAGACAACCGACTCCTCAGCCACATGTTCACACAATTGAAGATTGATACTTCCGCCATGTGTACATGTGGACAGGCAGCCCAGACTGTAGAGCATATTCTACAGAGGTGCCCCGAATATGATATACAGAGAAAACCCCACTGGCCGATAGAAACGACACTGGAAGAGAAATTTCAGGGATCTGTATGTTTTTTTGTTTTTGTTTTGGGTTCGCCATATTTCTCAAATCCCGAAGGCGGCATGCGTTGCACTGTGGTTGTTATTTTGCGCCTCTCGGCCCAGTGCATCCGAATTCAGCATACATTTTATGTAAGGGTATGCTTCCTCGTGCATTTTCTAAGGGTTTGCTTCCCCGGGGTAACGGCCGGTGCTGTGATGGGGATCGAACCCAGCACCTTCGGGTTGTGAACCACTTAACCACTAGCCCACGCAGTCCCAGGACCTGTATGTAAACTACAAAAGACAGTGAAGTTTATACAAGAAGCAACATTGCAGATATAGACATAATATTTTCAAGCAAACGGAAGAAGAAGAAGAAGAAGAAGGAAAAGAAGAAGAAGAAGAATGGATGAGGAGGAGGAAGAGGAAGGAGAAGGCAGAAGGAAGGACGAAGAAGGAAGACGGAGGAAGAAGTAAGAAGAAGAAGGGTGGAGGATAAAATAGGGGAAGGATGGAGGAACGAAGGAAGGAAGTGGATGGTGGAGGAGGATGGTGGAGGAGGATGGTGGAGGAGGATGGTGGAGGAGGATGGAAGGAGGAGGATGGAAGGAGGAGGATGGTGGAGGAGGATGAAGGAGGAGGATGGTGGAGGAGGATGGAAGGAGGAGGATGGTGGAGGAGGATGGTGGAGGAGGATGGTGGAGGAGGATGGAAGGAGGAGGATGGTGGAGGAGGATGGTGGAGGAGGATGGAAGGAGGAGGATGGTGGAGGAGGATGGTGGAGGAGGATGGTGGAGGAAGATGGTGGAGGAGCATGGTGGAGGAGGATGGAAGGAGGAGGATGGTGGAGGAGGATGGTGGAGGAGCATGGTGGAGGAGGATGGTGGAGGAGGATGGAAGGAGGAGGATGGTGGAGGAGGATGGTGGAGGAGGATGGCAGGAGGAGGATGGTGGAGGGGGATGGTGGAGGAGGATGGAAGGAGGAGGATGGTGGAGGAGGATGGTGGAGGAGGATGGTGGAGGAAGATGGTGGAGGAGCATGGTGGAGGAGGATGGTGGAGGAGGATGGCAGGAGGAGGATGGTGGAGGAGGATGGCAGGAGGAGGATGGAAGGAGGAGGATGGTGGAGGAGGATGGAAGGAGGAGGATGGAAGGAGGAGGATGGTGGAGGATAAAGTAGGAGAAGGAAGGACGGTGGATGATGGAGAAATGAAGAATAAGATTAAGAATAAAGAAGGAGGAAGAATGGAGGAGGAAGGAAGAAGGAGATTGGATGAAGGAAGGGAGGAAGAAGGAGGTTGGAGGAAGGAGGAGGGAAGGGAGCTGAGAAAGGAGGAAGAAGGAACAGTGAGGAAGACGCGAAACGCTTTCAATCTTTTCGCAGTATTCATTGGGGACGTCTTTCGTTTAAGGAAGGAATTGGTCCACTGTTGATAGCAGGCCTGCTTGACTGCTCCTACACAACTGGCCATGATATGAAGACGTGACATACCAGATTGAGACATCACAGCCAGGTCAACTGATTAGCACGTGCTTCAAGTGTGCTCAACATACGAGGAGACAAGGAATCAAATAAGGTCACCACTAAGAACAATGAACTTTTTTTTTTACACACGAAAATAAGAAATTTAGAGGTCTACCCCCTTGACCCCTTTTGAGATAAAAGTTGGCGTCCAACAAGATTTATCTTTGGGACGATTATTAAGACAGCAATGCCGACTAATAGAGATGGATTTCAATTAAATATGGCAAGAAAAAAGAATTGATTATCTGGTTTTTGTTTATGATCTGTGGATATTATGTCTCATAGTAAGTAACAAACATCAAATAAGTGTATTTGATGATAGGTCATATAAATTGGTACTCAGAACACACAGAGAAAAAGGGCACGATTATAGAAATACACTTCCTCCTCTGCTTGTTCTTCTTTTTCTTCTTCTTCGTTCGTAATGAAAATGACTTTGTATCGTAGTTTACAGCGAGGCTGCGTTATCTGCGACTCACGGCACTGCACATCCGGTTTCAGCACGCCATTTTTTGTTATCTGGTTTGCATTCCCTCTGCAATCCCTTTTCTCTTAGTCAGACTACAAAAGTGCAGCCTGTTTCCAGGGACGTCGCCTCAAACGGAATAGGGTCTTGGTCAGCTGTGGTTGGCTGACCCTGATGCAAGCAGTCAGCGGTGAGCCGTAGGCTGTTTTCAGATCATTCACTGCTGTATCTTAACTTACCTTAACGTCTTTATATTGGGTTTAAAAACTCTGTAGT
Organism: Ariolimax columbianus; assembly: GCA_036924085.1. Taxonomy (NCBI): domain Eukaryota; kingdom Metazoa; phylum Mollusca; class Gastropoda; order Stylommatophora; family Arionidae; genus Ariolimax; species Ariolimax columbianus. Next base: position 39,466,271 of record JAVGWX010000006.1, read on the forward strand.
CTGTATACAAGGTTCATGCACATTACCTTGCTCTAAAAGCTATGTGCATTCAATAAATGTATTAATTGTCCCTGCCTCCACTACCTCATTTGCCAATGCATTCCAAGCATTTACCACTCTCTGACTAAAAAAGTATTTACAAATATCTAATTTGGATCTTTCATTATTTAATTTGTAGCTATGCCCTCTTGTTCTTGTGGGTGGTTGTATTTTTAAAATACTTGTTATAGTCTAATTTATCCGTTCCTCTGATCATCTTATAGACCTGTATTAAGTCACCTCAAATTCTTCTCTTTTCTAGACACTGTAGGCAGGTGTTTCTGAGTCTTTCCTCATAACTGTAGTTCTGGAATCCCACTATAAGCGTTGTCGCTCCTTTGTGTATTATTTCCAGCATATTTATATCCACTCTATGATAAGGACTCCACACCTGTACACAATACTTTAATCTAGGTCTAACTAATGCTTTATACAGCTTGACTATCACTTCCTTGATTCTAAGTTTAATATTTCTTTTTATCATACCTAACATTGCATTTGCCTTATTCACTGCTACCTGGACTTGCTCTTTCACCTTACCTGTATGATCTATTATAACCCCTAGGTCCCTTTCCTTATCTATCTCTCTAATATTGTTCTCGCCCATTCTGTAATTATGTTTCATATTGGATCTACCAATGTAGGTGACTGTACATTTATCTACATTAAACTCCATTTACCAGCTTACAGACCATTCTCGAATTGTATCTAAACCCGACCTCAATATAGGCCTGATATATACGAGACACTCCTACATAGTTTTGTGTCGTCCGCATCTTGTCCCATAATAAATTCAACTTACAATAATCGGACTATGTTGTACGACATACCCTTAAAAATATGGAGCCATTAGTATTTCTTCGGAGCAATATAGAACAGGTATAAAGTGCAGATAAAGATATCACAATAAAAGTGCACATATCGAAAGGAGATTACATTGCACCGGTTAACTTATGGACATCAAAATAGAATAAACCCAACACAAAAATAACAATCTTCAATCCCAATTTAAAGTCAGTGCTATATTATGGCTCTCAAACAACAAAACCAACAGCAGAAAGGGTTGAGACCATCATAAATAGGCGCGTGTACAGGATAGCAAGATTGACATGATACAAGGTCACTCATGGGGAACTGTTGAGAAGAGCCAGACAGATTTCAGTCTTACATGACGTGGAATAAGGCACTGGCTAACACATTAAGGAAACGCCCAGATAGCATTACAAGACAGTCTGTGTTCTGGATCTACAATGCAAGAGAAGTAGTGGTAGACCCAAAGACTCATGGACAAGATAGTTAGAGACACGCATAAAGGGAACATGGATTGCCTGAACGGGATGTCAAGGGGTGGGATAACTTTACATGCATTTTCTTAAACTGTACACCGCAGGGAGCTAAACAGATTAATAAATGAATTAATTGTTTGATTGAATAAGCACAAGCTTACAAAGACCTTCTTTAGATATATACGAGCGGAAGTCGGAGAATGACATAGAAACGTTCTCAAACAGCGCTGACGGACTGCTACAACCGCTTACGTCCGTTCAGAAGCACAATGAAGATCATAATATTTTCATGAGCGTAAAAAAAACAACAACAACAAAACACAGATAATGTCCATTAGCACACACAGATCCCAACCCAAGATCACTATTAGTAATAAAAAAATTGAAGAAATGGATTACCGTACATTGGAAACATTGAAGACCCAAAATTGAAGAAATGGATTACCGTACATTGGAAACATTGGAAACCCAAAGACGCATGGACACAAAACACAGATAATGTCCATTAGCACACACAGATCCCAACCCAAGATCACTATTAGTAATAAAAAAATTGAAGAAATGGATTACCGTACATTGGAAACATTGGCTCTACGATAACAGACGACTGGGACTGCGCAAAGGAAACAATGAGACGGTTGCCCATAGCGATGCAGACACTGAATAGTATGCAGAATGTCTGGTGGGGCACAATACTAAACAAGAATTAAAACCTAAGCTCCTCAGAACATGTGTATTCCCGGTGGCAGTGTACGGATGCGAGACATGGACAATCACACACATATTAAGAAAGAGGATCGGGAGTTTCCAAAGGAAATGCTACAGGAGAATCCTCAAAATACCGTGGGTAAATAAAATAACAAATAAAGCCATCCTGCAAGATCTGAGTGTCGAAGAAAAGTGGTTTATAAACCACTTTATGTCTGGGAAACAGGTGTATCGGCCATATCAAGCACCATGACGGACTGGAAAAAAGATGTTCTAGAGGGAATTGTTCCAGAAAGACGAGGCAGAAGTCAACCAAGGCGTAGATGGATACAAAACATCAAGGACACCCTAAAGATGAACGTGGAGCGTGCGGGTAGGCTGACTACGGATGAAGATTCCTATTAAAGTGGCTGTGATGAATACTATCAAGGTGAGCATCAAAGGTGGCGCCATACCGGCTGCGGGTCTAACATTGTTCTGGTGTTTTAGTTCGTTATGGATGTCGTAAAGCCACGGATTTGTCTGGAATTCACACTAGTTGACGACTTACACTTCTGTTCACGGAAACGTGTCGTTGTTTTCAATTTGGACTGGTTAATTCGTTTGGTTTTTTTTTTTGGTTCGTTTTCTTCTCTTCTATAATTTTCGCCTGGACATCGACTATTCGAATTAGCACTGCGGTGCTGCCTAAGACGGATGTGTCGGACAGAAAGGTGCAAATATCGCAGTCAAGCTGTAAACTAGCGACACATCGCATTCCATTTTTCGGACTACATCCTGCTACTTGCAAAGCCCTGTTCAGGGTTTTGGTAGCGGGAGATTGAGAACGAACGCAGAAGAAGAAGAAGAAGCACTACGGTAAAACACTACGGTGTTGTATTTTCACGGTCTAGTGCACACGGCTGGATTTCACCCTAGCTGCAGACAGTGTCGGTTTTGGTGTGACTGTGACTATAATAGACTAGAACACGTCGCCCGGGAGAGAGGCCCAACACATCACTGACACGCTAAGTTATGTCCCTTGCGGTTATAGAAAATTCACGACAAACAGCGATAGATGTTATCTCCCTTCGCTTCCTTGCGGGATAACTTTTTACGGGAAAGATTTATGGAGTAAACTCTGAGGAAAAATTGGCATCCTGTGCTAAATTCAGTCATCTCGATAAAATCTTGCCACTGGCCAAAGGTAGCTCAGGACGAGAGAGTTGAGTTGACAAAAGGCGAAGTTTCTTCCTCACTTTAATCCAAATCATAGCGCGTCACCCATTTCAGCGGACACGGCAAGAGAAAAGACTGTCCACACGGCTGAACAAAGAGAGTGGTCTTCATCACTTGTGATTGACGAACATCATCAAGAAGATGCTGCATGATGATGAAGATGGAGAGCATGCGAAGAAGAAGAAAACGATGTTTGGTTAGATAGGACGTAGAAGAGAAAGAATAGAAGGCAAGAATTAAGGAATACTAACTAGGAGTGAAATGAAACTGGCAGGAAGTCATTTTACACAACGAGATGGGACGTTTTCGCGCAATTGCTGTCAGTTATAGTTATTCTTATTTGGCTTCATGAAGAGTGATATGGCTGGGAAATGTTTGTAAGAGAAGGGATAGAGAGAGAGAGAGAAGGGAGAGGGAGGACTGGGGAAATGTGTGTAAGAAAGGGGAGAGAGAGAGAGAAGAGAGATAGAACTGGGCAATGTTTGTAAGAAAGGGCGTAGAGAGAGATGGAGGAGGGAGAGGAAAGAGGGGGAGAGGGAGAGGAAAGACGAGAGGGAGCGATTGGATTGGGAAATGTGTGTAAGAAAGGGGATAGAGAGAAAAGGAGGGAGAGATATGACTTGGAAATGTGTGTAAGAAAGGGGATAGAGAAAGGGAGGAGGGAGATAAGGAGTAAAAAAGAGAGAAGGGAGAGATTGGACTGGGAATTGTGTGTAAGGGAGGAGATAGAGGGAGAGAAGGGAGAAGAGGGAGAGATAGGACTGAGAAACGTGTGTAAGAAAGGAGATAGAGAGAGAGAGAGAAAGGGGGGAGGGAGAGGAAAGAGAGGAGGGAGAGATATGACTTGGAAATGGAGGAGGCTGAAATAGAGCTGTGAAATGTGTGTAAAAGGAGGGAAAGAGCGAGAGAGAGAGCAGGGAGAGAGAACATGGAAATGTGTGTAAATGAGGGGATTGAGAGAGGATGGAGGAGAAAGAGGAGTGGGAAATGTGTGTAAGAGAGAGGGAGGAGGGAGAGATATGACTGGGAAATGTGTGTAAGAGAGAGGGAGGAGGGAGAGATAGGACTGGGAAATGTGTGTAAGAGAGAGGGAGGAGGGAGAGATAGGACTGGGAAATGTGTGTAAGAGAGAGAGAGAGAGGAGGGAGAGATAAGACTGGGAAATGTATGAGAGAAAGAGAGAGAGGAGGGAGAGATATGACTGGGAAATGTATGAGAGAGAGAGAGAGAGGAGGGAGATATATGACTGGGAAATGTATGTAAGAGAAGAGGAGGAGGGAGATATATGACTGGGAAATGTATGTAAGAGAGAGAGAGAGGAGGGAGGAGGGAGAGATAGGACTGGGAAATGTATGTAAGAAACGGGTGAAATCTTGTCGGGTATGTTGGGAGGATAGAAAGAGGGAGAAATAGGGGAGATGTGTGAGAGGGGACGAGTGGTTTGAGAGAAGGGCTAATGACAGCGAGTTGGAGGGACAGAGAAAGGAAGAGAATGAGAGTGCAAGGGGAGAATGGAAAGGGGCGGATGGCAGCAAGAATGAAGAGGTAGATAGAGAGAGAGAGATGAGAGAGAGAGGAGGGAGGGCTATAGGAGAAGCGTGAGTGGGTACGAGAGGTTGGAGAGTGTGCTAGTGACAGCGAGTTGGAGGGGCAGAGGAAGGGAGGGAGTGAGAGTGTAAAGGGAGTATGGAAAGGGGTGGAGGAGGATAGAAAGGGGAGATATAGATAGCAAGTGGTTGGAGAGTAGGCTAATGACAGCGAGTTGGAGGGACAGAGGAAGGGAGGGATGGTTGGATGGAGGGAGAGAGGAATGGATGCAGGGAGGGATGGTTGGTTGGATGGATGGAGGGAGGGGGGATGGATGGATGGAGGGATGAAGGAATTGATGGAGGGAGGGCGAAAGAGAATTATTGATAGGAAATGCGATGTCGAGAGAGTGAGAGAGAATGCGAATGAGAGTTAGATAGTCAGGGCGATAGAGAGAGAGAGAGAGAGAGAGAGAATGAGGAGGCGCGAGGGTAAGTGAGAGATAGAAAAGGCGATATAGAGATTGAGAGAGAGAAGGCGAGGGAGAATTATATATACATAAAGACTGCGATGGAGAGAGAGGGAGAGATGTCCAGATGTAATTATAGATGTTTGAGAAAACGAGAGAGGAGAAGGCAGTCGAACATTATAGATAGAGATTGCGATGCTGAGAGAGAGAGAGAGAGGGACAGAGATACATAAACGAAGTAGAGTTATAGATAGAGAACGTGATGTTGAGACAGATAGAGAGAGAAAGAAGGAGAGAGAGAAAACTAAAGAGAGTTATAGATAGAGAACACGATGTTGAGACAGAGAGAAAGAAGGAGAGAGAGAAAACTAAAGAGAGTTATAGATAGAGAACGTGATGTTGAGACAGATAGAGAGAGAAAGAAGGAGAGAGAGAAAACTAAAGAGAGTTATAGATAGAGAACACGATGTCGAGACAGAGATAGAAGGAGACAGAGAGAAAACTAAAGAGAGTTATAGATAGAGAACACGATGTCGAGACAGAGAGATAGAAGGAGACAGAGAGAAAACTAAAGAGAGTTATAGATAGAGAACACGATGTCGAGACAGAGAGAAAGAAGGAGAGAGAGAAAACTAAAGAGAGTTATAGATAGAGAACACGATGTCGAGACAGAGAGATAGAAGGAGACAGAGAGAAAACTAAAGAGAGTTATAGATAGAGAACACGATGTCGAGACAGAGAGATAGAAGGAGACAGAGAGAAAACTAAAGAGAGTTATAGATAGAGAACACGATGTCGAGACAGAGAGAAAGAAGGAGAGAGAGAAAACTAAAGAGAGTTATAGATAGAGAACACGATGTCGAGACAGAGAGATAGAAGGAGACAAAGAGAAAACTAAAGAGAGTTATAGATAGAGAACACGATGTCGAGACAGAGAGAAAGAAGGAGAGAGAGAAAACTAAAGAGAGATATAGATAGAGAACGCGATGTCGAGACAGATAGAGAGATAGAAGGAGACAGAGAGAAAACTAAAGAGAGTTATAGATAGAGAACGCGATGTTGAGACAGATAGAGAGAGAAAGGAGAGAGAGAAAACTAAAGAGAGTTATAGATAGAGAACGCGATGTCGAGATAGACAGAGAGATAGAAGGAGACAGAGAGAAAACTAAAGAGAGTTATAGATAGAGAACGCGATGTCGAGATAGACAGAGAGAGAACGAGAGATAGAAAGAGGGAGAGAGAGAGAGACAAAGAGAGAGAGAGAGATGAAAACAAGAGATTGAAAAATAAACCCACAAAAAGACGAATGTATAGTTAATGTTGCAGTTATTTTGATATTATAAATAATGGCAGCAACTGGTAAGCTATTCCTCATTCAGCCTGGATCTTTCCGGGCTATTTAAAAATGGCAGAGCGTGCTATTTTAAGACATGTAACAGGTAGCATAACTCGAAAAGCAGGTGAGCTATGGGAATAAACATGTTAGAGACGCCACTGTGCAGCCCCACGAGATGTAGTGACAAACGTATACGATGGAATGGTTTGACAAACGTATAGGAGTGAATGGTTGAGTTGTTAGGATATATGTGTCCTGTTTAGTAGGTACAGATTCAAATCCCACTAAGTCTAGATCGGGTGGGGAGAACCTTTTCGTGTTGGAAGGCCGCGTTAAGTTAGGTGTAAAGCTGATAAGGCCGCGTCAAGTTAGGTGTAAATCTGATAAGGCCGCGTCAAGTTAGGTGTAAAGCTGATAAGGCCGCGTCAAGTTAGGTGTAAAGCTGATAAGGCCGCGTTAAGTTAGGTGTAAAGCTGATAAGGTCGCGTCAAGTTAGGTGTAAAGCTGATAATACTGCGTTAAGGTAGGTGTAAAGCTGATAATGCCGCGTTAAGGTAGGTGTAAAGCTGATAAGGCCGCGTTAAGTTAGGTGTAAACCTGATAAAGCTGCGTTAAAGTAGGTGTGAAGCTGATAAGGCCGCGTTAAGTTAGGCGTAAAGCTGATAAGGCCGCTTTAAGTTAGCTGTAAACCTGACAAGGCCGCTTTAAGTTAGCTGTGCACCTAATAAGGCCGCTTTAAGTTAGCTCTGAACCTAATAAAGCCGCTTTAAGTTAGCTGTGAACCTAATAAGGCCGCTTTAAGTTAGCTGTGAACCTAATAAAGCCCCTTAAAGTTAGCTGTGAACCTAATAAAGCCGCTTTAAGTTAGATGTGAACCTAATAAAGCACTTTAAGTTAGCTGTGAACCTAATACAGCCGCTTTAAGTTAGCTGTGAACCTGATCAGGCCGCCTTAAGTTAGCTGTGAACCTAATCAGGTCGCATTAAGTTAGCTGTGAACCTAATCAGGCCGCCTTAAGTTAGCTGTGAATCTAATAAAGCCGCTTTAAGTTAGCTGTGAACCTAATTAGGCCGCTTTAAGTTAGCTGTGAACCTAATTAGGCCGCTTTAAGTTAGCTGTGAACCTAATTAGGCCGCTTTAAGTTAGCTGTGAACCTAATTAGGCCGCTTTAAGTTAGCTGTGAACCTAATTAGGCCGCTTTAAGTTAGCTGTGAACCTAATTAGGCCGCTTTAAGTTAGCTGTGAACCTAATTAGGCCGCTTTAAGTTAGCTGTGAACCTAATTAGGCCGCTTTAAGTTAGCTGTGAACCTAATTAGGCCGCTTTAAGTAAGCTGTGAACCTAATTAGGCCGCATTCAAGAAATTATCAAATGCACTTCAAGATGCACTTTTTTTTGTATTGGCGCCAGTCAGGCGGGGAAGTTAAAGTAGAGTTACTTTAGAACAAAACCACAAGCTTAGCAGGTGTCAACATGTCCTTTATAACTTATTAATGTTTTAATTGTGGCCGTCACTTGGTTGGGATTATTTCATTGAATCTTCTTTTACACTTTGGTGTTTTAAATATGTAAATATCTATTTTAAGATTTAGCATACACATAACAACTAACGAAACAATATATTAATAAAAGTAAAATAATTTATTGTGCAAGATCACAATTATTCAAGATCACAATTCTTTCAAAACGCTTAGATTGGAGTATTGGGTACAGGTGTGGAGTCCTTATCATAGAGGGGATATAAATATGCTGGATAGAATACAAAAAAGAACGACTAAGCAGGTTATTGTGATTCCAGAATTACAGTTATGAGGAAAGACTCAGAAAACCTACAGTGTTTAGCAGAGAAGAATTCGTGGTGACTTAATACGGGTTTATAAGATGATCAGAGGAATGTATAAATTAGACTACTACACGTTTTTTTAAATACAGCCACACACAAGAACAAGTGGGCATAGCTTCAAATTAACTAAAGAGAGGTCCAGATTAGATATTAGGAAATACTTTTTTAGTCAGAGAGTGGTGAATGCTTGGAATGCATTGTCAGAGGAGGTAGTGGAGGCAGGGACAGTTAATGCATTTACGAATAAATTGGATGCGCATAGCTTTTAGAACAAGGTGATGTAAATGAAACTGGTTGTATACAGACTCTGCAGAGTATTCTAAACCAGTATAAAGACGTTAAGTTAAGTTAATTAATGACCTACAATGCCTTAATGTAGCAGGTTCCGCACACCTGGTCTTGATTTTTACTTTAGTCTTGTGCCGGATAGGAACCTGCCATGCGCATTGCATGCTCACAGCAGGAGCAAGCGACTTGTATTACCCAGTCCTGTAAATCTCTTTTCAGCTTCCTGTGGAGCACAGGTCGTAAACGAATACACGCCAAGTTCACTAGTTGTGGGATGAGCTCGACCTTAGTTCACGCCTTCACACTTTCTTCTCCTGGTGTGTTTAGATCTGCCTCTATTTTTCTTGCTGTGCGGGTATCCAGAATAGAGGATGTGTTGTTATGTTGTTGACTCGCTCATTTAATTAGTGTCCTACTCAACGCCAGCGCCTTCTCTTCGCGTCATGTTTCACTTCTTCTACTTCTTTTTCTTTTTATTCTTGTCCTACTCCTCCTTCTTCTTCTCCTCCTCCTTCTTCTTCTCCTCCTCCTTCTTCTTCTCCTTCTTCTTCTCCTTCTTCTCTTTCTCCTCCTTCTTCATCTTCTTATTCTTCTCCTCCTTCTCCTCTTCCTTCTCGTCTTCTCCTCCTCCTCCTCCTCCTTCCCCTCCTCCTCCTTCTCGTCTTCTCCTTCTTCTTCTTCTTCTTCTTCTACTTCTTCTTCTCCTTCTTCTCCTTCTTCTTCTCCTTCTCCTTTTTCTTCTCCTTCTCCTCCTCCTCTTTCTCCTCCTCCTCTTTCTCCTCCTTCTTCTTCTTCTTCTTTCCCCCCCTCCTCCTTCTCGTCTTCTCCTCCTCCTCCTTCTTCCCCTCCTCCTCCTTCTACTCATCCTCCTCCTTCTCATCCTCCTCCTCCTTCTCATCCTTCTCCTCCTGCTCATCTTTCTCCTCCATTTTCTTCTTCTTCGATCAACTAATGCTATGCTTCTAGCCCGGTGAGCTTCAATGAAGATCTTCACCTCTCCCAGAACCTGTCGAGTATGGTCGCTCCCCCTGGCCAGTCTGCCTCTCTTTGGTCTGTATAAGTAGGGCAGTCCTGCTGGATATGGTCTCGTGTTTGTTTGGGTGCTCCACAATCGCACGTGGCGATATCTCTGAAACCCACTCTGTGGAGGTGGGCTTGAACTGCAATGTCTCATTCTGAATCTGAAGATCTTTGTTTGTCCCTCTCTGCCAAGTTTGTATAAGCTGCCATGTTCTGGCTTGTATTATTTGTTCTGGAGTCTCTATTCCGTCCTCGTGGATCGTTTGATGAGTATCTTCGCATCTGTAGCTCTGTGGATATCGAGTCTGCATGCCGCCACTTCTGGCTCGTTTGCTTTCTCGATTTCAATGATTCCACAACGGGCCGGAATCCACCGTAGGACTAAATATATGCTCTGAAACAACAATCCTATGTTGTATTTTATGTCGTGTGAGAGTCTATATTGTTTGAGGCTTGAGATGGCTTGGAGTTCGCTCCTGTAATCCGTTAAATGACTGTCTTCCTTTGTGGTTATGTTTTGGCTGATAAGAATCAAAGTTGCTGTATGAACAAAAGCTGTCGCTTCAGATCTGAAATTGGTACAGGTCTCTTCTACGCGTGCGCGTGAGCGGCACGCGCGCACCGAAATACACATACGCACATACTTGTCGCCCCCCCCCCCCCTCTCTCTATCTCTCTCTCTGTGTGTGTGTGTGTGATCACAGGAGAATACATGTATAGCCAAGTCAGTATGCAGCTGAAACAATATACATGCACAGCTAAGTCAGTATACTGCTGATACTATATACATGCACAGCTAAGTCAATGTACAGCTGATACTATATACATGCACAGCTAAGTCAGTACAGCTGATACTATATACATGCACAGCTAAGTCACTATACAGATGAAACAATATACATGCACAGCTAAGTCAGTATACAGCTGATACTATATACTTGCACAGCTAAGTCAGTATACAGCTGATACTATATACATGCACAGCTAAGTCAGTATACAGCTGATACTGTATACATGCACAGCTAAGTCAGTATACAGCTGATACTATATACATGCACAGCTAAGTCAGTATACAGCTGATACTATATACATGCACAGCTAAGTCAGTATACAGCTGATACTATATACATGCACAGCTAAGTCAGTATACAGCTGATACTATATACATGCACAGTTAAGTCAGTATACAGCTGATACTATATACATGCACAGCTAAGTCAGTATACAGCTGATACTATATACTTGCATAACTAAGTCAGTATACAGCTGAAACAATATACTTGCACAGCTAAGTCAGTATACAGCTGATACTATATACATGCACAGCTAAGTCAGTATACAGCTAAAACAATATACATGCACAACTAAGTCAGTATACAGCTGATACTTTATACATGCACAGCTAAGTCAGTATACATCTGATACTATATACATGTACAGCTAAGTCAGTATACAGCTGAAACAATATACATGCACAGCTAAGTCAGTATACAGCTGATACTATATACATGCACAGCTAAGTCAGTATACAGCTGATACTATATACATGCACAGCTAAGTCAGTATACAGCTGATACTATATACATGCACAGCTAAGTCAGTATACAGCTGATACTATATACATGCACAGCTAAGTCAGTATACAGCTGATACTATATACATGCACAGCTAAGTCAGTATACAGCTGATACTATATACATGCACAGCTAAGTCAGTATACAGCTGATACTATATACATGCACAGCTAAGTCAGTATACAGCTGATACTATATACATGCACAGCTAAGTCAGTATACAGCTGATACTATATACATGCACAGCTAAGTCAGTATACAGCTGATACTATATACATGCACAGCTGAGTCAGTATACAGCTGATACATTATACATGCACAATTAAGTCAGTATACAGCTGATACTATATACATGCACAGCTAAGTCAGTATACAGCTGATACTATATACATGCACAGCTAAGTCAGTATACAGCTGATACTATATACATGCACAGCTAAGTCAGTATACAGCTGATACTATATACATGCACAGCTAAGTCAGTATACAGCTGATACTATATACATGCACAACTAAGTCATTATACAGCTGATACTATATACATGCACAGCTAAGTCAGTATACAGCTGATACTATATACATGCACAGCTAAGTCAGTATGCAGCTGATACAATATACATGCACAACTAAGTCAGTATACAGCTGATACAATATACATGCACAACTAAGTCAGTATACAGCTGATACAATATACATGCACAACTAAGTCAGTATACAGCTGATACAATATACATGCACAACTAAGTCAGTATAGAGCTGATACTATATACATGCACAGCTAAGTCAGTATACAGCTGATACTATATACATGCACAGCTAAGTCAGTATACAGGTGAAACAATATACATGCACAGCTAAGTCAGTATACAGCTTATACTCAGTAAATAATTGTAAAGCTGAACACTCTCATTCAAGAAGGAATTCAGCCAACATATTTGTGGATGTGACTAGATAGCCACGGTTTGACAACAGTTTCTCGTATACTGAAGTGGAAGTAATTTTTCGCTGTATTTGTTGACATCTTTCCTTGCTTCCTTCTGCTTCAATCGATTATTTGTTGTTTTTTTTTAAACGAGTCAGCGCATGTTTACTCATTTAATTTCCTATTTTGTTTTGAGGCTTAGAAAAATATATTTAAAACCCTTATTAAATACAAGGGAAGCAACTAAAAGATTTGTTATTGTTTTATTATGTTACGGATTTTCTCCCTTATTACCATGTAGTTTCAAAGAAAGGTTTTTAGTAATTTTTTTAAAAATAATTGTTCGTGCAGAAATAAGGGGAATGAACGAGACATGTTCAAATGTAACTTGACCAAACTGCAACTAGTTAACATACGTACGATGATTATGATGACGTCACTGCTGGTGTAAACAGCACATACCAACCGTCAGGTTTGCGAAATGTCAGTATCCTCCGACTCATAGTTTCCTCAGCAGACCGTTGAACACATGGCCAGTGTGAAACGAAATCCACCCAGAGTTGATCAGCGAACGGTGATTCGGTTTCTAACAGCTGAAGGATGTCGATCAGTTGACATTCATCGCAGAATACAGGCAGTGTATGGTGATAAAAGTGTGGCGAAGACAACAGTGAAGAACTGGACAACGATGTTTAAAGAAGGATGTGAGTTAACGAAAGATCCTTCGAGACCAGGCCAGACGCATATTATTGCGTTAACTCACTTGTTTGTCTATCTTGTCATGCATCTTTCTGAGGGTGTGTCTTATCCACTTCCACTTTCATTCCCCAAACCCCAGATGTTTTTGCTGTTGTTATTTTATTTAGCCGACCAAAATGATGGAGACTTCCGTTGGTGAAGTTTAACCTGCTAATGTCGTTTATGCATTTCATATATTTCAGAATGTCCGCTCTCCACCAAGCTGCTCTCATGTCAAGCGCCCAAATGTTACGGACTTTGCTGGACAATGGTGCGTCGCCGGCCCTTAAAGATAATAAAGGTGAGTTGTTGTTGTTGTTGTTATTATCCCATAGCTGCCGAGCAAGCCTGCTCTTGGCAGCTCAATGCTATTCTAATATATAAACATGTCTTCTTCAGTTGTGTCACTGCTCCGTGTGGTTACTGCAGCGTCTTTCCAACTGTTGATTCGAGGCTCCTGTTTTTGCCAATCTACCGGCCATCTCGTTCCTAGTAGCCCTCTATATCCAGGGATCCATCGCAAGGTGACATTTATCCCGTGGGCAGTAATGATGTTGTTGATCGTCCTCCCCATTAAGAATGTCTCCTTCTCTTTGTATGGGGTGTTCTTCAGCGCCTCCAGAACCGACTTGGAGTCACTAAAAATGACCAAATCGATCGGCAACAATTTCAGTTGGTTCATTTATCGCTCTTTTCCCACTTCTTTAGCTTAGATACTTTGTTGGAGCCGAAGAGGCGGCAGTGAATGTGCAGACAGTAACCGGCTGCTCACGTATGGCTGTTTGCATAAGTTAGCGAACCGCAGCTGACCTAGCTCCTGTTCTGCTTCCAAGTGTCAGCCCTGGAAACAGATTGCAGCCATGCAGGTCTGGCTAAAAAGAGTAAGGATCGAAGAGGGACGACAAACCCGTTCTAAAAAATGTCGTGCTGAAATCGGATGAGTCGAGCTGAAAAATGCAGAAATTGCAGCCTCGCTGTAAATTACGACACAACGTCCTTTTCAGAACGAGCGTCGAATAAAAAGATGAAGAAGAAGAAAGAGAGGAAGAAGAAGAATGAAGAAGAAAAAGAAGAAGAAGAACCTGAGTCCGAAAGGAGAGAGAACACTGTAACATGCCAAGTACCTTGTGAGAAGCAGCTTGCTAGGTATGGTCATTGGGTCTCCTTTAGAAACTATAAGCCACAAGAAAGAACAAATGCTTCTACATACCATGATAGAATAGGAACAGCAAAGTCAAGTCAAAAGAAGAAGAAAAAGAAGAAATAAAAACGGAAGAAGAAAAAGAAGAAGATCCTTCTTCAATGAGTGACAAAACAGTCAGTAATCATCACTCTAAGTGGCGTCATTAAGGTTAGCAACAAACAAACAACAAAATCAACATGTCTAGCAGTGATTTATCTGTTCCTACCTCAGATGAAAAAATGCGTAGTTAAGATGACGCAGATGTAGCTCATTAGGACATATGTTTTCCCTGTGGCAGAATATGCGCGCGGAATATGGACATTAAATAAAACCATTGCAAAAAAATTAAACAAAAATATATCATCTTTCGAAATGAATTGTAAAAGAAAGAGAATGAAAATAGCTTGGGCGGAAGAGAAATCAAATAGAGAAATGTTGCAATAACTAAGTATAGAAGAAAAGAATGGAGTTGTCCTATTGCGCCTTGTCCGTCGATGGTATTTTGGGCTTTGGGGAAATGAATTACAGTCTATGACGACACATAATGCGTTTAGCAAGGACAATTCGAGCAGCGAATATACGTCTTCTACAGCATGTGCACGGGAATCAAGTGTTTGCGACTCACCGCATTCTCCTCACAGCATGCAAGTCGGTACTGGATTATGGAGACCATGTGCTGTACATTCCCCCAACAGCACACAAGTCGATACTAGATTATGTAGTATAATCTCTCTCGGCCTACCTTGTTTGATCCAAAGGAAAGGTACATTCTTCCCACAGTACAAAAGCCGTGGCCGTTGCAGGATTATGGATATCATGACCAGTCCATGTAGTATAATCTCTCTCGGCCTACCTTGTTTGATCCAAAGGAAAGGTGCATTCTTCCCACAGTACAAAAGCCGTGGCCGTTGCAGGATTATGGATATCATGACCAGTCCATGTAGTATAATCTCTCTCGGCCTACCTTGTTTGATCCAAAGGAAAGGTGCATTCTTCCCACAGTACAAAAGCCGTGGCCGTTGCAGGATTATGGATATCATGACCAGTCCATGTAGTATAATCTCTCTCGGCCTACCTTGTTTGATCCAAAGGAAAGGTACATTCTTCTCACAGTACAAAAGCCGTGGCCGTTGCAGGATTATGGATATCATGACCAGTCCATGTAGTATAATCTCTCTCGGCCTACCTTGTTTGATCCAAAGGAAAGGTACATTCTTCCCACAGTACAAAAGCCGTGGCCGTTGCAGGATTATGGATATCATGACCAGTCCATGTAGTATAATCTCTCTCGGCCTACCTTGTTTGATCCAAAGGAAAGGTGCATTCTTCCCACAGTACAAAAGCCGTGGCCGTTGCAGGATTATGGATATCATGACCAGTCCATGTAGTATAATCTCTCTCGGCCTACCTTGTTTGATCCAAAGGAAAGGTGCATTCTTCCCACAGTACAAAAGCCGTGGCCGTTGCAGGATTATGGATATCATGACCAGTCCATGTAGTATAATCTCTCTCGGCCTACCTTGTTTGATCCAAAGGAAAGGTGCATTCTTCCCACAGTACAAAAGCCGTGGCCGTTGCAGGATTATGGATATCATGACCAGTCCATGTAGTATAATCTCTCTCGGCCTACCTTGTTTGATCCAAAGGAAAGGTGCATTCTTCCCACAGTACAAAAGCCGTGGCCGTTGCAGGATTATGGATATCATGACCAGTCCATGTAGTATAATCTCTCTCGGCCTACCTTGTTTGATCCAAAGGAAAGGTGCATTCTTCCCACAGTACAAAAGCCGTGGCCGTTGCAGGATTATGGATATCATGACCAGTCCATGTAGTATGATCTCTCTCTCGGCCTACCTTGTTTGATCCAAGGGAAATGTAACACCAGTACACTTGGAATAAGACAGGTTTCATGAGCTGCCTGACCAGCAAGAAATGCTGTACGGTGCTTCAAATTGGCTACTACTTGAATTCACTTTCATCTCTGTATGGGTTGATACTTTTATGATATGCTGCGAACAAATGTCACTTCCAGACATTTATTACCGCCGCTTGTTTAAAAGGACACATCCATGAAAGCTAGCACTACTGAGGCATCTGTTCTCGGCGATGCGCACCACACAAGCTGTGTCATCAGTGAGCTATATTTCCCACACAATGCTGTATGCATTGACTATCTGCAATATGTCAGAACCCGTCTTGTATGTGAGGATGTTACAAGTAAAGCAAAGTAGCCCATATCATTACTGCCGTAGGGTCATGCGGTATTAAGCGATTTCACATTTCAAAGGCTCGTCTATATGATGGCGGTAGCCATCTCCTCTCCCTCACCGCTTTCACATCCCGGACTGAACCGACACCCATTTAATGCTGGATCGACCCGGGAGCCGTTTCGGTCTGAAAAAACATTTCCGCCTCAACTGGAGAAAGACCCCAGGACCACTCAGATGCGAAGCCAGCTCGCTAACCACTGCGCTACGCAGCTCCCTATCTACAAATGTCAAAGTTAACCCTCGCTCTGTCGGTCTAATGTTGGCCACTTTTATTGTGTACGGTGTCCTGGGTATCTGTGATTAAGATTATTTTTCTATGGCCCCAGACGAAGTGCAACAGTTCTTTCCTCCACCAGGGCAGCTGATTTCCTGCTCTTAACTCATGGATTGATTCCACGTGTCCCCAAACTCGAGATAAATATCCCATATTCTACCCGGACTGATCCGTAAAACTTAACGTCTTCTAAGGCAAAACATAATGATCAGACATCTTAGTCAGGCAAGATATACTGATCAGAAATCTTAGCCAGGATCAGGCAAGATATACTGATCAGACATTTTAGTCAGGATCAGGCAAGATATACTGATTAGACATTGTAGCCAGGATCAGGCAAGATATACTGATTAGACATTTTAGCCAGGATCAGGCAAGATATACTGATTAGTCATTTTAGCCAGGATCAGGCAAGATATACTGATTATACATTTTAGTCAGGATCAGGCAAGATATACTGATTAGTCATTTTAGCCAGGATCAGGCAAGATATACTGATTAGACATTTTAGCCAGGATCAGGCAAGATATACTGATTAGACATTTTAGGATCACGCAAGATATACTGATCAGACATTTTAGTCAGGATCAGACAAGATATATAGTCCCAGACTCCAATCCAGACGTCCTCGCCGTCCTCCCTGAAAACGTTCTGTTTTCATTACAGCATGGCTAACGAGGTCGGTGATCAAAAGGACGTTAAGTGGGGGTTGATGTAGCTTTCCTCACATCTCGTGCGTGCTGGTGGAGGTGGACCGGAATCCTCAAGGCGTTTGTGCTATGCTTGGCTTCATCTGCCTGTCATTCACTACTACAGGGATCGCGTCGATCCCTCACCCCGTTAGCCAGGCCGCCTTGAACACAGTCCGATTTCAGGGAGGGCTACTAGTAACCGAGTTGAGGATCTTGGCCAGCATGTTTTGCCTGACCCTGACTAACATGTCTGATCAGTATATTTTGCCTGACCCTGACTAACATGTCTGATCAGTATATTTTGCCTGACCCTGACTAACATGTCTGATCAGTATATTTTGCCTGACCCTGACTAACATGTCTGATCAGTATATTTTGCCTGACCCTGACTAACATGTCTGATCAGTATATTTTGCCTGACCCTGACTAACATGTCTGATCAGTATATTTTGCCTGACCCTGACTAACATGTCTGATCAGTATATTTTGCCTGACCCTGACTAACATGTCTGATCAGTATATTTTGCCTGACCCTGACTAACATGTCTGATCAGTATATTTTGCCTGACCCTGACTAACATTGATCAGTATATTTTGCCTGACCCTGACTAACATGTCTGATCAGTATATTTTGCCTGACCCTGACTAACATGTCTGATCAGTATATTTTGTCTGACCCTGACTAACATGTCTGATCAGTATATTTTGCCTGACCCTGACTAACATGTCTGATCAGTATATTTTGCCTGACCCTGACTAACATTGATCAGTATATTTTGCCTGACCCTGACTAACATGTCTGATCAGTATATTTTGCCTGACCCTGACTAACATGTCTGATCAGTATATTTTGCCTGACCCTGACTAACATGTCTGATCAGTATATTTTGCCTGACCCTGACTAACATTGATCAGTATATTTTGCCTGACCCTGACTAACATGTCTGATCAGTATATTTTGCCTGACCCTGACTAACATGTCTGATCAGTATATTTTGCCTGACCCTGACTAACATGCCTGATCAGTATATTTTGCCTGACCCTGACTAACATGTCTGATCAGTATATTTTGCCTGACCCTGACTAACATGTCTGATCAGTATATTTTGCCTGACCCTGACTAACATGTCTGATCAGTATATTTTGCCTGACCCTGACTAACATGTCTGATCAGTATATTTTGCCTGACCCTGACTAACATGTCTGATCAGTATATTTTGCCTGACCCTGACTAACATGTCTGATCAGTATATTTTGCCTGACCCTGACTAACATGTCTGATCAGTATATTTTGCCTGACCCTGACTAACATGTCTGATCAGTATATTTTGCCTGACCAGACGTTAATCTTCCTCCACGCACAAAAGAGTAAACCTACTCATTATGGTCATTCGAAGCAACAGCAACATCCTTGGTTATGTTGTCAAGTCCATCATTGTACCAAAAGAAGGGCCATCTGTTCAACTAATCGCGCCAGAGTATGCAGTATAGTCAGTTATTGTACCCAAAGTATGCAGTATAGTCAGTTATTGTACCCAAAGTGTGCAGTATAGTCAGTTATTGTACCCAAAGTATGCAGTATAGTCAGTTATTGTACCCAAAGTATACAGTATAGTCAGTTATTGTACCCAAAGTATGCAGTATAGTCAGTTATTGTACCTAAAGTATGCAGTATAGTCAGTTATTGTACCCAAAGTATGCAGTATAGTCAGTTATTGTACCGAAAGTATGCAATATAGTCAGTTATTGTGCCCAAAGTATGCAGTATAGTCAGTTATTGTCCCCAAAGTATGATGTAGTCAGCTACTGTACCCAAAGTATGCCATATTGTCAGCAAACGTCCCCGAAGTATACCATCTGGTCAGTCAATGGCCCTGAATTATGTGAAATGTCTATCTATACCTACCGCTCTCTACCTACACCTTTGTCTACTTATCTCTCTCTCTCTCACTCACTCTCTCTCTCGCTCTCTCTCTCACTCTCTCTATTGCTGTTGTTCAATGCTCTAAATGAGTAACTTCCATCTTTTGTGTGCCCTGAAAAAGACGTTAAGTGACAGATGGCAGCAGCTTTCCTCACACCCAAAGAGTGCTAACGAAGATAGACCAAGGTCCTCCAATCGGTTGCGCTATGCTTGACTTCTTCTACGTTTCTCTCACTACTACGGGGATCATATCGATCCCCATCTCGTTAGCTAACCTGTCATAAAATAGCCTGATTCCAAGGAGCACTGCATGTATGAGGTGTGGGTCATGGCCAGTATATTTACCTGACCTGACTAACATTGTCCAGTCAGTATGCCTTCGTCACCGAACGTAAGTCTCCATTCACACCACACCCCCCCCCCCCCCCTCTTCCCTCCACCTACCTCTCTTTCAACTTATCTCTCTCTTTCTATCTACTTAAAATTGTTGAGAAGCTATTTGTAATCTAACAGATGAAACTTTTACCGGCAAAATATCGTGTGTAGATGGTGACGTATTCAATATTTTTTTTTTTTAAAAGGCTATCGGTAGGTCTCCGTTAAAAAAAAAATTTCAATTACGATTTTGTAGGTCGACCCCCTGTCACCTATCTCTCTCGCCCTCCCTACCCACATCTATCTTTCCCTCCCCCACCCCTACCCTTCCAAACCTTTCTTTAGCTTCACTCGGACCTCCTGCAAGGATTGGGAGCTATATTTCCTGTCGCTGACACTAGAAATCATTAAGGTCAGTGACTTCCTGTGGCGGTGATATTACTACATAATTTAGTTAACAGAGGGAAGTGTTGGGAACGCCTGGGAACATAATAGAATCCAGGGCCAGGAAACAATTAGTACTTGAAAGCGGGAGTTTTGTTGTTGCAGTATCGTGTCTTTCTAATAACGTTTATAAGGATTGCGTTTCTTCTTGTTGCTTGTTACGGCTTTCCCTGGGCCCTTCAAAGAATTACAATATTTGGCAGTTTGAAATTCTTATTTTTATTAGCTACGGGGTTTTCCGTTATTTTACCGCGTCTTTCCGTTATTATCCCTCATCTTTTTAACAGTTACATGATTTGGGATTTTTACTCTTATTTCTTACGGGTATTTCAGTTCTTTTCTCGAGTCTGCTTTAGATTTACAACATTTGGTTCTTTGACATTTCTGTTGTTGTTCGTTACATGTTTTACCGTTATTTCTCCGCGTATTTCCTGTTTATTTACCGAGTCTTTTTAGCAGTTGACGAATTTGGCTGTTTTTGTTACTGGTCTTTTAGCTTTTTTCCGTTATTTTCCTTATCCTTTTTAAAAGTTGAACTATTTGACCGTTTGGAATTCTTATAGCTGTTTGTTACGGGTTTTCCCGTTGTTTTCCCTATTCGCTTTGTTATTTTCCCGCGTCTTTCCGTTATTTTCTCGCATCTTTTCTATATTTTCCCTCGTCTTTTTTTTTTTTTTTTTTTTTTTTTTTTTTTTTTTTTTTTTTTTTGCGTTCGCCTCATTTCTCTATTCCCCAAGGCGGGTGTGCGTTGCACTGTGGTTTTTATTTTGCGCCTGTCGGCCCAGTGCATCCGACTTCAGCATGCATTTTATGTAAGGGTCTGCTTCCTCCTGCATTTTCTAAGGATTTGCTTCCCCGGGGTAACGGCCGGTGCTGTGATGGGGAACGAACCCAGCACCTTCTGGTTGTGAGCCGTGCCACTTAACCACTAGGCCACGCCGTCTTTTTAACAGTTGACTAATTGGTTTTAAAAAATTCCTATCGCTATTTGTTACGGGATTTCACGTTATTTTCCTGCGTCGTTCTGTTATTTTCCCGCGTCTTTTTAACAGTTGAAAAATTTGGCTGTTGGAAATTCTTATTGTTGTTTTCTACGCGGTTTTTACCATCTTTCTTTGCGTTTTTCTAACCTTTCTGAGATTCAGCTCTGAAATTTTGATCACGTAGTTTATGAGGGTTGATGCCACCTTGTGGCGAGGCACGCCTTACTTTAAACACATGCCGAGCATGTTTGGTTATATCAGGGCGCGGTCAGCACAATGATCGTATAACAGTCGACCTACGGTTAACCCTGATAATGGATGATTTATTGTATATTATACCTCCCCGAACATTATTATTACAAAACAGTGATACTTTGCTTTTTTCTTGCGTTTTGTTAGTTCATGCTCGCTATGTTTTCTAGTGTATTGTTCGTTCATGCACCATGAGCTGTTTTCTTGTGCTTTGTTCGTTCATGCACCATTTGCTATTTTCCTGTGTTTCGTTTCGTTCATGCATCCTTTGATGTTTTTTTGTGTTCCTTCATGCACCCTTTGATATTTGCTTGTGTACGTTCGTGCACTCTTTGATGTTTTATTGTGTTCCTTCATGCACCCTCGGATGTTTTATTGTGTTCCTTCATGCACCCTTTGCTGTTCTCGTATTATTTCTCTTATGTTTTTTTCAGAATCGGCCGTATCGACCGTTTTGTTTTCTGAAGTGTTTTTTTTTTTAGGGAATAGAGATATATAGGAGCTCGATTTTTCATGGAAAAGCTGTAGGTGACTGTAGGATTCGTGAACATAAGAATTTAGTAAAATTCAAAGGAGGTCTCAGCAAAACAGAACTGAGACGCTTACTCAGTACAGCTTTTTACACACCTTTACAAGACTTTCAGATGGGATACATATAACATGGAAGATGGAATCAACAGGTGGGTGGTTTTCGGCACCTTTGGGTGGGAGTAAACGTAAAAGGCTAACCTTACTATAGGTGAATAGGAAGCAACAAAGATAGTTATTGCCTCGATAGGTAATGTTGCAAAGGATACAGTAAGAGAAAAAGTCCTGGAAAGTCAGAATACTTATTGTTGTTGGATCCTGCAGCATCCGGGCTCTCGCCCTTCGACCCAGTGCCATGTGTTGGTATCTGCACATTTTTGTCAGTTGTTTAGTGCAAACAAAATGTTCCATTTATCAGCTTGTCGGATGTTTGCACACCTCCCTCCCTGCATTTCCCATGGTCCATCTGTTATGTGAAGTTTCTATGTTTGCTGTTCTTATGAGTATTCTGTTGGTTGTAGAGTTACTGCTGTGTGTGGCTGTTCTTGTCTCGATCCCTCCTTTGCTAGTTTTTTGCCTTGTCATTACCAGGTGTGTTTGAGTGTTCAGGGGTCCACTGCATAATTATTTTGACGACATTGGAGGTGATAATGTGGTCAATGTCTAGAGATATTTGGAAAGGTCAGGTCTACAATGTCCAGCATCTTCTAACGCTTTACGGACGGATATCGAGTCTGTGAAAATAGCAATGTTATGGGTCTTTGAGTGAAAGACATGTGATTGTTTCATGTTCTTATGTTTGTTTTTTTACGGGTTTTACTTCTATTCCTGTGTGTATTCATGTGTGTATTCCCATGTGTATTTATGTGTGTATTCTTGTGTGTATTCCCATGTGTATTCCTATGTGAATTCATGTGTGTTTTCCTGTGTGTATTCATGCGTGTATTCCTGTGTGTATTCCTATGTATTCATGTGCGTATTCCTGAGTGTATTCCTGTGTGTATCAAAGATTTCTAAAATTTAATTATTTTAATTTATTATTGTTGTTTGTTGTTGCTTTGTTTTCCCGAGTCTTTTTAAGTTACTAGATTTGTCGTCCAAAACTATCCTCTGATGGTACAAGACAGCTTCAAGTGTAGTGATTTCAGCTTCATAGTTAATTCCTTAGTTAGCATCACAAGTGATGACGTCAGAATGGACAGAGGAATCGCACATAGAATTCAGAATGAGAACAGTGACCAGTATAACCTTTCACCGATTTTGAAACACCAGCTGATAAATACACGGTTTATTCTTACACTGTATTACCAAGGTCAGTCTTGTTCCTTACTAGAATCACTTAAGAGTAAGATACAGAGCTGTGAGATGCGATGTGTAAGAAGTGCATCGTCAAAGACAATCCACAACACCACGCTGAGGCAGGCAGTGGGAAAAAACCCAGTGTCTACATTGACGCTCAACAAATCTAGTGGTTTTGTCATTTAGTTAGATGGCATGATTTCCATCCTGCAGAGAGAGCATATCATAGGGAGGCCTCTGGTCCACGAACAAGAGACCGGCTTCGCCTTCGATGGATCGAGGGTGTCTGACACTCTCAGGAAGTTACACTTAACGACAGCACAAACATTCCACTTGACGATAACAATAAATCTACTCATCTCTACTCCCTGCGACACCGCATGACAAGACAAAAGAAGAAGTTGGAACAAACCAGCGAACCAGAAACAGTGTTTGTCGAGAACTAAGATTAGCCAAAAGTGTAATAATCATCGTATTAACCCATTCTTTTTTGTGCTTTGACTTGCTTTCAGGTATGATAGCCCTTCATTACGCTGCTTGGCAAGGCGTACCTCAGCCAGTACAGATCCTCCTACATAGTGGGTCTCCAGTCAACGAGCAGGCGCTTAGTGGGGAAACGCCATTACATTTAGCAGCACAACATGGACATTACGATGTGGTAGGTTCATTGAATAGTCACGCTGAGGTTGAGTAACAGTTTTCTGAACGATGAGATTCTGGAAAAATCTTTGATTTAACAAGTCAACTAGACTGCGGTAGTAACAGTTCATAAAACAATTATATTATTGGAGTTTCATTTATCAAAAGCAAAGGCAAAGGCCGCCGTCCATCGTAGACGATGATGACATAATGTATTTTGCTAGCGCTATTTTTAGTAAGGCTAAATAGCTTTAACGGAATCCTGATCCATTTATTTACAGTGCGGTGATAGTGGAAGTGGTTGTTATACGGTGACGCTGTCAGTCCTATCACAACCGCCCATAGTGACCTGTCACAACTTTCATGAAAAGAAATAATGGATCTTCTCTAGGCTTAGTCGGACTTCGATGAGAGATCTTTGAGGGACTATCTATCAGCAAGTGAGTGGACAACGGAGATGTTGGTAGTCTGTTTTGCGAAGATATCCCACATTCGACTCTGACTCAATAGGTCGCACCGACCGTTCGATGACGAGCTCTTCCAGTCGAACTGACCCGGAAGGGAGGGTGACCTTGAAGCACGCGGCGGTTCCTCGTTCTGGCGGCGAGAAGATACCAGAGATAATATTTATGTTCCTGGGCTGTCTCATTTTCTCTCCAGGTGTAACTTTATGTATACATTGCTGCAGACCTTGTAAGCTGCATGTAGTTTTACAAAAATACTTACTACGGATAGCCGATAGTCTTTGGCTACCTGACAACATGCTTGTTTAAATACCTCGATTCCAAGTATTCCACGTGTACCTTTATTTACATCAATCTTCCACTGTCTTCTTTCGCGTTTTCCTTCTTCTTCTTCTTCGTTCGTTTTCAATCTCCCATTACCAAACCCTGAAAGGGTAAGTAGCAGAATGTAGTCCAGAGAACGGAATGCGTTGTTTACAGCTTGGTTGCGATATTTGCACCTTTCGGTCCCACACTCCGACTTCAGCAAGCATTTTTTGAGTACCGAGTTAGCATTCCCTTTTCGATCCCTTCTCCTTAGCCAGTCTGCCCTGCTGCAGCCTGTTATCCAGGATCACCACGTGGAGGTGTAGTAGGGTCTTGACAGCTCTGGTTCGCTGGCCCTGACGCTAGCAGTCAGCTATGGGTCGCTGACCACTGCAGCTCATGCGCTGCTCAGCATCTTGATCCCCTTTCGTGTTCGTTCTGAAAAGGACGTTGTATCGTAGGTTACAGCGAGGCTATAGTGTCTCCCCTATTCTGTCCGGCACATCTAGTTTCAACTGGATTGCTATTATTCAAAAATAACTCTCAGCTAATTTACTTCCGTTGAAGCTTCTTCTGTTCCTATGGTACCCATGTCATTGCCGCTGGCTATCGTCAGATGAAGAGAAACATTAGCGATCATGGGTTGCCTCGCATGTTTATAATGGCCAAAGTTAACTGCTTATGTCATGGCCGGTCCAAATCCAGCGTAGACCGGTTATTATAGTGTCAAGTACTTTACTTATAACATATGGTATGGCTATCTACGTGCAAGTGAACAACAAAGATGGCGCTGTAGCTAGCTGCGGGTCTACATTGCTCTGCTGCTTTAGTTCATTATGGATGCCGCCAGACTACAGATTTGCTTGGAATTCACACTAGTCAGCGACTTACACTTGTGTTCACGGAAAAATGTGGTGTTGTTTTCCGTTTGGACTGGTTAATTCGTGTGTTTTTTCGGTGTGATTTCTTCCATACAATTATCCTGGTCTGGACATCAGCTATATGAATGGCACTACGCTTAAAAATGTGTCGTATTACACGGCCTAGTTCACACGGATGAACTTCACGAAATTTGTGAATGAGAAATGTAGACACTACTGTAATGAACTGAACACAGCCGGGAAGAGATGCCAGACTGACTCATACGCTGAATGATGTCTCTACGACCTTTTGAGGTTATGGAAAAGGCATGACACACAACGTTAAATGTCATCCCCCGGCGCTACCTTACGGGATACCTGTTTACAGGAAAGGCTTCGGGAGTAAACCATGAGGAAACATCTGCACCCTATGCTATCTCCAGTCGTCTCGATAAATATCTTGCCACTGGACAAAGGTAGCTCAGAACCAGAGAATGAGGTTGACAACAGGCGCAGTTTCTTTCTCACTTTAATCCAAATCACCGCACAAGTCACCCATTTCAGCGGACACAACAAGACTGTCCACACGGCTGGACAAAGAGAGTGGTCTTCATCACTTGTGATGGACGAACATCACTTAGGACATGGCCGAACCAAATTCAGCCAGGACTGGTTATGATGGTGTTAATATCTTCTTGCTTGGTTTGGGCAAGCAGTTCTTGGTCGGTGATGGGGTTCGGCCAAAGACGTTGAGAATTCCTCCTTCGACATGTTATATGAAAGATAAAAAATGAATGTTTGAATATTTCTATTACAAATAATATAAACATTGATATCGTCTACAGACAACTCTACTTCTGAACCAGCATGCAGATCCAACAATTTCTAACAAGGATCTCAGGTCATCTGTGGATCTGGCCTGCGAATTTGGTCGTCACAGGGTGAGTTCCCCTTTTTCCCCCATTACTCCCCTTTCAGACTTTTTAAATGGGGCGGACGATATAGCGCGTAGACAGGTCTGCCATCAGCGAGCGACTGATAGCTGGCTGCTAGCATCAGGATTAAGAAACCAGATCCGACCAAGACGCTCTAAACGGCGGCCCTGGGAACAGGCTACACTATTGTAGTCTAAGAGAATAGAGGTTGCAGTGGGAAGGTTCACACAAGTCCAAAAAAAGCCAGATGGACCGGATTTATCGGGCTGAAAGACGCCGTTATCGATACATCTTAGCGACACTCTTTTCAAAACGAATGCCGCAGAAGAAAAAGAAGAAGAAGAGATAAAAGAAGAGTGAAGGAGAAGAGATAGGAGAAGAAGAGTGAAGGAGAAGAGATAGGAGAAGAAGAGTGAAGAAGAAGTAGAAGAAATACAAGAAGAAGGTGAAGAAGAAATAGATGCAGAAGAGAGAGAAGATGAAGGGAAGAATGAGAAGAGATAGAAGAAGAAGAATAAGGAGAAGAAAAGTGAAGAAGAAGGAGAAAAAGGAGAAGGAAAGATGAAGGAGAAGAGATAGAAGAAGAAGGAGAAAACGTGAAGAAGAAGCGGAAGAGATAGAAGAAGAATGGGAATAAGAAGGAGAAAAAGAAGAAGAAGCAGAAGAAGAAGAAGATTTATAAATTGAGACCATTCCTTCAGCATGACGTAACTGAGTCCTTATTAATCAGAGCAATCATTGGGCCAGACCCTGAATCCATGCATCAGAAGGTACAGCAAGCATAGATAGGGGATGCCTGGATAGCAGACCCAGAATAATCAAACCTTCAGGGAATTAGACAGATCTATTATCCCAGCCATATTTTGGCTTACGGAAATCAAAGAGCATTTGCACTAGCAAGGTCATCAGTACAATGTATGTCAGATGCAGCCTTCAATGCAAAATTATGAACATGATTTCGTTCTGTGGACGTTCCCTACCTGAATGTCAACTCCAGTAATAAGCACATTCCTGACTATCATCGTTATCCACATCAAATGTTATACGGGGACGGCGTTTGCTAGTGAGTAAGTGGCACGGCTCACAACCAGATGGTGCTGGGTTCGATCCCCATCACAGCACCGGCCTTTACCCCGGGGAGGCAAACCCTTAGAAAATGCGGAAGGAAGCAGACCCTTACATAAAATGCATGCTGAAGTCGGATGCACTTGGCGACAGGCGCAAAACAAAAACCACACCGCCTTGGGGAATAGATAAATAAGGCGAACTGCAAAAAAAATTTTTTTATACCAGGTGGTGCTGACGATCTGTTCCCTCTACAGCACTCTATCCATTGAGCACCTCAACCACTATTATGCTCTTTGTTTTTCTGTCGTTTTTATCATCTCAATCCGGGATGTGTTTTGTCCTGTCTTTCTGTACCGCTCTTGTCCTCGATCTTGCACATTGTCACAAGGTCTTAAAGGTCCTTTATTCTAGTACATGTCCAATGAACCTTGTTTTCTTTTTGTATTTCATGACCTGTGATATTTTAACATTATTTTTTTCCTACATATCATAGTATTCTTGTTATCTATTGTAGTATTCTTGCTATATATTATACTATTATTGCTATATATCATAGTATTCTTGCTATAAATCATAGTATTCTTGCTATATATCATGGTGTTCTTGCTATATATCGTAGTATTCTAGCTATAAATCATAGTATTCTTGTTATAGCATAGTTCTTGCTATATATCGTAGCATTTTAGCTACATATCATAGTATTCTTGCTATCTATCATAGTATTCTTGCTATAAATCATAGTATTCTTCACAGCAATGACATTAATTTTTTTCTGCGTGTGATGTAACATTGTTTACTAATTGGCCAGGAACCACGCCTATAACCTAATATTGGTTCTACATATCACTGCGATACTTGCTTAATTTCATTCCAGGGACTAGTTTGTTAGCAGTATATTTTGTATTTTTTTGGAGTCAACTTTTGCTGGTGCCACTCTGTTGTTTATTTATACTATACATGTTCTGCTTTCTTTTACGTTGGCTCTTTGCTATCAGAATTGTGTTGTCTGTTTATATATCTTCCACACTTCTAGCGTATACGTTACGCTTGAAAGGGGAGAGAAGAATATTAACACTGGTGTGCCAGGTATGTTGTAAGAGATGGCTAAGGAGGGCTGAGCTTGGCGCTGTCTGCCCCATTCTATACACCAGCGGCCTACAGACGTGTTCGCTCCATACATATTTTTCACCATATGTCACACTATCATTCTCCCATTTCCCAAAATGTCTAACTCAGAAGGTATATTCCAAATAAAACGTACATAAAATTGAAAATCGTATTTCTTTCAATGAAACATATACATCTACTTGGATTATTTTTACAGTGCTATAACATTATGTTATAGCAATTGAAAATGTGTGATGTACAACTGAAATAAGTTTTTTTTTTTAAATTCATAAATAATTACCCAGCAAAAATAATTCTGCCCTTAAAGCCCACAAATGCCCTCGGGGAGGGGATGGCGAGGAGGGATTCCCTGCTGGTTTCAAATTCCTCATTAAAACGCTGTTCACTTCAAGAGAAAGAACATAAGACCTCTACACTTCATGGTAGAAAATACTTGGTGTCCAGTTTGGCTGGGCATGTCCGGGATTTTGTTCTCCGTATCATCACTTATACACGTACAGGAAAGATTGACAAAACTAGTATACTGCTATAGTGGAACATATTGCGAGGCGTGTTCAAATTAAACCGGACCTAACTACATCAAGTGAACATACGTACGATGCACATGATGACGTCACTTATGATGTAAATAGCACATACCAGCCGTTAAGTTTGCAAAATTGTATTATCCTCCGACTCATAGTTTCCTCAGCAGACCGTTAAAAACATGCCGTGTGTGATACGGAATACGTCGAAATTTGATCAGCGATCGGTGATTCGGTTTCTAATAACTAAAGGCTGTCTACCAGTTGACATTCTTCGCAGAATACAGGCAGTGAATTGTGACAAAATTGTGTCGAAGACAATAGTGAAAAATGAACAACTATGTTTAAAGAATGACGTGAGTTAACGCAAGATGTTCAGAGACCAGCGCATATTGTTGCATCAGAAGATGCAATCGCCAAGATTAATGCAGGGTAGACCGTCGCCGGAACTTACGTTAGCAACACTTTTGTCACCATACATTGCCTGCATTCTGCGATGAATGTCAACTGGTCGACATCCTTCGACAACTATGAGTCGTGGATAATGAAAATTTGCAAACTTGACGGTTGGTATGTGTTGTTTACATCAGAAGTGACGTCATTATGCACATCGTTCGTATGTTCACTTGGTACAGTTAAATCCAGTTTTATTTTAACACGCATCGTACAAACGATACACATGCGCGTCTATACACTGGCCAGGAAAAAAGACTAACGTTTGGTCAGGCAAAACCTACTGATCAGACATGTTAGTCAGGGTCAGGCAAAATATACTGATCAGACATGTTAGTCAAGGTCAGGCAAAAATATACTGATCAGACATGTTAGTCAAGGTCAGGCAAGATATACTGATCAGACATGTTAGTCAGGGTAAGGCAAGATATACTGATCAGACATGTTAGTCAAGGTCAGGCAAAATATACTGATCAGACATGTTAGTCAAGGTCAGGCAAAATATACTGATCAGACATGTTAGTCAAGGTCAGGCAAAATATACTGATCAGACATGTTAGTCAAGGTCAGGCAAGATATACTGATCAGACATGTTAGTCAGGGTCACGTAAAACATCCTGATCAAACATGTTAGTCAGGGTCAGGCAAAACATACTGATTAGACATGTTAGTCAGGGTCAGGCAAAATATACTGATCAGACATGTTAGTCAGGGTCAGGCAAAACATACTGATCAGACATGTAAGTCAGGGTAAGGCACAACATACTGATCAGACATGTTAGTCAGGGTCAGGCAAAATATACTGATCAGACATGTTAGTCAAGGTCAGGCAAAATGTACTGATCAGACATGTTAGTCAAGGTCAGGCAAGATATACTGATCAGACATGTTAGTCAGGGTCACGTAAAACATCCTGATCAGACATGTTAGTCAGGGTCAGGCAAAACATACTGTTCAGACATGTTAGTCGGGGTCAGGCAAAATATACTGATCAGACATGTTAGTCAGGGTAAGGCAAAACATACTGATCAGACATGTTAGTCAGGGTAAGGCACAACATACTGATCAGACATGTTAGTCAGGGTCAGGCAAAATATACTGATCAGACATGTTAGTCAGGGTCAGGCAAAATATACTGGCGAAGACCCTCACCTTGGTGTCCTCGTAGCCCTTCCTGGAACGGGCTGTTTTCATGGCATCCCGGCTAACGGGGTGAGGGATGACGTGATCCCCGTTATAGTGAGAGACACGAAGATGAAGCAAAGCATAGCACAACCGCCTGGAGGAACTAGTCCCACCTTCATCAGCACGCCCAGGATGTGAGTAAAGCTACTGCAACCTGCCACTTAACGTCCTTATTAAGGCGCACAAAAGGTGTAAACCTACGCATTGTGGGCATTCGAAATAACAACCCCCTAGTATAATCTTCATCAAGGTGGTATGTATTGTTATATTACCAAAATAACGTAAATGTCTAACACCGATTTATGTCATTAATTTTCGGATCTCTCCCAACGTTTTCAATACCTCCAAAGTTTTATTCACCTTCCAAGAAATGCACCCAATCTTCAATATGCCCACATTTCGAAGACTTCAATACGCTTTTCGAACAAGTTATTCGGTGTCTATGTTTCTGCGCCATAAAGTAGTGACGAGTATACATAACACCTGACAATTCTCATTTGTAATTTTTTATTTTTCTGTTTGTATGTCAGTACGTGTCGCATGTTGCTGAATACCACCTTGGCCACACCTTTTCTTTTTCAGATTCTTGTTTTTCACAGCTGCCTTCTTCCGTTATTACATGCCGTTGGTATGAGAAACTTTGTACATGTTTCATCAGTTAATCTTGTATTTTTAAATGCATACATAGTTTCTTGTCAAATTTCACAAGTACATGTATCATTGTCTTTGCTCTCATTATAGTTAGTTTTCTTTCCACTTATGCCGTTAAGTCGTCTGCCCTGCGCCAAGTGCGTTGCGTCGGTCAATGTGAACAGGTAGTCGCAATAGCGCTCTTGTGATTTTTCAGTTAATTGTTTTCTTTATGTTTATGTCAAATCCAAACTGTTGACTCATTTTGAATATTGTTGTTACAAGCTCCTGCAATATTTGCTCAATTTGTCCCATCCAAATTGTCTCATCCGCATAGTTAAGGTTACTCAGATGCTATTTATATCCACTCCAGGTGGTTGAACTGTTGTTAAGAAGCAACTTGTGCCAGAAGCTTCTAGAGGACTCTCCCACTGACACTCTGGACAACAACAGGACTACGTGTCTTCACTTGGCGGCTCGAAACGGCCATGTGGAGATAATAAAGTAAGGATTTTCGTGAACTTGTTTGCTTGTTTTTTTGTTGTTGTTAATTGAAGCCTACCCGTACTGAGTTAATTTCAACTCTTGATGATGTTTGTTTGGTGGCAGGTTACAGTTGCTCTTCTTACATCGTGTGTTCTTAATTACGTGGCATTACATCTAAACTTGTTTGTATGCATTGATGAACACACGAAACACCAAAATGAAGCCCATGGTAGAGAGCCTAAGCAAGGCAATAATGCAAGCCGCCACTGAAACCATCCCAAGAGGAGCTAGGAAAAACTATAAGCCCTACTGGAATGATGAGTTGCAGAAAGTGGAAGATGCAGTAACAAATGCTAGGAACATGGCAGAACGAGAAAAATCCATGGAGGCAAACATCGCCCTCAAAGCCGCCGCGGCGAAGTACAAACACACGCTCAAGCAAACAGCAAGAGAAAGCTGGAAAAATAAAACGGAAAGTCTAAATCTGGACAAAGAAGGGAACAAGCTATGGAAGCTAGTCAGAGCCATGAACGACGAAACCCCGTAAAATAAACAAATTACTATCAAGCAGGGCGAGAACTTGATCACAGGTAAGAAAGCCGCAAACGCCTTTGTCGATCACTATGCCAGAGCAAACCACATCGAGGTCCCTGCAGAAAAGCATACAGACATTAGCGAAGAGCTAAAGGGGCACGAAAACATAAATACGGCTCCCGAAGAGCACATGATGGTCAAACTAACAATGCGCGAAATGGAAGAGGCTATGAGAACACTAAAGAAAAGGAAATCTCCCGGAAAAGACGGGATAACAAACGAAATGCTGATGGGGCTGGGCCAAACAGCGAAGAGGAAACTACTATCAGTCCTGAACCAAAGCTGGAAAAGGGGTATTGTACCCCAGGCATGGAAAGATGCAATACTGGTACCAGTACCAAAAACAGGAAAGGATAAAACAGATCCTAATGGATACAGGCCCATAAGCCTACTGAGCTGTGTCGGCAAGCTGATGGAACGGATGATAAACACCAGACTGATGTGGCATCTGGAAGAAAAACGAATACTAATTCCACAGCAAGCCGGCTTTAGACAGCACAGATCCACTGAGGACCAGGTCATCCTCATAGCCCAGGAGATAGAAGATGCCTACCAGGCACAGAAACACACAGTAGCTGTTTGGGTGGATCTGGAAAAGGCATTTGACAAAGTCTGGAAGGATGGACTTAGAGTCAAGCTAAGAAGAAGTGATGTCTGTGGGAAGATGTACAAGTGGATCAACCACTACCTCAAACAAAGAACGGCCAGAGTCCAAGTACAAGGGCAGATGAGCAAAAAGGTGACACTCGAACAGGGAGTACCCCAAGGGGGAGTTTTGTCACCCACACTCTTCCTGGTATATATAAACGATATTACAGAGAATATACCAAGAAGAGTCCATAGCTCAATGTTTGCACACGATCTGGCTATGTGGACCTCTGAAAAGAATCTCACCATAGCAAGAAATCGGATGCAGACGGTCCTAACATCGCTGGAAGAGTGGGCGAACTCAAGGCTGGTCAAAATAAACGAGGAGAAAACCACGTGCACAATATTCTCGCTCTCATTAAAACCCCAAAGTACCAAATTAAGTCTAAATGGCAAAATCCTGCAGCCAAACGACAACCCAACCTATCTGGGAGTCACATTTGATCGGCGCATGACATGGAAAAGTCAGATCGAGAGAAACCGAATGAAAGCCAGAGAAAGAATGGCAATCATGAGGAAACTTGCTGGCACAAGCTGGGGAGCAGACGAAGGCATACTAAAGAAACTGTACACTGGAAGAGTGAGACCAGTTCTCGAGTATGGCATTGCGGCATGGACAACAGCAGCGAAGGCGAACTTCGATAAAGTTAACAAACTTCAAAACCAAGCCATGAGAATTATAACAGGTGGCATGAAGTCAACGCCAATTGTAGAACTTGAAAAGATCACAAAACTGCAATCCATGACCGATAGAAGAGACTGCAGAGCCCAGCTGCAGTCAGAGAAACTCCGAAGACTGACGGACCATCCAATGTACCAGAGACTAAACAATTTGGGAAATGGGAAACTAAAGCGGAGAAACTTTGCAGAAATAGCCAAAGCAAAGATGCACGAAGATCTTACAAACGCACAAACACCAAAACCCATCACTACTGTACGAAAACCTACCTGGAGGCAGGATATATTTCCAGAGGTGGTAGAAAATATACCAGGTATTGCAAACAAAAACTGCCAGACTGAAAAAGAAAGGAGAGACACTACCCTAAGCTTCATAACGAAAAGCTACCCAAGCATGGACTGGACCCATGCATACACCGACGGTTCTGTAACAAACACTACACAGAACGGAGGGGCAGGAGCATTCCTGAACCTACCAAATGGCAGACAAATAACACTGTCATTCGCTACTGGTAAGTACACAAGCAATTTCAGAGCGGAGGCAGAGGCACTGAGGGCGGCAGTGGAAGAAATGGTGACAAACAGTGAAAATGAGAGCCATATAGTTCTGCTGACAGATGCTCTCGAAGTAGTCACAGCGCTAAAAAGCCAGAAAAACACTGAGCTTAATGACCTAAGAGCAGCACTCTGCAAACTGTGCCAGCAGTCCGCACCAAAAAGGGTAGTGGTACAGTGGGTCCCGTCACACTGCAACATCCAAGGCAACGAGGAGGCAGACAGACTGGCAAAAGAAGGTGCAAGACTACCACAAACAGATACCAGTATGACGTACGAAGAGTCAAAACGGCTTATCAAAGCCAGATACATGACCAAATGGGAAACCGAACATACTGGTTACACCAAAAACGATGCCTATTACCAGTTGAACCCAAGAGAGCAGGTCGTTGTCTTCAGACTTCGCACTGGCCACAACAGACTGAGGTACCACCTATTCAACAAATTGAAGATAGGGTGTACCGATGAATGCCCGTGCGGTACTGGTAAAATGACCACTGAACATCTGCTGCAGAACTGCCCGACATACGAGGATCAGAGAGAGCAGATGTGGCCATTACCAGTGGAACTGCAAGACAAGCTCTATGGCAGTGGCGAGAGCCTCAGGACGACCGCCGCTTTTTTCGAAAAAATAATGGTTACTGTCTGACTGTGTACGCAGAAGAAGAAGTATGCATTGATGGATCCAGGTCATTAATCGATGTCAAATTGTCCACTAATGCATCATTTGGATAGAAAAGGAAACAGGGTGTAGGTAAAAGTAGTTCCATAACATCTCCAAACATCCCTATGGCATCGTTCATCTTCCCGATTACACGGCAGTGCATCTTAAGTTTCTGGTGCACATTGGCAGATCCAGGTCTGGCAGATCCAGGTCAAATCGATGTCAAATGCGTGGGCTTAGCAATGCTCATCGTGTAAATCGAATTCCTTTACGATGAAGAAGAAGCCGAAGAATTACTTTACGATGAAGAAGAAGCAGAAGAATTCCTTTACGTGGGGGCCTAAGCATAGCGAATGAGCAGAATACCGCCAGCGACTTATAGCTGGCTGCTTGCATCAGGGTGAGCGAACATCATCTGACCAGAACTCCATTCCGCAATCAAGCGGCGGCCCTGGGAACAATCTGCGATCGTGTAGCCTGGATAAGAGAATAGGGTTCGCAGTGGGAAGGCAGACCTGGTGTCAACAACAAAAAATAGATAACTTAAGTCGGATGTGTCTGACCGAAAGACACCGTATGATACTAACAACGAAAGAAGAAGAAGTTAAGGATGTTGTTGTTTAATGCTCACAATGAGTAAGTTTACTCTTTTATTCGCTCTAAAAGGACGTTAAGTGGCGAGTCGTAATAGCTTTCCTCACATTCCGAGCATGCTGATGAAGATGGACCGCTGCCCTCTCGGCTGCTGTGCTATGCTTGGCTTCTTCTGGGTGACGCTTATTACTGCGGGGATCACGTCGATCCACATCTTGTCAAGCCAGACTGCCTTGAAAATAACCAACCACCGATACATGGAAGAGAGCTAGTTGTCTTGGTCAATATATTGGGCCTGACCCTGACGCGACGTCCTGGTCAGTATGTTGTGCCTGACCAGACCAGCCTCTGAGTTCCCAAAAAAGACAAAGAAGAAGAAGAAAAAGAGGACGAATAAGACGAACAGGAAGAAGAAGAAGAAGAATTCACTGTACATGATCCTCGCTTTTTTATGACTTGTTGTCTCCATCTACCTTCCTCACTGCTTTGCCTTCCTTACGCCAGACAGTCAGTTTACCATTTAAAGCTGGGTAGACAGAGTCACGACACGTGGTGTCCACTTCTGAAAACACCATTTCTAGAGTGAAAGTCGGTACTTTGATAGGAGTTTTCAATCACGGAATCTGTTGCACTAGTCTTAGAAGACAGATATACTAAACGTAATTTCCTCGCAAATCGGTTTTAAAGATCCATACAGAAAGGTCATTAATAAAATATTTAAAAGTTGTCAACAAAGAAGCTTCTATCAAACTGAGAAGAACACTATTAGATGCGATAAAGAATTTCACATCCCTAGGGAGCATCATAAATAACACAGGTGGTTCAGAATATGATTTTAAAACCAGGATACAAAAGGCAAACAAGTAAGATGACCACGCCTTAATGGCTTCGCTCTCGACTCGCTCCGGTATTTGTGTCGTTTTCTGATGTTTGCTGGTTCTTGTTTGGATTATAATTCACAACTCCTTCACCAGGTGGTATCAGGTACTTTATTCTGTGGAATTGATGTTTTTTCGATCGGTTATCCTTTTTGGCAGGCTGCATTTCATGTCTGACTCAAGCCGTGGGAGACCAGTGCATGACGGAGTTCAACGTTCCGCTTAACTGCACACCAGAATTCAGCCCAGATTATCACTACTCAATGACCTTCCTAGTTGGACTGAAGCTGCCTTTTTCCTGCCCGCCCCTTCCTCCACCGAAGGTTACACGATACCTCTCACAACCTCATATTCTCAGCACAGCAAGGGTCACGCTGTCGAAAAGGTGGACACAATCCAGATGCCACGGTGGCGTGACATGGAAAAACCAGGAGCTTGACACGGACAGACATGGAAAGCCTGACACAAACATTGGTCTAACACACTCCTCGCGGCTCTCGTCACAAGGCAGCGGGGTAGTCGTCTCCACCTGGGGAGTCTGTAGGGATTTCGGTCGACACGCTACGCATGAACACAGAAGTGGTCGATCGACGCAACGGTCCTTTGACGCCTACGCGAACGTTATTGTTATTATTATTATTATAAAAAAGGCAAATGGAACATTTGTCGTGTTACAATTTATAAGTAACTAAAATGATAAAACTGCATGCCAAGCTAAGAATCTAATGCTTAGTCGGTCCTTTTATATAGATCGCGGGAACAAGATCGTGACCAAACCTAATATTGCGAGATTACAAGGCTTTATCAATAAATCCTTAAGAAAGATTCTGGGCCAACAGAATTTGATATGGTTACACGCGAAGACGTATGGGAGAGAAAGAACCTAGATGGATAGAACAAGGAATATTTGGAAGAATGTTGCGCTGGATAAGCCACGTATTGCATGGGTTCCAAGCCAATATGAACAGGTAATCTCTGTCAAAGAACACCAAAGAAAAGGAAACAATACTCTAGCAGGTCAACAAAAAACGTATTTGGGTAGATCTTGAAGTGGATAGTAAAACAAGAAGCAGAGACTGGAATGAATTGGAGAAAACAGCACAGAGCCGGTCTACTTAGATGGAGTTGGTTGCCGCCTATGTCCACGAAGATGAAAAGGTCGAGGTAGAAGAATAAGAAGAAGAAATAGAAGAACGGATGTTAATTGCGTTCATGCAAGATTTCTTTAAGGGCACAACATACAGTAGTCAGCTTATGCATCGTATGGAAGGCAAGTCGAAGGTACAGGAAGTTCCGTATCAGACACGGTTGGAGAGGTCTTCATTGTACTAGGACTCAGCTTTTTATAAGCGGAGATATCTACTTCCATCCATGCTGTCTTTCTTTCCCGTAAGGAGAGGGATGGGGGGGGGGGGGTGTCACCGTGCCGAAGTGGTCAAAGTGTTTGTCTTGCGCTTAGACGCTCGTGGTTCGAATTCGAGCTACGGCGGTCGGTTCATGAAAACAATTTCTTCAGGAGATTCCTGGGTTCATCGCTGGAAAGATCCCTGGGGTCATTGCTGGAAAGATCCCTGGGGTCATTGCTGGAAAGATCCCTAGGGTCATCACTGGAGAGCTCCCTTGGGTCATTGCTGAAAAGATCCCTTGGGTCATCACTGGAGAGATCCCTGGGGTCATTGCTGGAAAGATCCCTAGGGTCATCACTGGAGAGATCCCTGGGGTCATTGCTGGAAAGATCCCTGGGGTCATCACTGGAGAGCTCCCTTGGGTCATTGCTGGAAAGATCCCTGGGGTCATCACTGGAGCTACTGAGATCCATGGGTTCGTCGCTAGAGAGATCTCTGGGTTCGTCGCTGGAGAGATCCCTGGGTTCATCGCCGGAGAGACCTCAGGGTCATTGCTGGAAAGATCCCCAGGGTGATCGCTGGAGATACTGAGATCCATGGGTTCGTCGCTGGAGAGATCCCCGGGGTCATGGCTGGAGGTACGGAGTTCGTGCTTTGTGTGAAACTCTCGGCAAGCGGTATACCGGTCTGCGGAGAGGGACCGCGCCATATGTAGAAACGCGCGTCGATGAAGTTGAGCCCTCGCCTTAAACCTTTATCCCTAACATAAACCTGGTATCAATATACATCTAGGTTGACTGGAGCGTGTCGAAAACCGGGGATCTAACATGACATCTTTTGCCGTAAGAAACATGGCTGTACTCAAACGTTCTGCAAGTAAAAGAATTATATTCATCATTCGCTACACAGTGCAATAGGATTATCGTCCAACACTGCATTCGTTTTACTCTGTACAACTAATATGGAATTGTTAGCCGTGCGGTTTCAGTAGCAATAATATTTTACATGGTGAGGTTGCTAGCCCATGAACCCAAACAAGATAGACTCTCACACGAACTAAAGTATAAATCGGTTTGTTGTCCTAAAAAGTAGATTTAGTCATACAGTAAATTAAGGCCCATTTATATGGAAAAGGCGTATGAGCTCGCAATAGCCGTAAGTCGCGACACACACACTCGCCATCCACAGATCTATAAAGAAGTAAAGACACTCATCAAACGATCCACGAGGAGCTAATGGAAAGACCAGTACAAAGTAAACAATCTAGAAAATGACAGCATAGATAAACGGCAGAAATGGGCAGACAAGGATCTTCAGACTCAGAACGGGACATTGTAGACTCAAGGTCCAAATCCACAGAATGGGCCTGTGGGCTGCCCTACTTATAAATACCAAAGAGAGGCAGTCTGGCCTGTGGGACCGATTATGCTCGAAAAGCTGTTTGGGACCGGTAAAGACCTGAAGCGCACAGTCTCCTTCTTGAACCTTACCGGGCTAGAAGCATAGCATTAGTTGATCGAGAAAGAAGAAGAAGAAGCTAGCTCCATGCACAACCTTCCATAGTCATCTATTACGACATGCTCGGAGGAAAACAATAAGATTGCCTGATGTAAATCACGGGGGCCACTTTAGCTGAGATGTAAAGGCGGTCGCCCCTTTACAAACGAAAGCTGCAAACGATGGTGTTTTGAATCCCACAAATTTCATTGTCTCATGGTGTGACAGATTGAGCTAGCCAAATCCATTAACTTCATCTCTACCCGTAGCTGGCGCTCTCGTTACATGGAAGAGCGTGATTCGATTACAAAAGGCGTATTCGGTTCCTTTCATTACTGGTGTTGTGTGTATGTTTCACGGGTGCAGAAAAGTCTCGTCTTTGCGACTTTTGTAGTTATTAACATATTTGGTTTTTTGTCATTTTTGAACATACTGCTTCTGAAGAGGTCTTAAAATACAGCCGGGATATGAAGCGACTCCAGAAGGGCCCTCTATGTAGCCGTGCTGTGGAGTTACGATAGGAGTCCACGAAACGAAGCCACAACAGGAGTTCGTTCATCTGATAAAACCACCAAAGGAGGCTGCACAACGTAGCCTCGCTACGAAGCCACACCATGGGAGCTCACTGTGTAGCCGTGCAATGAAGCAAATCTAGCCGATCATGCGATGAAGCCACGCCGTCGGAGTTCACCGTGTAGCCGTGCACTGAGGCAAATTTAGCCGTTCATGCGATGAAGCCACACCATGAGATCTCACCGTGCAATGAACCAAGTCTAGCCGAGCATGCGATGAACCCACACCGTCGGAGCTCACTGTGCATTGAAGCAAATCTAGTCGATCATGCGATGAACCGACACCGTCGGAACTCACTGTGCATTGAAGCAAATCTAGCCGATCATACGATGATACCACACCGTCGGAGCTCACTGTGCAATGAAGCAAATCTACCCGAGCATGCGATGAAGCTACACCGTCGGAGCTCACTGTGCATTGAAGCAAATCTAGTCGATCATGCGATGAACCGACACCGTCGGAACTCACTGTGCATTGAAGCAAATCTAGCCGATCATACGATGATACCACACCGTCGGAGCTCACTGTGCAATGAAGCAAATCTACCCGAGCATGCGATGAAGCTACACCGTCGGAGCTCACTGTGCAATGAAGCAAATCTAGCTGGTCATGCGATGAAGCCACACCATGATAGCTCACCGTGCAATAAAGCAAATCTAGCCGAGCATGCGATGAAGCCACACCATGAGAGCTCACCGTGCAATAAAGCAAATCTAGCCGATCATGCGATGAAGCCACACCATGAGAGCTCACCGTGCAATGAAGCAAATCTAGCCGATCATGCGATGAAGCCACACCATGAGAGCTCACCGTGCAATGAAGCAAATCTAGCCGATCATGTGATGAAGCCACACCATGAGAGCTCACCGTGCAATGAAGCAAATCTAGCCGATCATGCAATGAAGCCACACCATGAGAGCTCATCGTGCAATGAAGCAAATCTAGCCAATCATGCGATGAAGCCACACCATGAGAGCTCACCGTGCAATGAAGCAAATCTAGCCGATCATGCGATGAAGCCACGCCATGAGAGCACACCGTGCAATGAAGCAAATCTAGCCGATCATGCGATGAAGCCACACCACGAGAGCTCACCGTGCAATGAAGCAAATCTAGCCTATCATGCGATGAAGCCACACCATGAGAGCTCACCGTGCAATGAAGCAAATCTAGCCGATCATGCGATGAAGCCACGCCATGAAAGCTCACCGTGCAGTGAAGCAAATCTAGCCGATCATGCGATGAAGCCACGCCATGAGAGCACACCGTGCAATGAAGCAAATCTAGCCGATCATGCGATGAAGCCACACCATGAGAGCTCACCGTGCAATGAAGCAAATCTAGCCAATCATGCGATGAAGCCACACCATGAGAGCTCACCGTGCAATGAAGCAAATCTAGCCGATCATGCGATGAAGTCACACCATGAGAGCTCACCGTGCAATGAAGCAAATCTAGCCGATCATGCGATGAAGCCACACCATGAGAGCTCACCGTGCAATGAAGCAAATCTAGCCGATCATGCGATGAAGCCACACCATGAGAGCTCACCATGCAGTGAAGCAAATCTAGCCTATCATGCGATGAAGCCACGCCATACGACCACACCATCACATCACAGAAAACAGCAACTATTTCTATGATGGAACTACTTTCGACGGGGATGACGTTCACGATCAATTATTGCACACACTCTCAACAAATCGTTGAAATGGAACGCCCCATTTTTTTTATCACTGACTTCCTTACCTCAAGTCTTGCACAGTCAGGTACTAAGTTACATCTACATCAAATGGGTCAGCCCGCGACTGGAAAACTTTGTCTTATCGATTTGAGATTGAAAGGAAGGCGATAAACGAGCTTTCCAAATCATAAAGGCTTTCCCGGAACTGAAAATGAAATGTTGATTAACACATAATTAAGTTTCCGTCAGTTCGGCGCAGGCATAAATACAAACAATAACCTCGTTTAGGCCCAAAAGGTCTTCGCAGTGGACAGAGTACAAAGAAAATTATAGTAACAAAGTAATCTAAATGTTAGAAGAGAGGTAGTCCTATAGCATAAAGTGCTGTCAGGGCTGAAGTATCAGGGACTTCATCGTCTGATGCCATATTTTTGTTTTTTTTAAAGACGCAGGGGGGGGGGGGGAGTTCCTTTACTCGTTACTAATGTCTTCCCGAACAGTAATCCAGGTGCCAATATATAGCTGGTCGACTGTAGCGTAATACCTTGATTTGAATCCTGTACTTTTTGCGAATTAGTCGTTACAGCGAAAGCGAATATAGACAAAAGACATTTCAAAGATACCGATGAGACGATTGACATGGTCAAGATGTAAGTAGACGGAAGGGGTGTCAGTGAAGAAATTGAGGATAAAGAGCGACTGAACAGGTCATGAAAAGGGGGATTGGACAAGACGGATAAAGGCGGATAGGGCAGGAAAAGTTTGATTGGACGGGACAGAGAAAAGTGGAATGGAGATGACAGAAAGATATGGACGGGACAAGCAAATTGGGATTGGACAGGACAGGGAAAGGTTGATTGAACAGGACAGAGAAAAGCGGATCGGATAATCAGATAAAGGTAGATTGAACAGGCAGAAAAAGGTGGATTGGACAGGCAGAAAAAGGTGGATTGGACAGGACAGAGAAAAGTGGATCGGACAAGCAGATAAAGGTAGATTGTACAGCAGAAAAAGGTGGATTGGACAGGCAGAAAAAGGTGGATTGGACAGGACTGAAAAATGTGGATCGGACAAGCAGATAAAGGTAGATTGTACAGCAGAAAAAGGTGGATTGGACAGAACAGAGAAAAGTGGATTGGACAGGACTGAAAAATGGGGATGTACGGGACAGAAAAAAAGCTAGTGACATTAATTGGAACAGAGTAGTTTCCCTGATCAATAACTCGGGCATGCGTGCCATCGTTAAATTGTCGCACTATTGCAACGAATCTGGCTGGGCATCATAGACCATGTGTGAGGCTGGTACCTTGATTATGTGCGTTGAGTAATATAATATAATATAATAGTGCGCTTTTAACGACGTGTTAAAAATCTTACTTGGAATCCCAAGTAAAAAAAATAAGTAGCATGTCTTTTGTAGAACGTCTCTCCTTACAACCGCCATGATATTTAGCGGGTATACGTTTCTTGGTCGGTATGCTGCACGGTTACTTGCGATTACTTTCCGGACGTGGGGGAGCGTTCGCACCGAGAGAAAAAAAAACCGCGTGTCTGCCAAACTCGACACGGCTAGGTTTATCGTACCCGGTGATTTGAAATT
Source organism: Ariolimax columbianus (assembly GCA_036924085.1). Lineage (NCBI taxonomy): Eukaryota > Metazoa > Mollusca > Gastropoda > Stylommatophora > Arionidae > Ariolimax > Ariolimax columbianus. The sequence goes on from JAVGWX010000006.1 coordinate 39,509,451, forward strand.
GGGAAACCGAGCGAGTTTCACTTATAGGCCACGCTACCGCCATGGAAATGCCTTGGCAAAGTCCACAATATTGCTAAACGCATCGTCAATGGATCAGTGAGGTCAACATCACGACAGCTTGTGAAATTCACACGCATCGGGAACCCCTTGAGATGGAAGCTTATGTGATCATACGAACAGACTCCTTGTGGAAAACTGAAAGCCAAAATGCAAAATGCAAAATTGAAGATTAGTCTTTATTCCACCATGTTAGTAAATTCCGTGGCGAAGTGATTAAGCCGTCGGTCTCGTGATCAGGTGGTGTGGGTTCAACTCCGGACTCCGCCGTCTTTTTCACGGGTGCTTGATGCGGAGTCCTCTGCATCTCGTAGTCGCCCCCTAGTCGTCTTGTCTTCGACTTGCCACTGGGGTCGGACGGCTCGAGACGAGAGAGTGAGGATAAAAAGTAGCGTAGTTAATCCTTACTAAAAATATCGCTAGCAAAATACATTATGCCATCATTGTCTACGATGGACGGCGGCCTTTGCCTTCTTTTATATAGTAAATTCAAAGACAGGTATCACCTCCTAAAAGGTAGACAAGAGTTACAGAGAGTAGTAAAAGACATAACTCCACAAGTATTCTCAACAACAAAAATAATATATGAGCCAAAAGTTTAGATCCAAGTACTCTCATGCGAGCAGTTCCGAGACCTATGGATGCTTATTCCGTATCATGGGAACATGTATATACTGATGGATCTGCATTGACAGCCACGCAATACGCGTTATGGCATTTATATAGAATACTCAGATTCTAAGGAATCATGTAACGCTTGCGGGGAGGAACCTAATGTTACAGTTTTTTTTAAAAAGAGCGACTTTAATGTTACAGTGGGATGGAACCCACTGTACCACTACTCTTTTTGGTACGGACTGCTGGCATAGTTGATAGAGTACTACTCTTAAATCATTAAGTTCTGTATTTTTCTGGCTTTTTAGTGCTGTAACCACGGCCAGAGCATCTGTAAACAGGACTATCTGGCTTTCATTACTTTTGCCTGTCAGCATTGCTTTTACTGCAGCCTTCAGTGCCTCTGCCTCTGCTCTGAAATTGCTTGAGAATTTTCCAGTTGCCACTGACAGTGTTAGTTTTCTACCATTTGTTAGGCTCAGGGATACCCCTCCCCTCCATTCTGTGTTGTGTTTGTTACAGAACCGTCGGTGTATGCATGTGTCCAGTCCATGCTTGGGTAGTTTTCCGCTATGTACCTCAGGGTTATGTGTCTTCTTTATTTTTCAGTCTGGCTGTTCTTGTTTCCAATACCTGGTATATATATTCTACAACCTCTGGAATGATATGCTGCTTCCAGGTTGGTTTGCATACAGTAGGGATGGGCTTTGGTGCTGTTATCGTGTTCAGGGTCTTCGCTCATCTTTGCTTTGGCTATTTCTGCAAAGTTTCTCCGCTTTAGTTTCCCTTTTCCAAGTCTATTTAGTCTCTGATGCATTGGATGGTATGTCAATCTTCTTAGTTTCTCTGCTTGCTGCTGGGCTCTGCTGTCTCTTCTGTCGGTCATGGATTGCAGATTTGTTATCTTTTCAAGTTCTACAATTGGCGTTGACTTCATGCCTCCTGTTATAACTTTCATGGCTTGGTTTTGAAGTTTGCTAATTTTATCAAAGTTCGCCTTTGCTGCCGTTGCCCATGCTGTAATGCTATACTCGAGAACTGGTCTCACTCTTCCAGTGTACAGTTTCTACAGTATTCTTTCATCTGCTCCCCAGCTTGTGCCAGCAAGTTTCCTCATGATTACCATTCTTTGTCTGGTTCTCATTCGGTTTGTCTGGATCTTACTTTTCCATGTTATGCGCCGATAAAATGAGACGCCCAAGTAGTTTGGGTTGTCGTTTGGCCGCAGATATTTGCCATTAAGACTTATTTTGGTGTACTATGGTTTATTTGAAAGCGAGAATATCGTACATGTTGTTTTTTTTCTTTATTATTTTGACTAGCCATGATTTCGCCCACTCCTCCAGCGATGTTAGGGCCTGCTGCATCCGATTGTTTGCTACGGTGAGATTTTCTTCAGAGATCCACATAGCCAGATCGTCTGTAAACATGGAGCTGTGGACTCTTCTTGGTATATTCTTTATGATGTTGTTTATGTACACCAGAAAAAGTGTGGGTGACAGTACTCCCCCTTGGGGTACTCCTTGCTCCAGTGTCACCTTTTTGCTCATCTGCCCTTGTACTTGAACTCTGGCTGTTCTGTTTTCGAGGTAGGGGTTGATCCATCTGTACATTTTTGCAGATACTTCACTTCTTCGTAGCTTGACTTTAAGTCCCTCTTTCCACACGTTGTCAAATGCTACTGTATTCTTTTTCTCTTGGTAAGCATCCTATATTTCCTGTGCTATGAGAGTGATCTGGTCCTCAGTGGATCTGTGTTGTCTAAATCCTGCTTGCTGTGGAATTAGTATGTGTTTTGTTCCAGGTGCCACATTAGTCTGGTGTTTATCATACGCTCCACCAGTTTACCTACACCTCTCACTAGACTGATAGGCCTGTATCCATTTGGATCTGTTCTATCTTTTTCCTTTGTTTGATGCTTGTAAAAGTACAGCATCTTTCCATGCCTGCAGTACAATTCCCCTTTTCCAGCTTTGGTTCTGGACTGACAGTAACTTCCTCTTTGCTGTTTGGCCCAATCCCATCAGCATTTCATTTGTTACCCCATCTTTTCCGGGCGATTTCTTTTTCTTTAAAGTTCTCATGGCCTCATTCATTTCATTCATGGTTAGTTTTGCCATCATGTGCTCCTCTGGTGCAATCTTGATGTTGTCGTGGCTCTTTTGTTCTTAACTTATGCCTGTCTGTAGGAACATCAATGTAGTTTGCTCTGGCATAATGTTCTATAAAAGCGTTTGCTGCTTTTTTTCCAGTAAGCATGTTGTCACCCTGCTTGATGGTCATTTGTTTATTTGATGGTATTTCGTCATTCATGACTCTGACTAATTTCCATAGTGTGTTCCCTTCTTTATCTAGATTGAGGCTTTCTGTTTTTTTTCCCAACTTGTTATTTGGTTCAGTGTTGTTTTGTATTTCGCAGTAATGGCCTTGAGGGAGATATTTGCTTCAATAGATCTCTCTCTCTCTCTCTCTATCTCTCTCTCTCTCTCTCTCTCTCTCTCTCTCTCTCTCTCTCTCTCTCTCTCTGCCTTGTTCCTAGCGTTTGAGACTTCATCCTCAGCTTTCTGCAGTTCATGATTCCAATATGGCTTGTAGTTTTTCCTTGTCCCTCTTGGGATGGTCTCGGTGGCTACTTGCAGTATTGCTTTGCTTAGGCTTTCCACCAAAGGTTTCATATTGTTATTTCGTGTTTTGATAGTTTCACACAGTCCATCTGTCAGCATTGTAAATCTGTCCTAGTTGGCTCGTCTGTAGTTCCAACGTGGTCGGCTCGTCTGTAGTTCCAACGTGATAAATTGATTTGAAACAGCTTTCGTAACTGCGTAATAGTGTCAAATTGCTGCATTTAATTTTTTTAAACAGATAAATAGGAAACTTTGTACTGCATTTTCTATTTGGGCACAGGGCCACGTAAGTGTGCTTCTACGTTAAAATATATTTCCAAGTTCGTAGTTATCACAGCAAGCTTTACCAACACTGTTCTAAAGAATGGTGAAACAACATTTTCGTTTGTTCGTTCTCAAACACCTGCTACTAAGTCCTACAAATGGCTTTGCAATGTAGCAGGATGTAGATCGGAGAATTGATTACGTTCTGTCCGAAACATCAGATTTTAGCATGGCCTTTTGGGTACCTTCCTTCTTAGATTACTTTTCCTTACTTAGTCTGCCCTTTTGCAGTCTGTTGTCCTGGATCACCGCGTGGAGGTATAGTAAGCTCTTGGTCGCTGACCTTGTGGATACTTTGGGTCGCTGACCCTGAGGCTAGTGTTGAGTCGCTGACCCTGAGGCTAGCGTTGGGTCGCTGACCCTCAGTCTATCATCGGGTCGCTGACCCTGAGGCTAGCGTTGGGTCGCTGACCCTCAGTCTATCATCGGGTCGCTGACCCTGAGGCTAGTGTTGGGTCGCTGACCCTCAGTCTATCATCGGGTCGCTGACCCTGAGGCTAGCGTTGGGTCGCTGACCCCGAGGCTAGCTTTGGTTCGCTGACCGCTACAGGTCATGCTATGCTCAGCATCTTGATCCCGAAGGCGCAGCAATTTGGGTTGGTGTGCAAATATATCAAATAACGTCAAACTTTGGCGATGGAGTAAATAAAACAACAACAAAAACAGTCTGGTTTCGGAGACCCTGCACACCAATGTCTTCGGTCCATATACTTGGTTTGCAGACCCTGCATCACGTCACACCAATAGCTTCAGTCCACTCTGTCCACAGACTGAGTTTGCAGACCCTGCATCACGTCACACCAATAGCTTCAGTCCACTCTGTCCACAGACTGAGTTTGCAGACCCTGCATCACGTCACACCAATAGCTTCAGTCCACTCTGTCCACAGACTGAGTTTGCAGACCCTGCATCACGTCACACCAATAGCTTCAGTCCACTCTGTCCACAGACTGAGTTTGCAGACCCTGCATCACGTCACACCAATAGCTTCAGTCCACTCTGTCCACAGACTGAGTTTGCAGACCCTGCATCACGTCACACCAATAGCTTCTGTCCACAGACTGAGTTTGCAGACCCTGCATCATGTACTGCCAATGACTTCAGTCCACTCTGTCCACAGACTGAGTTTGCAGACCCTGCATCACGTCACACCAATAGCTTCAGTCCACTCTGTCCACAGACTGAGTTTGCAGACCCTGCATCACGTCACACCAATAGCTTCAGTCCACTCTGTCCACAGACTGAGTTTGCAGACCCTGCATCACGTCACACCAATAGCTTCAGTCCACAGACTGAGTTTGCAGACCCTGCATCACGTCACACCAATAGCTTCAGTCTATAATCTGGTTTTTGAGGTTCTTTAACATGTTTCTTCACTGTCTTCGGTTCTTTACAGCACCTCTGAGTTCGTCCTAGGATTTGACTTGCCACGTCTCTGCGGGTCTTAGTGACGCAAGTAATCCTTGCTCGACGTTTGCCTCATCTGACGTGTCCCTGTCCTGCAACGGTTGCCTGTGCTGAACCAGTGTATCTTAGATTTGGCCAAGCCAAAGCAACCGTCGACTCCGGATTATTGTCAAAGCTGTCTTGTTCCATAAACTGCCTCCAGCACCATTTTATACGACTTCATTTATGTCCAACAGATCGCTTTCATCCTCCGATAACACCACACCTCAAAGACAACCAAATAACTTTCCTTCCGCGTGTTTATACTCCGCGTCTCTGATCCATAAATCGCCACGTATATATATATATATATATATATATATATATATATATATATATATATATATATATATATATATATATATATATATATATATATATATATGCAGTGAGAATTCTTTTACGAAGTGAAATGTTCGTTCTTTTTTATGTTAGAACTCTCCGTTTCTCTACGAACGCTGTTTTTCCAATCACAATTCTAGCGCTTGTATCTCTCCGGGCATCTTCTGTAATTGATTGACCAAAATATTATTAGTAAGAAGAAATTCTGACATATGTTATTCGAATAAATAATAAAATACTAATTCCATATTACTTTAATAACAGCGAAGTGTGATCAAGGTCAGGTACTTACCAGTTTTCCGTGTTCAAGCATTATCTCCGTCGCCTCTCCCTAGTCAGTCACGTTGATCGCCTTTCCCTGGAAGTCCCAGCCCACGGCAGGCAGTGTGGGCGAGTTACGCCGTGCTCATCCTGGAGACGTCCACGGGGCCGTCCTCGCAACACTTGGGCTAAAACAGACCGCCACCTCCCCAACAGAACTGCAGGCCGCCTCGGATGCAGCCATCAGATGGGGGTCATGATATTGTCATTCGACGCGACGGGCCCTGGTCGCCTAAGCGTACTAGTGATTATTGAAGCACCACGTTATACAGCATGCATCCAGTATTTAGTGGCATGTACTGCCTTGTCATTGGCCTCCAGCATGTCGCACCTATTGCATGTTTCCTGGAGGTTGGGGCAGGTCATCATGTGGTCTGAGTCCTGTATTGCGCAGCAGTCACGTGTGTCATTATCTGTGTATACTTATCGCTCCATGTTCCTCTTGCACCGTCATACACCAGTTCGGAGGCGGGTCTGGTCAGGTGAAACATGATAATCAACAGGCCCACCTCACGTTCGTGTTCTTGAAAGCAGGTTGATCAAGAAGACCACCTCACGTCCGTATTCTTGGAAACAGGTTGATCAAAAAGCCCACCTGACGTCCGTGTTCTTGGAAACAGGTTGATCAAGAAGCCCGCCTCACGTCTGTATTCGTGTTCTTGGACACAGGTTGATCAAGAAGCCCATCTCACGTCCGTGTTCTTGGAAACAGGTTGATCAAGAAGCCCACCTCACGTCCGTGTTCTTGGAAACAGGTTGATCAAGAAGCCCACCTCACGTCCGTGTTCTTGGAAACAGGTTGATCAAGAAGCCCACCTCACGTCCGTGTTCTTGGAAACAGGTTGATCAAGAAGCCCACATCACGCCCTTGGTCATGATTACCTTGCTCTTAAAGCTATGCGCATCCAATCTATTCTTAAAGACATTCAGTGTTCTCTCCCCCACTACTTTATATGACAATTCTTTCCAAGCATTCACTAGTCTCTGACTAAAATAATAGGTCCTAATATCTAATCTGGATCTTTCTTTGGTTAATTTGTAGCTATGCCCTCTTGTTCTTGTAGGTGGTTGTATTAACCTGTTATATTGTAATTTATCCTTTCCTTTGATTGTCTGTATTAAGTTACCTCGAATTATTCTCTTGTCTAGACACTGTATGCCCGTTTTTCTGAGTCTTTCCTCATAACTTTAATTCTGGAATCTCCCTATCAGCTTTGTCGCTCTTCTTTGTATCATTTCCAGCATGTTTATATCTACTATACGATATGGACTCCACACCTTAAAAGAGTACTCCAATCTAGGACTAACTAATGCTTTATACAGTTTCACTATCACTTCCTTGCCCCTATGTTTAATATTTTTTTAAATTATATCTAACATTGCATTTGAATTTTTTACTGCTACATGGACTTGATCACTCACTTCCTGTATGATCTTTTATAACCCCTAGGTCTCTTTTCTTTTCTATCATTCTAATATTGTTTTCGCCTATTCTAGAATTATGTTCAATATTGGATCTACCCTTATGGATGGACTGTACATTTTATCTACATTAAACTCCATTTGCCAGCTTACAGACCATTCTCAAATTGTATCTACATCCGACCTCAATATATCATCTTGTGCTTTAGATAAGACACTACTGCATAGTTTTGTATCATCAGCAAATTTTGCAATAATGAATCCGATATAAATGGCCAAATCGTGTATTTATGTATCAAGAAAAAAATTCGTCCCAAAACCGATCCCTGTGGTACTCGACTTTTCACTTCACACCACTCAGAGCACTCCTTATTTATGCCCATATGCACATTACCCCCCCCCCTCCTTTTTTCTCCCCTCTCCCCATGGGTGGGGGTGGATAGGCAACAGCAGCGTTCGCCATATAATCGAGACAGAGAGAGAGACAGAGAGAGAGACAGAGAGAGAGAGACGGAGAGAGAGAGACAGAGAGAGAGACAGAGAGAGAGAGACAGAGAGAGAGAGACAGAGAGAGAGAGACAGAGAGAGAGACAGAGAGAGAGAGACGGAGAGAGAGACACAGAGAGAGAGACGGAGAGAGAGACAAAGTGAGAGACAGAAAGAGAGACAGAGAGAGAGAGACAGAGAGAGAGACAGAAAGAGAGACAGAGAGAGAGAGACAGAGAGAGGGACAGAGAGAGAGACAGAGAGAGAGAGACGGAGAGAGAGACAGAGAGAGAGAGACAAAGTGAGAGACAGAAAGAGAGACATAGAGAGAGAGACAGAGGCAGAGAGAGACAGCGAGAGAGAGACAGAGAGAAAATATATTATTAATACAAATGTAGAATAATTATTTACCTGCGCATTTCTTCTTGGCATATGACAATTCGTGTACGGCAGATGCATTAGTGCACAGCTTAGATGAAACTCCATGTACGAGTACATGTTGTGAGGGTGGGGGTGGGGTGGGTACTGGAACAGCCAATTACCCTGCACCAAAAACACAGTAGCTCTTTGGGGAAAACCGGCAATCGATGAACATAATCCCCAGCTTTTTTCTGTGTTTGTTTTGTTTTCCTGTCCAACCTAGACTAAGCGTGCTGGCGTTGACTAAGTGAGTGATTCAATGATTGGCTTATACAAGTACTCGCGTTGATATCAAGCGCAGGTAATGCTGCCTTGTAGATTTCTGTTCTTAAAGTATTCCTTGCAGATTGGAAAGATTCTTGATCATTTCGTGTAAGTGGACCGCTTCTTGAGTCTCAGTAGTCTTCCTTTAAGCTTGACAGTTAGTTAGCTTCCCATTTATAGCTCGCTAGACCATTCCGCCACCCCCCCCCCCCCCCCCTCGTTTTTTACCACCAAGTGTTTTGGTCTTGGAGCGACTGTCTGATCAGCTATGACTTCAGTTTCCGACCGGATTGACATTTGCACAAATCCTCAGTAAGGCATAGTTTGTTTTTTCTTTCCAAGTTAACATTGGAGAGGAAAAAAAACAACCTTACTGTACAGTGCGCGTCGACTGAAGAGGCATGCCACCTTTATTTCTTAAGCTTACAAATCCTGCAAGTGGACCATAGTTCGAAGGGCACAAGGGAGTAAGATGCATACTCTCCCCTTATATTTTCTATATACGAGGCGTGTTCAAATTAAACCGGACCAAATTGCAACAAGAGGACATGCGTACGATGCGCATGATGACGCCACTTCTGGTATAAACAACACACACCAACTGTCAAGTTTACAAAATTTCATTTTCCGCCCACTCATAATTTCCCCAGCAGACCGCTGAAAACATGGTGGGTGTGATACGGAATTCGTCTAGAGTTGATCAGCCAGCGGTGATTCGGTTTCTAACATCTGAAGGATGTCGACCAGTTGATATTCATCGCAGAATACAGACAGTGTATGATGACAAAAGTGTGTCAAAGACAACAGCGAAGAACTGGAAAACGATGTTTAAAGAAGGACGTGAGTTAACGCAACAATTTGCGCCTCACTTTGTATCGGAAAAGCTTTCGTTAACTCATGTCTTTCTTTAAACATCGTCCAGTCCTTCAGCTGTTAGAAACGGAATCGCCGCTCGCAGATCAATTCTGGACGAATTCCGTATCACACCCGCCATGTTTTCAACGGTCTGCTGAGGAAACTATGAGTCGGCGGATAATGAAATTTTGCAAAATTAACGGTTGGTATGTGCTGTTTACACCAGAAGAAACAGCATCATGCGCATCGTACGTATGTTCATTTGTTGCAGTTAGACCCGGTTTCATTTGAATGCGCCTCGTATATATGCAGAAAAAAATAATGAGAAATGTTAAGAGAGACAAAACGTATGAAAAGTTCGACCCATTCACAGTCGCCGGGAAGGAAATACCCGAACTAAGACATGCAGGTGATACAGTTGTACTCGAAGACCGCCGAGATGATCAAATCGGTGAAACAAGACAGCCAGGAACCAAATCTATCCATGAACACTGGCAAGACTAAGATAATGAACACAGACTAGCCAAAAACCAGATCTAAAGTTATCCCAAAGAATGAAGACGTTCAGAACGTCACGAGTTGTGAAAATCTCGGTTAAAATGTAGGAAGGCCAGTGGCCAAGGCCAACGGTCAACTAAAATGAAAAACTTGAAGCAGAACACTAGCAAAATTACACAAATAAATATCATGAAATCTTGCACCTTCCCGGCTGCAATGTACAGATACAAGTCACGGTCACCCTCACAAAACTTGCAGAAGAAGATTCAAGGTTTCGAGCTAAAAATCCTACAAGATGGTGCTAAACAAAACAATGGATAGCGAACAAGAAAAACTCATAAATCCTACAGGAGCTTGATATAAAAAACAAATCTAGCTAGCAAACAATATTACCTTTAGGAAACTAATATACTTTGACCACGTCACAGTCATAGAAAGAACGACACTGGAGCGTATGGTGCTAGGCAAATTAGGCAGAGGCACACCGAGGATGGGATGGACAAGGAACATTACAGAGGATCTGAGGCTGATAGCGGCATATGCGAGAGAGCTGGCCGGGGATCGAGTGTCTTACAGATCATCTGTCATGAGAGCGACGTTCTCCAAAGGACATGCTGCATGATGATGATGACATTAAATCCACTATAAATGTGTTACATAGCTATATAACATTTTCTGTAGCGAAGTGGTCAAGCCGTTTGCCTCGTGTTTAGACGGTTGGGGTTCGAATTTGAGCTGCGATGGTCGGTTCATGATGTCAATTTTTTCGGAGATCCCTGGGTTCATCTTGGAGTTACGGAGTTCGTACTTTGTGTGATGCTCTCGGCAGGTGGGGATACCTTTCTGCTGAGAGAGACAGCGCCGTATGGGGAAACCCGAGGCGATGAAGTCGAACCCTCGCCTTTAACCTTTATCCCTAACATAATAATAATAATAATATTGTTCGCGTAGGCGTCAAAAGCCTTTTTATAACAGTTTCAATAAATATACAACATATATAATGCCATAGTTTCGCTACATGGCTACATTGAATGCTCTATAATTATACTACATAGCGACATAAACTGATGTATAGTTGTAAGCAGCACGCCCGTTTGCAGAACTTCGCTAATAGCATAGCTAAATACAATCATACTATAAATTCTCTTTTGTCACCCTGTATGTCCCGAATTTGCAAAGGTGATGTGATTGGTTGATTTTCACGTGATTCTCGCTTACTGTTAGAGGACTCCTCTGTGACCCAGGGTTGAAATTCCTGACGCGTACTAAACAATGTTTCCTTCTTGGTTTGTTTTTTCTTTAAAGACAGTACATTTAATTCTAATAGGGCTTCATTTTCGGACAACTGTTAAACACAAAAATAATAAAAATAGTTGATATCGGAAACAGCTACGATTTGTTAATTTTCCAGCCTTAAGCACCAACGAATTTACATTTCATTTCTTATAATCAATAAAGCGAGATCGTTTCTGTATGTCTTGGCTTCGTTCGTTCTCAATCTCCCACTACCAAATCCTGAAAGGGCTTAAGTAGCAGAATGTAATCCAGAGAACGGAATGCGTTGTGTCGTAGTTTACAGCTTTGGGTCGCTGACCACTGCAGCGTATGTGCTTCTCTGAAACGTGTTTCTGTCCTCCTGCAAAGTCACAACAAACCAACACTAGATACTTCTTCCTTTCCAAAATTGTCAATCGGCATGGTGGTCTAGAAGTCTGATAATCGCTTAGTGGGCAAGAGGTTTGCAGTTCAAATGCAAGACCAGATCTATGATTTTGCAATTTATCATTTTTTGGCACCTCTACACCTCACGGTAGAAGAGGAGCGACTAAGTATCATTTTTTGGCTTGAATATCTGGTTTAAAACGATAATAAAGAGCGCGAAAAGGGAGAGCATTTACATGCTAATCTGCTGTTGTTGTTTTTTCTTCATATTGCAGTTTGACTGCGAGTGTTTCAAATGCTATACAAATCTATTTCATAGCTACATAAAGTGTTCTGCAATTGTACTACATCGCTATATAAAATGTCCTACAAGTGTACTACATACCTACATTCAATGCTCTATTATTGAACTACGAAAATATTCTACAATTGTACTACATAGTTACATGCAATGTTCTATAATTGTACTACATACCTACATAAAATGTTCTACAATTATACTACATAGCTACATTCATTGCTCTATAATTCTACTATAAGCCACAACAATATTTTATAATTATACTACATAGCTACATATAATACCCTCTAATTGTGCTTCATAGCTACATCTAATACCCTCTAATTGTACTACATAGCTACATCTAATACCTTCTAATTGTACTTCATAGCTACATCTAAATACCCTCTAATTGTACTTCATAGCTACATCTAATACCCTCTAATTGTACTACATAGCTACATCTAATACCCTCTAATTGTTCTTCATAGTTACATACAATGCTCTATAACTGTACCACGTAACTAAATCAAATGTTCTATAATTGTGCTAGCTATCTACACGCCATATTTCTATCAACCCCTCAGGCTGCTGCTTCAAGCGGGAATGAACATTAACCGATCCACCTTGAAAGGCACATGCCTACACGAGGCCGCCATGGCTGGCAAAACTGATGTAGTTCGCCTGTTACTTGATGTAAGTTGATATCCCCCTGTTTAATGTTATTAAGTATGCGTTTCCTTGTTTCGTTCTGGCTTATTATTTTGCCCTTTTAAGACATAGTGCAGAATATAGATACATTCTTGGAGGTACGTTAGAATTTGTTTGGAAATCTTGAGTGTTGATTTATGCAGTGTCGTGTTTGTGTTTGTCTCAGTGCATGTAGGTGTTAATGTCTGTTTTAAGTTTGGGTGTGGAGAGATTCAGTTCTTCAAGTGTCTTGTGTGTTCATGGTTTACGTTTCTTTTAGGACTAGGCTGGCGTGATTTGGTGTTGCTTTTAAACTGTTTTGTTTGGTAAATCTACAAGTGTGTGTGTACGCGTGTGTGCGCGCGTGCGCATGTGCGTATGTGTACGCGCGCGTGCGTGTGTAAATTATCTGGATGTGTGTGTGTCTTTACGTGTGAACTTCATGTAGGCTATAGGTACTGCTGTTACGACCACAATAGTTTGCGGCTCTATTTACATACTACTGCTACGACTACTACTACTGCTGCTGATGCTACTACTACTACTACTACTACTATTACTACTACTACTACTACTGCAATAACTATTACTACTATTACCACTAATATTATATAAATTGCCTACCATCATTTCTATAATATGCTCTCTAAATAACATGAGTGGCTTCCGCTCACAGCACATGAATGTTCTAGAAATAGCAAGCAAATGAAGGTACTGGAAAAGATATGTTTTCTGTGCTTTTAACATGGCGGGATATAGAAACAATTGAGGACCGCTGTTTTAGTACATTCCAGGGATCAAGATGCTGAGCAGCGCATGAGCTGCAGTGGTCAGCGACTCATAGCTGACTGCTAGTGTCAGGGCCAGCGAACCAGAGCTGCCAAGACCCTTCTACACCTCCACGCGGTGATCCTGAATAACAGCCTGCAGCAGAGCAGACTGGCTAAGGAGAAGGGATCAAAGAGGGAATGCTAACCCGGTACTCAAAAAATGCTTGCTGAAGTCGGATGTGTTGGACCGAAAGGTGCAATTATCGCAGTCAAGATGTAAACTACGACACAACGCATTCCGTTCTCTGGACTACATTCTGCTTTTTAAGCCCTTTCAGTGTTTGGTAGTGGGAGATTGAGAATGAAAGAAGCCAAGCCAGCCAGTACAATTCAAAGTCAGGATGGTGACTTTCTGATGTGGTCCTCCTATGATTTGTGGGAAGCGGAGTGAAGAGATGATGCCACGACGAGGGCGATCTGAGACAGACATCCACGTTTATATGGGAAAATAAATGGGATTATTCGAGGAATAAGCTGTATAGTCAGGAGAGGAATCTGAGACATTAATCAATCAAGGCCCATCGCTCTTCTCATGGCATTGGGCACTGGCCGCATCTTGCTATCATACTGCGGCCTGGACTACTTGCTGCCTATCTGTAGGTAAAAGTAAAGTAAAGTAAAGTATCCCATAGCATTACTGCCGTAGGGGTGTGAGGTGTTACCGATCTAACATTTCAAAGGCTCGGCTATATGAGGGCGGTAGCCATCTCCTCTCCCTCACCGCTTTTACTTCGCGGACTGAACCGGTACCCATTTAAGGCTGGGTCGACCCGGGAGTCATTGCGGTCTGAAAAAAACATTACCGCCTCAACTGGGGAATGAACCCAGGATGCGAAGCCAGAGCGCTAACCACTGCCCTACGCGGCTCCCTATCTGTAGGTATTAACACTTAATCGTAGTTTCCTCTCATGCTATTCTCAGTGTATTTATTTTTAGATCTTCCCAACTTCTGATTTCTTTGACGATTCCATGTAAGAGCCTGTCTGGCTATGGTGGACTGTGCTTTCCTCGACGTATGCTCTATCCATACCTTTTCATTGTCTTAGCTTGTTGTTCCAGTGGCTGTTGTTGGCTCCTTTTCCATAGGTCTTCATTCTTCACCATGGCCTGCCTTTCTTTAGCCGTTATCCATCTGTTAACGAAATACTGGGGTCTTGTGTTGAATTGTTTTGGTCGTTCCCCGTGTCTCAGCTCTATACATAGGCATCGACTTTAACACTGACGTTGACTATTCTAAAAAAAAAAAATGTGTAATCTTTAAGCGTGGGCTCGACTTCATTGCCTCGGGTTTTTCCCCATTTTAGCTCGGTCTCTCTCGGCAGCCCACACACTTGTACATTTACCTAACAAAACAATTTAAAATCAACAACAAATCACTCCAGCCTAGTCCTAAAAGAAACGAAAACCATGAACACACAAAACACTTGAAGAACTGAATCTCTCCACACCCAAACCTAAAACAGACATTAACACCAGACGAACACAAACACATCGAGAGCATTACACAAAGCCCGAACTCCGTAGCTCCAGCGATGAACCCAGAGATCTCCGGGGAAAAAATGACATCTCGAAATCGAACCCCGACCGTCTAAACACGAGGCAAACGGCTTGACCACTTCGCCAAAGAGACCCCCCTCTTGATTTGCAGGATCTCCATATCTTGTTTAGTGCCAGGAATGCCCCTCTTGCCTTTCCTCTTCTTTTTCTTCTTCGTTCTCAATCTCCCACTACCAAACCCTGAAAGGGTAAGTTGTAGTTTACAGCTTGGCTGCGAAATTTTTACCTTTTGGTCCAACACATCCGACTCAGCAAGCATTTTTTGAGTACCGGGCTAGCATTCCCTCTTCGATCCCTTCTCCATAGCTAGTCTGCCCTGCTGCAGCCTGTTATCCAGGATCACCGCATGGAGGTTTAGAAGGGTCTTGGCAGCTCTGGTTCGCTAGCCCTGACGCTAGCAGTCAGCTATGGGTCGCTGACCACTGCAGCTCATGCGCTGCTCAGCATCTTGATCCCTCTTGCCTTTCAAATACTGGCCTTTACATCTGCATCTGTAGTCCCTGATGTTTAAATTGTTGCCCAAATATTTAAGGGTATCCACTTCTTGCAACTCCTCCCTTCTTCTTCTTTGCGTTCAGGATCTTTTGTTCATGCTATATCTGCAGGCCAGTCGCCATGATGAAGTCTCTAGTCTTCACAAGATCGGAGCTGCTGCCCCACACCTTTTGTCTCAGCTCTGCACCCTCTGCCCATGTATGGCATCTCATTTCCCTATAGATTGAGTATTCCTGTAGAATGCGATCAGGGTTCTGGCTTCCTGTTCCACATGGGCACTCATCGATGCGTGAGATCTTCAGTCGGTATAGATGTACTAGTAGTCTGCTGTGTCCAGTTCTCCGGCGAAATAAGGTAGTTTGTTGATTTCTTTTGAGTTGGTGAATTGGGTCTGGTGTACTGCATATGTGTCTGTCTTCTCTCCATTGGTGTATATACTGATTTCTGATGATGTTCTTGATTTCTCTGTATGGTAGTCGATGATTAAATTGTGCCTTTTTGCTGCCATCTTTTGCCAGAGCATCAGCTCTCTCGTTTCCCGTGATTCCGCAATGGGAAGGTAGCCACTGGAGCGCTATTGTTGCGGATCTCTGTGAAGTTTTTCCAGTTCTGCTCTCATCTCTGATAACAGCGGTAGTTGTTTGATTTTTGTATTTTCTCTAATTGTACTTTGCAGTCCGTGAATACAGCTATTTTTGTTGGAGGTTGCCTTTCTGTTTGAAGTATGCAACTCCTCCCACTTCAGCATGGTTGATTCTTTGATAATGGAGTTGGGTTTAAGGAGCTTGGTTTTCTTTATGTTGATATTCATTTTAGCTGATTGTTCTTTCACCCTTTCAAGTGTCTCTTGCATTTGACCATGATTATGTGACAAAAGTACTACATCATCTGCGTAGTCCAAGTCCTCCAATTGTGACAATAGTGTCCAGTGAAAACCAGTTCGCTTTTCATCGATTGATGTTGTCATTATCCAATCTATAGTCAACAAGAATAGAAAGGTGAGAGTATGCATCATTTTCTCACCCCTGTTTGCACCCCGAAGCTGTTAGTCAGTGCTCCTTCATGTACCACTCTACTAACTGTCTTTTTTTTACATATTATGTATGAGGGTTACGTACTTATCTAGTATTGCATAGTTCCTCACGTACTTATCTAGTATTCCATAGTTCCTCACGTACTTCTCTAGTATTCCATAGTTCCTCACGTACTTCTCTAGTATTCCATAGTTCCTCACGTACTTCTCTAGTATTCCATAGTTCCTCACGTACTTCTCTAGTATTCCATAGTTACTCACGTACTTCTCTAGTATTCCATAGTTCCTCACGTACTTCTCTAGTATTCCATAGTTCCTCACGTACTTCTCTAGTATTCCATAGTTACTCACGTACTTCTCTAGTATTCCATAGTTCCTCACGTACTTCTCTAGTATTCCATAGTTCCTCACGTACTTCTCTAGTATTCCATAGTGCCTCACGTACTTCTCTAGTACTGCATAGTGCCCCACGTACTTCTCTAGTATTCCATAGTGCCTCACGTACGTCTCTAGTATTCCATAGTGCCTCACGGACTTCTCTAGTATTCCATAGTGCCTCACGTACTTCTCTAGTATTCCATAGTGCCTCACGTACTTCTCTAGTATTCCATAGTGCCTCACAGTTGCCATAGCGCCTCACAGTTGCCATAGCGCCTCACAGTTGCCATATCATACTTCGATCCACACTGTCAGATACCTTTTCATAATGAAATTGGAGACTATGGATTGTTTTCATTCAATACTTCGTTCTACTAAAATGCGAAGAGTAGCTATCTGAGCTATGCATGATCTTCTCTGATGGGTTACTTGCCTGTTCCCCTCTGAGCTGATGTCTACTTCTGCTTTTAATCTGTCCAAAACGATTCTGTTGGATATCTTGCCTAGCACAGATAGCAAAGTAATTCCCCCTATAATTGTTGCAATTTGTCCGGTGTCACATCTTGGACAGTTTAATCAGATTCCCTTTTAAATGGACACTCTCGCCTTTTCCAATATTTTCTTAAATAATCCTTGAAATTCATCTGTGACCTTAACTATATCAGCCAGTATAGCTTCTGCTGCTATTCAATCCGGCCCTGTCACCATCCTTCTTCTTCTTCTTCTTCGTACGCAGTCAGACAGTAACCATTATTTTTTCGAAAAAAGCGGCGGTCATCCTGAGGCTGTCGCCACTGTCATAGAGCTTGTCTTGCAGTTCCACTGGTGATGGCCACATCTGCTCTCTCTGATCCTCGTAGGTCGGGCAGTTCTGCAGCAGATATTCAGCGGTCATTTTACCAGTACCGCACGGGCATTCGTCGGTGCCACCTATCTTCAGTTTGTTGAACAGGTGGTACCTCAGTCTATTGTGGCCAGTGCGAAGTCTGAAGACAACGACCTGCTCTCTTCGGTTCAACTGATAATAGGCATCGTTTTTGGTGTAACCAGTATGTTCGGTTTCCCATTTGGTCATGTATCTGGCCTGTCACCATCCCCTTGTTAGAATTGAGATAAGCTTTTGGATTTATGTCTTACTTGGTGGGATGCAGTCCAAGTTCTTGGTCTGCTGTGCTGGTAGGATGGTTGGTGTTTGTTGTGGTGGGGGAGTGTTTAGGCTTTCTTTGCAGTCCAAGTTCAGGGTATCCTGTGCTGGTAGGATGGTTGGTGTTTGTTGTGGTGGGGGAGTGTTTAGGCTTTCTTTGCAGTCCAAGTTCAGGGTATCCTGTGCTTGTAGGATGGTTGGTGTTTGTTGTGGTGGGGTAGTGTTTAGGCTTTCTTTGCAGTCCAAGTTCAGGGTATCCTGTGCTGGTAGGATGGTTGGTATTTATTGTAGTGGAGGAGTGTTTAGGCTTTCTTTGCAGTCCAAGTTCAGGGTATCATGTGCTGGTAGGATGGTTGGTGTTTGTTGTGGTGGGGGAGTGTTTAGGCTTTCTTTGAAATACTCAACCCATCGTTTATGTTGTTCCTCTAATGATGTCAATATCTTGCCTTCTCTAGCTTTGATTGGATTGTCTGCTTGTGTAAATCTACTTTCAATTTTATGATTGGATTATCTGCTTGTATAAATCTACTTTCAATTTTATTTGTTAATTAGCAAGTAGAGTTCTCTCATAGTTCCTCTCTCTGCTGCTTCTCTGCCTCTTGTGCCAATGTTAAATATATTCCGTTATTTGTATTTTTGCGTGCCTTGAACTCTTTGTCTCTAGTAGCATCGTTTCTCTGTGCTTCTGCTTTGGTGATTCGTGATCGGTAATTGTTGAATAAAGCGTTCTTTTTTGCACATTTCTTCTAATGTATGTAATGTCTCTGTTATGATCCATTCATTTTGTTGAGTTGTTTTTAATAGTATAATTTATTCACATGTTTTATTTCCCGTGTCTCGTATTTCACGTTTTCTTTAGTCTGTTTCCACATAGTACTAATGTCTATCTTCTCGTCCTCATATAACCATTGTAGCATTTGGTAACTGTTATTGATTTGAATGTTAAATTGTGCGTTCTTGTCCTGGTCTTTGGCGTAATTGGTGTACCTTAGATCGCGTGCTGCCTGTTCCCCTTACTATGTACTATTTGTGCTTGAGCTGCAAGATCCCATCAACATGT
Organism: Ariolimax columbianus; assembly: GCA_036924085.1. Taxonomy (NCBI): domain Eukaryota; kingdom Metazoa; phylum Mollusca; class Gastropoda; order Stylommatophora; family Arionidae; genus Ariolimax; species Ariolimax columbianus. Next base: position 39,528,254 of record JAVGWX010000006.1, read on the forward strand.
TGTGGTCTGATCATGTTAGTGTTTAATAGTCTTCCGGAAATCGGGTATCAGATCAATCTGGGAAATAAAGGCGGTCGTCGTGATACTGATCACACATTATGTGCCGCGTGCCACCAAATAATAAGGCCCTAACAGCCATAATTTTCTTACACCGCATGGCGTGAAACAGGATCTTTACTCTTTGTGTTCGTCCATCATATGTGATGAAGACCACTCTCTTTGTTCAACCGTATAGACAGACTTTTCTCTTTCTGTGTCCGCTGAAATAGGTTACTTGCGCGGGGATTTGGATTAAAGGGAGGAAGAAACTGCGCCTTTTGTCTACCTCACTCTCTGGTCCTGAGCTACCCTTGGCCAGTGACAAGATATTTATCGAGACGACTGGAGATAGCACATGATGCAGATTTTTCCTCAGAGTTTATTCCCGAAGCCTTTCACGTAAACAAGTGTCCCGCAAGACAGCGGATAGGGGATGACATTTAACGTTGTGTGTCATGCCTTTCCCATAACGAGAAGAGGTCGTTGGAACATCACTCAGCGTGTGAGTGACTTGCTGTATTGTAGTCCATTATAGTCCTGTATACAATTCACACCCAATCCGACACTGTTTGCATCTAGGGCGAAAGGCGCCAGTCTTGTGAAGCAACAACACGTTTTCGTAATCACAGCGTCGACTATAATCGGTCTTTTAATTCATGAACAAGGTCCGAAGCAATTTTCTACTAAACTGCATGTCACATCAAACTGATTTTTCGATGGAGCCTTAGAATATCCATGACGTTAAGTAAATATTTTTTGTCTGTGATATTTGATGTATTTTGAAAAGTTTATTCATTAGTCTATATTAAAAGCAAACTCATTGAATTTGACATAATTGTAACATATTTAGTCGTGCTGTTTTAAAAGTAGATGTTCTGATATTAAAATAAGCTGAGTTAAAAACAAATCCCTGATTATCTTGTGCACAAATTAGACACTTTGTCGAGTGCGAAAAACAACCAAGGTCATTCATGCGAAACTGTCGTTAAGTTATAGGTGCACCCCGATATTATATTTTTGGGGGTTATTATTATGACATATAGTTGCTTTTACAAAACTTACATTGATATCAATTTCAAAATGAGTTTGGAGTTTGCATTATAACAATGCAGAGAGTTACCGTTCTACTATTCAACGAGAAGAAAACCCTTAAAAAATGCAGGAGGACACAGACCATTACATCAAATGATTGCCAATGTTGAATGCACTGAGTTGATAGGCGTCAAAATAAATACATAGTGCAATGCACACAGCCTTGTGGAATAGAGAAATAAGGCGAGCGCAAAACAATATAAATATCAAGGTAGGACAAGCAAATTTGACGATTTCGACAAAGATGTCATAAAACGGAAGATTTTGAAACTGTTGACGAAAAATCAACTTGTTACTCTCCGGATACTAAAATTAACATTGCAATCCGACTGCAGTCTGAAATTTCCATAAGTACTCTTTGGAAAATTGTAAAAACCGCCAGCCTTACATTCGGGAAAATTTCAGGTGGCAGGAATATTATATGTGAAAAGCCACGTTTGATTGCTGTCAGAAGCAAATACCTGAGACAGGTAAGTGAACGACGTAGGCAAGGCTAGGATATTCTATAATTGGACAAATATTGGGTCGATGCTTACTACCACACCTATGGTAAAGAATGACAATCAGTTGATGGTGAACAGAAAATACAAATTCCAAGCAGAAAAGGGCAGCGCATTATGCTAACGTATGCCGGAAGCAGGGAAAATGGACTTGCCCATAACGCTGAACTTATTTTCCAATCAAAAAGTACCGATGGTAGAGACTATCGTACTGAAATGACTGGACATGTTTTCAGGCATTGGGTGACTAATGATCTGTTTCCAATTCTGGATAGACCGTCATGCCTAGTAATGGATAATGCATCCTATCACAATGCAGTATCAGAGGAAGACAAGAGTACCAATTGCATCAAATACAAAAGCTCAAATTATGACATGACTTGCAAAGGAAAAAGTGAATTGTGACTACGGTTACACTTCTCTGCGACTACCTGCATATCATGCGCATCTAAACCACATTTAGGTTGTGTGGGCTAAAGTCAAAGGACAAGTTACCAAAAAGAACAGGACATTTGAAATGTATGATGTTGAAGTGCTGACACGTGAGCACTTTTCAAAAATAGACATCCTGTTCTGGAAGAAGTGTGTTGAACATGTGCTCCGGGAAGAGAAACAGTACTGGCAACGAAAGGAATTACAATTTTGTCCAGCCAGTAACAATTATCAACCTCTTTTAATCGATGGATTCGGAATGATTAATATAATCTTTTGTGGACATACTGATTAGCAGACGTGGATGAATAAACGTTTGTTTATCAAAACAGTTAAGTGTACATACAATGACATTTCATTCAATATGCAATTGCTTTAAGCAGCATAAAAGCAGCTCCGCAGTTGTTACAATGTTGGGGTCTAATGGTCACCAAGGAATGTACTAACTGTTGCATATTGATGCCATTTTTACGATTGTACATAAAGGACAGCACAAAAAATCAATTGATCTATCAAGACATTAAGGAGATACGCCTATGAAAAAAAATACAAGAAATTAAGCTGCGTACTGTAACATCTTAAATTTAATTCCATTTCTTTGCAATGGTCCTAAAAGATCAACGGAATTCGCCTATGTGCAAAATTCTTTACATCTATGGACTAAATGATATCAATGTTTTAGCGTCATGGATATTCTAAGGCCGCATGCTAAAAATCATTTGGATCTGACATGTAGTTTGGTAGAAAATTGCTTCAGATCCTGTTCATGAATTAAAAGACCGACTATAGTGTGCATTCCAGGCAAATCCACGGTCTGGCAGCTTCCATAATGAAATAAAACAGCAGAGCAATGTAAACCCGCAACCAGTTACGGCGCCATCTTTGCTGCACGCAAACTATATTACCAAAGTATTTATGTAAGGAGATCAGCTGCGGTGGTCCTCTTATGTTTTACAGGGAGAGATGTGGAGAAAAGATCGACAACCAGAAACATATAACAGAGACGAGAACAAACTTATACAGACCGCCATGTTTTTCAGGAAAACATATGACAATTCGTGAACTTCTTCTTCTTCTTCTTCTTCTTTCGTTCGCTTGGAGTATGTCTTCATCTGCAAAGTTGTTACTTTTATGAACCTCGCTGTCTTCTGCAGCTCACACAAAGGTCCATATAGTTTTCTTTCCAGTGTTGTTTCTCTTGGCCAGTATGTCCGCCTGAGTATCTCATACTCTGTTTTCGTGAACTAAATTGAATGGTGGGGAGAGAAGGTTGATTTTAATGAGAGTTGCTCAGTTCATGATGATATTCAGTCTCAATTTATCGGATAGACAGATCTGAGACAGATCACCAAAGCTATGAGGAAAATGTGTGTGTTTATTTTAGGAATAAGCTGAAAGGTAAAAGTGTCCTTCAGCACAGTTAACTGCTGTCGAAAATGAAGTGTTAGAGACTTCAGTATACGACCGCACAGCTTATGTAAGGTGGGATGGTCAGTTGATTTCCTCGCTGCCTTTTTCTTCTGTAACTGAATAATGGCATGATAAAACAGAAAGACCGCCATGTTTATGAGAAAAATATATATGGTTATTTGAGGAATAAACTGGGAGGAAAAGCCGGCAAGTCAGTATGTGGTTATTTTAGAATCGAGAAGAAGAAACACACGAGCGTAGATATGACTATTTTAGAACCAAGAAGTAGAACGAAAGGAAAATACATATGGTCATTTTAGAACCGAGAACAATAAACAAAATAAATAGATTTGGTTATTTTAGAACCGAGAAAAATAAACAAAATAAAACAGATTTGGTTATTCTAGAACTGAGAATAATAAACTTAGATGTGGTTATTTTTTACCGGGAAGAAATAAATGAAAATAGATATGGTTATTTTAGAACCGGAAAGACGAAACATAGATATTGCTATTCTCCAACCGAAAAGAAGAAACAGCCTAAAATAGAAAAGGTTATTTTATGACTGGTAAGAAGAGACAAATGAAAATAGATATGGTTATTTTAGAACGGAGAAGACGAAACAAACGTAAAATAGATATTATTTTAGAACCTGGAAGAAGAAAGAAGGGAAATTATATATGGTTGTTTTAGAACAGGTGAGAAGAAAGAGGAGAATTTAGATATACTTATTTTAGAACCGGGAAGAGGAAAGAAGGGAAATTAGATATGGTTACTTTAGAATAGGGGAGAAGAAAGGAGGGAAATTAGATATGGTTATTTTAGAACCGGGAAGACGAAAGAAGGGAAATTATATATGGTTATTTTAGAACAGGTGAGAAGAAAGAGGAGAATTTAGATATACTTATTTTAGAACCGGGAAGAGGAAAGAAGGGAAATTAGATATGGTTACTTTAGAACAGGGGAGAAGAAAGGAGGGAAATTAGATAGGGTTATTTTAGAACCGGGAAGACGAAAGAAGGGAAATTAGATATGGTTATTTTAGAATCGGGAAGAAGAAAGAAGGGAAATTAGATATGGTTATTTTAGAACCGGGAAGAAGAAAGAATGGAAATTAGATATGGTTATTGTAGAACCGGGAAGAAGAAAGAAGGGAAATTAGATATGGTTATTTTAGAACCGGGAAGAAGAAAGAAGGGAAATTAGATATGGCTATTTTAGAACCGGGTGAAGAAACAATCTATGTTGCATTGACCGTACCAAATTATGGACATCTAAGCCTGAGCAGCATTGTGCATCACAAAACTGACCACGACTTTAGCTCCAAGCGAAGATAAAGATTACACCAAAACTGGGTCAGATTTCAACACAGAATCTCAGCACGGTCGGTAGTGTAGGCTAACTCTAGGGTGCAGTTCCCGCCATTGGCACGGATGAGCGAGAAGCCAATTTTAGGGTATGCTATTGAATATAGCCGAGATGAGTTTTTGGAGATGAAATGTTCCTTTCAGGCTATTGGCACTAGGAGTTCCATCTCGCGCCGGAATTTGCTGCCATCAAATGCCACTTCACGACCACGAACCTTCATTAGCAACTGCCGCTTGAGGATACTTCACATGCGTTAGTCTGGCAGTCTTCAATAACAACCGATGAAGAAGGACGGCGCTGGACGGTGTGGAGTGGGACAAAGTGTACGGGGAAAATATATAGATCGCGTGTTTGATCCATCTATCTTATCTATCTATCTATCTATCTATCTATCTATCTTTATATCTATCTATCTAGCTATCTATCTATCTATCTATCCATATATCCATCCACCCATTCACCCATCTATCCATCTACCCATCTATCTATCTATCTATCTATCTATATATCTATATATCTATCTATGTATCTATCTATCTATCTATCTGTCTATCTATATATCTATCTATCCATCCACCCATCTATCCATCCACCCATCTATCGATATATCTATCTTTCTTTCTTTATTTCTGTCTATCTATCTATCTATCTATCTATCTATCTATCTATCTATCTATCTATCTATCTATCTATCTATATATCTATCCATTCATCTATCTATCCATCTATCTATCCATATATCCATCCACCCATTCACCCATCTATCTATCTATCTATTTATCCATCCATCTATCCATATATCCATCCACCCATTCACCCATCTATCCATCTACCCATCTATCTATCTATCTATCTATCTATCTATCTATCTATATGTCTGTCTATTTGTCTATCTGTCCGTCCGTCTGTCTGTCTATCTTCTATCTCTCACATATACGAGTATATACATATTAAAGTTTCCGTTTACAAGCTGTAAATGATGTGAGGCCAATATTTTCTTGACTAACGGCACGCTAGGGGTGATGTGGTCAATACTATTTATCCAACCACCTACCTACCTGCTTTTTTATCCACCCACCTATCTGCCTATCTATTTATCCGCTTACATACATGCACACAGACACACACATACACACAAAAACACGAGGTGTAATAGAATAGAAACAGGTTTTATATTCTTCTGGTACAGCCGGATTTATCCCGAAGTTGCAGTGCACACATTGGGTAAAGTGCACGACTACCACAACCAGATTCTAGTGCGACCTACGAAAAGTCCAAAAGGATTATTAGGACCAGATACATGGCCAAATGGGAAAAAGAACATACTGGCTACACACAAAAATGATGCCTATTACCAGTTGAACAGAAAAGAGCAGGTCGTGGTCTTCAGACTCCGCACAGGCCACAACAGACTGAGGTTCCATCTATTCAATAAACTGAAGATAGGTGGCACTGACGAATGCACATGTGGCACAAGGAAAATGACCGCTGAACATCTTCTGCAAAATTGCCCGACATACGAGGACCAGAGAAAGCGCATGTGGCCATCACCAGTGTCGACAGCCTCAGGATGACAGCTGCTTTCTTCGAACAAATTCAAGTTGACGTCTGACAGCGTAAGAAGAAGAAGAAGCAGTGCACACATTGACCTCGAACCTATTGTGCTTGTAGCATGAGTCACGCCTGCCCTGTTCGTCTGGTTTATTAGGGATATTGCTTTTTTTTTTTACTTGTGTAAACCGTATCCATAGCGTTGTACTGGTTGAGAAAATCGAACACCGAAATTGTATCAGATTTTGTAAGAAAATATTTTGGAAACTTAACAAAACATGTAAAGACGCTTCCTCAAAATTGCAGACAGTTTATGATGAGAATCGTATGAGTTGCACACAAGTTGTTAATGGTAAAAACGTTTTCAATATAGTCGTCAAAATGTAGAGTGTAATGAACGGTCTGGGACGCTCGCAACCAGCAAACGTGAACAAACAGATATAGAAATATTAAGCGTAAATGAGCTTGGAACACGCTGAATAACAATTCCTGGGCTGTCTGAAGACTGGCACATTAGTTTCAATTCAATTTGTTCGATTATTACAGACGATTTAAGCATGAGATCCACCTCGCCGAAGTCTTTTTTTTAAATGCTCTCATTTGTCCAGATGTCATTTGTCCAGATTCGATTTGTCCAGATGTCATTTGTCCAGATGTCATTTGTCCAGATGCCATTTGTTCAGATGCCATTTGTTCAGATGCCATTTGTTCAGATGCCATTTGTCCAGATGTCATTTGTCCAGATGCCATTTGTCCAGATACTATTTGTCCAGATGTCATTTGTCATATGGTTTAGGTTCTTGCTAAGCACTACGTTCAGCAGGTACCACAAACTGCCATTTTCACCAAACGACCAAAATGCACTTGCCAGGAAAAAGATTTCTGGATATTGTGGAGATGCAACAGAATGCGACGAGTCAGTTGGACTCAATGTCAGATGATGACTTCATTCTTGGAGCAGTGAGAACAGTACTGGGCTAAGTGCATGACTTCGATGGGGGACTACATGCACATCTGTATCCATTGTATTTTAGCACATATAGTTTGTACATACAATGCCAATTTGGAATAACCGAATCTTATTGTCGAGTAAAATCACGATGTTCCTGAAATTGGAAAGTATCTTTCCAAGGGCGTTTCTCTCACACTTTACCCCCCCCCCCCTTTTCCCCCACTTCCAATGTCACAATTGCTTAGTTGGACTTTCTTACTACATTTAAATACATAAGCCTACGCCGTTTTTGCCATGTGCAACCTTTTCACTATATATTACTGTCCGTGTATTTCTCATTAAATTATAAATATGTTATTTTGTCTATATTATTACGTACATATTTAGTTGGATTATTTTTATATTGTGGAACAAATTGGTAGAAAATGTTAATGAATTTCTAAACTGGAATAAAAATAGTAAGTGAAGATTAAATACAGCAAAGGCAGAGATAATATAAATCAGCATCATGGAGAAGACACTAAATATTCAGCTGAAAAACACGGAGCTGAAACAAATCAAAGAATTAAAATATTATGGTAGCGTGTTAGGACAAAGTGGAAGGATGGACAGAGAGGTAGAAATAAGAATTCAGAAAGCAAAAACGGTTTCCTCTCACCGTTATTTAGACACAAACACATCCCAGAGACAGGGGATAAACAGTATTTATACCAACTCTCTGCTATCAGTGTCACACATGGACTCTCGCTAAGGTAGAAGAAAGAAAAATCAAGGTATGCGAAATAAGGTGTGTGAGAAAAGCAGTCAGAATCACAAGACTGGTCAGAGTACGAAAGGGAGAAATCAGACATTAAGTGTGTGCAACATCGTGCATGGAATTCATTAGAAAACAGAAAATCAAGTGCTTCAGACACCTGCCAAGAATGCAACAAAATCTACCAGATGCCAAAATCTAAACACTAGACAAGAGGGATACAGGACAAGAGGGAGACCAAAACAAAGATGGATAGATTGTGTAACGGGGATACTGAAGATATACGAATACTGGCGACGCATCTGGAACGAGAAAGAACACTACACCTCCGCACGGGCGTTTACTGACTCAAGTGGATAGAAGTAGAAATAGAAAAATAAAAGATGCCTTAACAATGATTCACAATTAATTACTTCACATACTATACTGAAGCATAGTTTAAACTTCCAAGAGAACCTATCATTTTCCATGAGGTCAGTATTCCCCAGTGTTTGAGGACCCCTTTTTGGATAAATTCAAACGGGGAAACTTGATTTTATTGCTCACCTGTAATTTTTTTTTTTTTAATATAGATGCTTCTGTCGTGTTATTACAGTGATGAGCAACTCTTGTCGTGTTCCCAGTCCTGACCTGGTTTTGTTTCATGTAAAGAATGTGCTCACAGTTTTAAGCGAAAAATTTTTTTAGGGTGTGGCTCGTGTCGGTACTGTTGTCTGGCGCGCATTTTGGGTACTTCGTATGGTGTTCTGTTCCAATACTTTTAGGAATATGTCTTGTTTTTCTTCTGCGTCTGGGTCAAAGGGCATTAGTCTATAGGCCGCTGGATTAATAACCAACTAACCAACCTGAAAAGGACTCTGTGTTGTAGTTTAGATCAATGCTGCTATATCTGTTCCTTTCTGCCAGACACATCCGATCAGGCTGATCCCTGCTTATTTGGATGCCAGGTTTGACTTTCAACTGCGATCCCTATTATTATAACTAGGCTACACTAGTGTGTCCTGATTCAGGACTTCCGCTTTGAGGTGGAAAATAGGTCTTGGTCAGCTCTGGTTCGCTGACCTGATGCAAACGACCAGTTCATTCACTGCTGCCATCTTGGGGTATGAAGGCAACAGCAGGATTAGGTTATACATCCTGATTATGATCCAACCTCACGTCAGCTTCGTCTCACAGGAACAGGCTGTGCTACAGGAACCTTCTCAACGAGGTGAGGGCGGATATTGTGGTACTGGTAGTGTACTAGGAAATAGTTTATTGTAATACTGCCAGAACGATGAAGGTCAAGCTTCAGCCTTTGCCACGAGGCATCGCAGAGAGGTGGGATGTGTACATGTCTTGTTATCGCACAGCGGGTGGCTTGTGGTGGAACGTCCTGAGTGTGTCAGAGACACCGCCGATCCTCGCACGTCGAGGTCTACCTCTTTCTCGTGGACCAGAGACCTGCATATGATGAGCTCTCGCTACAGATTAAATGGCCAAATCACTTTATTTTTTGGAGGCGTCAATGAACACTAAGTTGGTTTGTCCCCACTAAGTTGGTTTGTCCCCACTATCTGTCTTTGTCCCCACTAAGTTGGTTTGTCCCCACTGTCTGTCTTTGTCCCCACTAAGTTGGTTTGTCCCCACTGTCTGTCTTTGTCCCCACTAAGTTGGTTTGTCCCCACTGTCTGTCTTTGTCCCCACTAAGTTGGTTTGTCCCCACTGTCTGCCTCAGGGTGGTGTTGGGGATTCGGTCATGGATTTTCTTTCCTGCTGCACCTATCACACAAACGCATCTCACAGCTCTGGATCTTTCTCTTATGTATTTCTAGTAAAGACCACGATTAACATTGACAACACAATGCAGGGATGACCAGTGTATCATTTATCAGCCTCCTCTTAATTGAAAGAAGCACGCTATTGTGTTTCTAAATCGGTGCAATTTGATAGTGGACACTGATCACCTTCTGAATTCTCGCTAAAAAAAGAATTTTCGAAAAGGCGGTACGAAATGCTTTGGAAGCACCATTATTTCGTGTGGTGTGTTATCACTGTTCATAATATGTCCTGTTGTGGTCTTGTTTTTGTGGTGCTCTGATTACCATTATTGTCGTTATAGAAGCAGCTGGCCGAGTGGTTTGAAAGTCGGGACTTTAACCACGAAAACACGCGTTCAAATCATCGCTAGATATAGTTAAATTAACGTTCTTAGGGCGCGTGGTGCACGCACCGCTCGGAACGACACTTTGGTCTGCATTAACGAAAATAGAAGAAGTTACGGCCTTTGTGTTTTCATATATGCACGTTAATGTATAAATATTCACGAAATTTTCTTTAGTAACCTTTCTTTACACCTGGTTACCGTGTCACTATATAACCCAACCGTTCCGTTCTGACTAAAGTGCGATATAATTATAATCTCAAATCGTTAAGAAGTAATAAGAAATACACTTAGAAACATAACTCTAGCAATGTGTGTTTCACTTGAAAAAGTTAAAACATATTAACTGTCACAAGATGAAATAGACGTGGAAGGAAGGCCCTCTTGAACTTGTGCAGGTAATTATAAAAATAGAGTCTTGGGAACTCACAATTGCAGCTAGTGTTGCTAGGTGTGAGAGAAGTTTTTTCTAAATTAAAACTAATCGAGAATTGCTTCAGATCTACAATGAATACCTTCTGGCTAGAAAAGCTTGCCATACTGTCTATAGAAGAGCAACTGACAGACAAAATATACTTCAGAAGTAACATTGTAAATTGTTAAAATTAATTTCTTTTTACTTCAGAAATAACCATGTCTTACTTTTTTTCTTCAAATTAGTGGTATTAACATTTTGTCTGAGTATGTGTGATGTGCACTAAGAGGGGCGGCTAACTCAGGGGTCAACCTGGGCGGCACACACTCTAGCTACGACACTGCCTAGTTGTTTTCTTCTATCGAAGGTAAAATAAAAATATTATCTGTACAGTGCATGCCGACTGCAGATGTAAGCGGCTTTTATTTCGCAGGCTAATAAATCCTGTCGGTTAGCCTAAGCAGTGGGAAAGAATACTGAAATGATAGTTAGTTTTCTGTGTTTTATTATTTCCATGTCAAAGTGAAAGGTTGAATTTACTGCGAATTGTCGTGTAAGTATTGTAGGAATGAGTTGATAGCTTACCTTGGTAGGGATGAGACTAACGTCCGGTCTGGCAAAATATACTGGTCAGACATGTTAGTTAAGGTCAGGCAAAATATACTGGTCAGACATGTTAGTTAAGGTCAGGCAAAATATACTGGTCAGACATGTTAGTTAGGGTCAGGCAAAATATACTGGTCAGACATGTTAGTTAAGGTCAGGCAAAATATACTGGTCAGACATGTTAGTTAGGGTCAGGCAAAATATACTGGTCAGACATGTTAGTTAGGGTCAGGCAAAATATACTGGTCAGACATGTTAGTTAGGGTCAGGCAAAATATACTGGTCAGACATGTTAGTCAGGGCCAGGCAAAATATACTGGCCAAGACCCTCACCTCGACTTCCTCGTAGTCCTCCCCTGAAAACAGGCCGTTTTTCCTTTCAGCCTTATACATAGGGAATCGACGTTATCCCCATAGTTGTGAAGCCAAGTATGGCACAACCGCCTGGAGGAACCCTGGTCCACCTTCATCCACACTCTCGGGACGGACGTGAGGAAAGCTGCTGCAACCCGCCACTTTACACCATTTTTAGGTCACACAACGGAGTAAACTTACCCATAGTGGGCATTCACAACAAAAACCTACTCATCAGCGAAGAATATATGGACTCAGATGTCCACAGCAGGATTGCCGAGTGATGCTTTGAAAGAATTCGGCCGACATGGAATCACTGTCTCCACCAAGAGAAAGGTGTACCATGCTCTTGTACTAACTGTCCTTCTAAACGCATGCGAAACATGGACAGGCTGTATAGCATGTCAGAAAAAGTAACCTCTTCTACGTGAGTTGTCTCCGGGGACTGCTCATGATCGATTGACAAGATAGAGTGCCGAACTCTGTAGCCCTCGGCAGGACTAGACTCCCTGGCATCCACACGCTGTTTCAGAGAGCCCATATCAGATGGACTTGGCATGCTGTTCGCATGGTAGATGAGCGCCTCTCGAATCAACTGTTTTATTGTGAGCTGAGGACACGCAAGCGCTCATCGGGTTGACAGGAGAAACGATACATAAACTCTCTGCAAGCTTCAATGTACAGTTTCTCTATTAATGTCGCCATCAGAAAACTGCTTGCTCCGAATTGCTCAACCTGGCGCATTACCATCACACAAAGGAGTTCACGTCATGAAAAAGAGAACCATTAAAACGGCTTAGAGAAAGTGAGCTGCACAAAAGGACAAATACGAATTGGGCAAGACGGCCCAATTACTAACATTGTCAACGTGTTCTCTACATGCGGTAGAGGTTGTCGCGCTTAAATCTAACTGTAGTCACTGGTCACACCTGAATAAAAACTTGTCGGATGCTCTCCGTTCTTCTCCCTTACGATTTGCAATTCTTATCATTATTATCGCTGCCGGAATATTATTATTATTATCTCTGTAAGAATGTTATCTCGCATTGTACTTTACTTTTCATCAGTTAGTATTTGCTGTTATCACCTGTTACCATCCTGAGAACGTATTAAATGTCTTCCTTCGTTAAGATGTTTTGTTCCGATTCCTGGGTCGAGTCATTCACTCATTGTATTTCTAAATAATATATGGAGCCGATGTTGTTTCTATGAGTGTCTGGGTAGCAGAGCGTTTGCAGCTCACGGCATAATTATCAGATTCGATCTCCGTGATCAATACGCTTCGGACAACCCGTATGTTTATGTATATCTGGTTTAATGTTAAGGAAGAAACAACTCCTATCTTATAGGAAGCTGAAAGCCAGCATATTGAAGTCTTTAACGCTTCATCCCTGACGACAGTGCTTGTTATGTGATGGTATGACCATTCTCAAATGGTTGTTTACTTTGCACAACGATAGGCCATATCTCATAATGAGGTATTGTTTCTAGAGCTTTCTTTTATTCCTGTATATTATATGGAGGTATTGTTTCTAGTGCTTTATTTTATTCCTGTATATTATATGGAGGTTTTGTTTCTAGAGCTTTCTTTTATTCCTGTATATTATATGGAGGTTTTGTTTCTAGAGCTTTTTTTTATTCCTGTATATTATATGGAGGTATTGTTTCTAGAGCTTTTTTTTATTCCTGTATATTATATGGAGGTTTTGTTTCTAGAGCTTTCTTTTATTCCTGTATATTATATGGAGGTTTTGTTTCTAGAGCTTTCTTTTATTCCTGTATATTATATGGAGGTTTTGTTTCTAGAGCTTTCTTTTATTCCTGTTTCCTATATGGATCCAAAATAGGGCCTTTTGAAGACCTCTTGGCAACTGTCAAAATAAGAAAACTCGATTGATACAGTCACATATCGAGATCAAATGGTCTTGGTACAGTCACATATCGAGATCAAATGGTCTTGGTACAGTCACATATCGAGATCAAATGGTCTTGGTACAGTCACATATCGAGATCAAATGGTCTTGGTACAGTCACATATCGAGATCAAATGGTCTTGGTACAGTCACATATCGAGATCAAATGGTCTTGGTACAGTCACATATCGAGATCAAATGGTCTTGGTACGGTCACATATCGAGATCAAATGGTCTTGGTACAGTCACATATCGAGATCAAATGGTCTTGCAAATACGATTCTGCACGGAAAGGTGCAAGGCAGACGACGAATAGGCCGTCCCAAAAAGAGGTGGGAGGACAACATAAAAGAATGGAACAATCTCCGACCAGAAGAGGCACAGGCAGCGGCCGCTGACAGATAAGGGTGGCATGGGGTTGTGAGGATGTCTTCATGTGTGCCCCAACGACTTCATTGCTTACGGGATGAGCTGATCTGACCTGGGGGCTGTGTTTCTTTTATTGCTGTATCCTATATGGAGGTTTTGTTTCTAGAGCGTTCTTTCAAATAGAATACCACTCCACACACGGCAGGTTGTTGGCCTGTGTGAATGGGGCAATGTTCAATTTACTGAGTTGTAGACTATTCTACTCTAGCGCATTCACACCAAACTGCTATTCACCTGTTTCTATATACTCTCAGTGTGGTCCGGGTCATATCCTCGTCTCAATCACACACATAGATCGCTGCCATAAATCTATTTTGTTTGTTTCAATCCTTTACCTACGTCATGCATCTTCTCTGTTTTTCCTTGTTCTTATCTCACTACAGCCGGAGTACAGGGCTACCGTTACAGCCGGAGTACAGGGCTACCGTTACAGCCGGAGTACAGGGCTACCGTTACAGCCGGAGTACAGGGCTACCGTTACAGCCGGAGTACAGGGCTACCGTTACAGCCGGAGTACAGGGCTACCGTTACAGCCGGAGTACAGGGCTACCACTACAGCCGGAGTACAGGGCTACCGTTACAGCCGGAGTACAGGGCTACCGTTACAGCCGGAGTACAGGGCTACCGTTACAGCCGGAGTACAGGGCTACCGTTACAGCTGGAGTACAGGGCTACCACTACAGCTGGAGTACAGGGCTACCGTTACAGCCGGAGTACAGGGCTACCGTTACAGCCGGAGTACAGGGCTACCGTTACAGCCGGAGTACAGGGCTACCACTACAGCTGGAGTACAGGGCTACCGTTACAGCCGGAGTACAGGGCTACCACTACAGCCGGAGTACAGGGCTACCGTTACAGCCGGAGTACAGGGCTACCACTACAACCGGAGTACAGGGCTACCGTTACAGCCGGAGTACAGGGCTACCGTTACAGCCGGAGTACAGGGCTACCACTACAGCTGGAGTACAGGGCTACCGTTACAGCCGTAGTACAGGGCTACCACTACCGCCGGAGTACAGGTCTACTGTTACAGCCGGAGTACAGGGCTACCACTATAGTCTGAGCACAGGGCTACCACTACAATCTGAGCACAGGGCTACCACTACAGTCTGAGCACAGGGCTACCACTACAGTCTGAGCACATGGCTATCACTACAGATGTCTGCACCAAAACAATTTGTCGCTCTTTTGTTGTGGTTGTAATTTTTATCACACGATGAGGTCGCTAGTCCCATACACAACTCTCTTTATTTTAATGAAGGTGAGGTGGACATATTCTCCCAGTTAAGGGTCCCATGATCCGTTTGGGGAATCGTCACGTATGTTAACCGTCTAATATTAATGGGTGTCCGATTGACTGCCATATCCCTTGTCATAGCGGACAGGAAGTGCTTCAACTTTATAAGATAGTCGAAACATAAGTGAGCTGGCAAGAACACAATTATGGGTTAGACAAAACACAGAACTGAATTGAGAAGAAAACATCGGTAGGCTATACAAAACATAAGTGAATTGGCAAGAACGCATTTGTGGGGTAAACAAATAAAAACATTCGCAATACGAGATAAAATCCGAAACGAAGAAATTCGACATCAAACTTTTCTTCGATACTTTGTGGATGCAGCGATATGGCTTAGCTTGGCTTGGCTTTGTTCGTTCTCAATCTCCCACTACCAAACCCTGAAAAGGGCTTAAATAGCATAATGTAGTCCAGAGAACGGAATGCGTTGTGTCGTAGTTTACAGTTTGACTGCGATATTTGCACCTTTCGGTCCAACACATCCGACTTCAGAGAGCATTTTTTGATTACCGGGTTAGTATTCCCTCTTCGATCCCTTCTCCTTAGCCAGTCTGCCCTGTTGCAGCCTGTTATCCAGGATCACCGCGTGTAGAAGTATCTTGGCAGCTCTGGTTCGCTGGCCCTGACACTAGCAGTCAGCTATGGGTTGTTGACCACTGCAGCTCATGCGCTGCTCTGCTCTGGTTCGCTGGCCCTGACGCTAGCAGTCAGCTATGGATCGTTGACCACTGCAGCTCATGCGCTGCTCAGCATCTTGATCTCTGATGCAGCGATATCACGCAAATATCGCAGTGCTGGACATGTGGTACGCACACCTGACAACAGATGGACACGTAGAACAACGTTTTGGTGGCCATATGCCTGGACACGTCCACGGGACCGGTCACCCACGCGTTAGCGAGATCGATTGACCAAAGACCTAGGCCAGCTTTGGTACAGCACTGCAAAAGATCGGGACGTCTACAAAATGTCGTTGGCTTCCTCGCATATGGCACATCTGCCGGACTGATTACGAGGATAAGGTGATGTATGACAGAACAGCTCACTTTGACAAGAACAATTGTGTAGGTTAGACAAAACATAGAACTAAATGGACAAGCACATTTGAGGGTTAGACAAAATAGAACTGAATTGATAAGAACAGATGTGTATGTTAGACAAAATAGAATTGGTTTGACAAGAACACATTTGAGGGTTAGACAAAACAGAACTGAATTGCTAAGAACAGATATGTAGATTAGACAAAATATAGCTGAAATGCTAAGACCAGATGTGTATGTTAGACAAAATAGAATTGGTTTGACAAGAACACATTTGAGGGTTAGACAAAACAGAACTGAATTGCTAAGAACAGATATGTAGGTTAGACAAAATATAGCTGAAATGCTAAGACCAGATGTGTATGTTAGACAAAATAGAATTGGTTTCACAAGAACACATTTGAGGGTTAGACAAAACAGAACTGAATTGCTAAGAACAGATATGTAGGTTAGACAAGATAGAACTGGTTTGACAGAACACATTTGTAGGTTAGACAAAACAGAACTGGTTTGACAAGAACACATTTGTAGGTTAGACAAAACAGAACTGGTTTGACAAGAACACATTTATAGGTTAGACAAAACAGAACTGGTTTGACAAGAACATATTTGTAGGTTAGACAAGATAGAACTGGTTTGACAAGAACACATTTGTAAGTTAGACAAAACAGAGCTGGTTTGACAAGAACACATTTGTAGGTTAGACAAAATAGAACTGAATTAACAAGAGCAAATCGGTAGGCTAGACAAAATATAACTAAAACGAAGAACAGTACTCAAAACAATCATGGATACACACGAGGCTGATGGAATAGCAACACATGCTGTAAAGAATTGGGGCGCCTCTATCTTTGTCTTGTATCCTGAAAACTTGCGAGACAATTATTCCCACTGGTAAACTCTGTTCCGATTATACAGCTAACGTTCTATGTATAGAACAAGCTGCTAATATGATATACAACGCAAATTCAAACTGTCATCGAGTAGTCTTCGCAGGCGCATTATCTGCTCTTAAGGTTGGTAACTCCCACAAAAAGGAAATGAGCTAACTAGAGTAGTCGCCAGTCAATGAAGCATACTTCAGTGGTTACCGTCCCCATTGTGGTGAACCCGGGAATGAAACGACTGATATGTTGCATAAAACGGCGGAGATTTGGGAAAAGGAAGATCGTAACATCACATAATTTGAGAACAAGTTGATGATGACTACATCATCAGACGGTTTTGTTTTGGTGATGTAACTTCCGCTTATTTGGATTATAGTGAGGAAAAAAACTGCGCTGGTCATCAGCCTCACTGTCTGGTTACGAGTTACCTTGTAACAGTGGCAAAACATACGTCAAAGCTACTGGAGGTAACTCGGGTATACAGGCATTCTGGTCCCACCCTACATGAGACGAGGAAACAAGGAATAATTTTTTTTTTAGTCAGAGCGTTGTGAATGCTTGAAATGCATTACCACAGGAAATAGTGAACGCGGGGTCAATTAATGCATTCAATAATAGATCGGATGTGGATAGGTATTTTTCGATCAAGTGAATGTAAAAGAAACTGTTTGTATACAGACTCTGCAGATTCTAAACCAGTACAAAGACGTTAATTTTAGAATTGGATTGAAACTTGCGGGATTCGATCACCCACCGTTTCCGTCCATCACTTTAAGAAGCGAGTGCCCTACCACTCAACCACAGCGACCCTACAGGGCATAACATGATGTGCCAGGAAAGTGTGAGACACAGTATATCAGTTATGAAATAGAGTGACAAAACAAGAAACTGTCAGTATGATTACACATAGACAAAAACAGATGTTATTAAATCTCGAACAGCAAGTAAATGTCAAGAGACATACGTCTACAAAGATGTGGAGGTATAAAAAACATCACATTTATACATAAACATATAGACACCATAGAGAGTAATGTATTTACATGAATAAATAAACAACAATAATTATTGAGAAAGATATAAAGAAAGAGAAATGGAAGGGGAAAAGGTAATGGAATAAGAAGAAAATCTTACTCAGAGGTTTGGAATTTATTCAAACCGTGAGGTTTGAGTCATGTCGTAAGGAAAATCAAAAGGTTCTCAAGCTCAAACTGGTGTTGATCATCAGAGAAGACAATTTCAGTAACTCCGGTGTCCACTCTGTCCAAATATATATCGCTACTGAAGTGGCTGGTGACAGGACTGCCTGAGTTATTTGAAATGTCATCGAGGTGTAGGCGGAAGCAGACACGGATATCAGAGTCCGTCTTCTTTGTGTATTTCGCTAGCAACGGTTACAAATAATAGTGTAGCTTAGGTTGCGTTACTTGCAGGTGAAACCCTCTTTGTTTCTTAAAAAACTGACTTCGGGAGGGACACAGATCGTGTCTGAATAGTGCAGGGGAAAGTTACCCAACCACGCTTGTGTTTGCTAGGCAATGAGCCACGTGGGTTCATTAGGTGGTTTTTGAGTCAGCTTCTAACCATCAGGTCACGCAAGTTTCTATCACGTCTGTATGCACCACATGAGGATCAGGAAATAATACCCGTGGGGAAGGATTGGCATGACGGATATGGATATAATAATAAAAAATAATGTTCGCCTAGGCATCTAGGGACCGTTGTGTCGATCGACCACTACCACGTCCAACTTCTGAGGCTTGTAGCCAAACCTCGATCAATGCCGAAGGAGAGACTGTCGGAGCCATGTAGAACGGGGTGGGCCCCTTCCACGCCTTCAGCCAACCGGGGGAGACCATTTTTACACATAGCTGACTTGGTGGGTCGGAACTTCCCGATTCCGTCGGACCACCTGACCAAACACAGACAGGCGGCGGCGGACCAGAGTGTCCGAGATGGAGGTAAGACACGTCTTTGCAGACACTTCGACATTGCGGACGATATCGACCCACCGGATAACGAGGGTGCTTGGCTGGTTGCGCAAATGAATGGTATCGATTCTTGTTATGTCCTTTTTAAGTAGGGTCCTAGTCTCTGAACCATATAGGAGGACAGGAATCACACATGTCCGATAAATACGAATTTTGGATCCGAGAGGTAGTCTGCCATTATTCCACACCCGGCGAGGGTCGTTCATAGCAGAAGCAGCAAACCCGATACGCCTTAACATGTCAGGCGCAATGCGTCCATCGGATGAAAAAGAACTCCCCAGGTATGTGAATTCATTGCTGCACTCCACCGTGTGATCATGGACCGCAATGATGTGAGGACCAGTGTCGGAGCAAAGGTTTTGTCTTAGCCCAAGAGATTGATAGGCCCAGGTTTGATTTTTCGAGATCAAGTTTCTCGAGTGACTGTTGCAGAGCCGCGTTGTCTGGGCCGAGTAGGACTATGTCATCAACATAGGCGAGGTAGGGGATGTGTGTTTGGTCCATGTCAATGCCCAGATGGTGGGAGTCAAGACGGGGAAGAATCCAGTCGATGGATCGGCAGAAAAGGTCAGGGGCAAGGACACAACCCTGCCCGACCCCCGAAGATGTTAGGTACCTGTCCGAGAGAGGAAAAACAAATCTCGCGGACAGAGGAGGTGTGAGAATGAAAAGTAAGAAGGTGAGAATGAAACGTAAGAAGCAGTCCAACACGGTAAGATGGTGGATGGTAGGAAGGAATGAGGTCTGGGTACCATATAAAAGGATGACACGCAGAAATACAGAGGTAAGGATACCTTCAAGATAGAGTAACCTACCTACAACTTCAAACATAGCCTGTGCCTTAGGGAGACAAATCTTTGTCTTTCTGACATAAGCAACGAAGCTATAGAAGCTGAGATAACGGGAGTGAGTCACCGCATGATGGAGAGCGAATCACAGTGTAAAGGAGATAGCTATGTGTTTCCGTTGGTTTACAGCTGGCGGTTGTGGAGAACCAGGCAGGCACATAGAGGCAGCGTTGTCAATGAAGTTTACTAATGATAGGGAGATATTATAAATAAATCGTATTGATGGATGTAAATTATTGAAAGTCAGAGGAGTTATAGACGTGAGCTTCGAGCTATTTATGTTAACCTTTATGTACATTTGTACATTCAACAGGTACACCTAACAGACATGTACACCTGAGGCACTCAACAAGTATGTAACGTACGCGCCTCTACATTAAATCTTCCCGGCACAGGTAGACACAACAGGCAGTCTTCAAGCCTAGGGAATTATAGGACAGTAACACTGATTAGAAACAGAGTACTCACTTACCATACATCACCATTTGGGCGAGAAAACTCTCTGCTTACTTGCGCGGGCTGTCACTTTTATCCCTAAATAGACAATCCTTAGATGATACTTACGCTAAATTTAGATTATTGGACGCAGGAAAGACAAGTGCACATGTGGTGGCTTTATGAAAGAGGTTCTTAGACATACGGCCGGTGAAATCTTTTTCTGCGCACCGCAATGGGATTGGCTTTTTAGCACGTGATAAGGAATGTCAATAATTTCCATCCATCAATACGCTTTATTTCTAGTATCTGCCTTTCATAAGTAAACTTCATTGACATCATCACTGTCTATCTGCACGCCAGACCTCTAAACAACTGTCTGCTATAAACCAATAGATACACATATTTATCTCCTTTACACTTCGACTAGCAAACTTTTCTTAAGAATAATCCTCAACAGATTAGAACCAGAGGCAGAGAATATCATTGCCGAAGAACAAGCAGGGTTTCGAGAGGAACAGATATTTAATCTGCTTATATTGAATGAGAAATACTTAGAGTATCAACAACACATATATCATGTTTTCATCGATTTCAAAAAGGCGTTCGACAGAGTATAGCATGCGGCGCTATGGACAATAATGAAGCATTAGAAGATCAATAGTAATATTGGGAAAGTAATTGAGAATCTTTATGAGAAGGCGTCCAGTGCAGTTTTTGTGGTAGGAATGCAATGCGAATGGTTCCGCATGTCTATTGGGGTGAGACAGGGTTGTATACTCGCTCCGACACTTTTCAATATATTCTTGGAAATAATAATGGAGGCGGCCCTGGAGGGACATGTTGGTACGGTCAGAATAGGTGACAAAATGATTAGAAACCTACGATTTGCAGATGATATAGATGGTCTGGCAGGCACGGAAAGGGAACTCCGGGAGCTGATTAGTAGATTGGACAGAGCAGCGCAGAGATATGGTATAGAAATACATTTAGAGAAAACAAAGCTGATGACTAATAAAACGAATGGTTTCCATCTGCGATAAAAACAAATGGTCAGGAACTCAAAGCTATACAACGGTTTAAGTATGTGGGATCAAGTATGTGGGATCACTGATCAGTGACGAAGGCTCGCAGCCTGAGATAATTGCCAGAATAGCACAGGCAACAGCGGTACTTCCGCTTTTGAAACTAATACGGCAGGATAAGCTGCTCGCCTTCGGAATAAAAGTTAGACTAATGCGCTCATTGGTGCTCTCTGTAAGACTTGGACCATTGGTGCTCTCTGTGAGACTTGGACCATTGGTGCTCTCTGTGAGACTTGGACTATTAGTGCTCTCAATATTTGTGTATGTCTGTGAGACTTGAACCATTGGTGCTCTCAATATTTGTGTATGTCTGTGAGACTTGGACCATTACTGTGCAGAATACATGCAATGGAAATGCGGTGCTTTAGAAGACTCTTAAATGTTACATGTAAGGATTGTGTCATGCACGTAGAAATACGATGTAGTAGGGAAACGCAATTGGGCCATGGAGAGAATTAGCGTGGGTTTGTGGGAGTGTCTTCAAGTGTGCCCCAACCACCTGATGGGTTACGGGATGAACTGAACTGAAGGAAAGAGTTCAACACGAATGTAAAGCACTGTATGTCATCAGGGGGCTCAGTGGTCTCGATATAAGGTGTCCGCCTCTGATGCCGATGGTCGCAGGCTCAAATCAGGTTAAAAACCGGGATTATTTCACGTGGATCTTCTGGTAAAAATTCCCCTGATCTTTGGGTAGTGAGATCGGACTCCCGCGTTCAGTGTCGAGCACGTTAATCGTCTTCTTCTTCTTCGTACGCTGTCAAACGTCAACCTGTATTTTTTCGAAAAAAACGATCATGAGGCTGTTGACACTGCCATAGAGCTTATCTAGTGTTGCCACTGGTGATGGCCACATGTGCTTTCTCTGGTCCTCGTATTTCGGGCAGTTTTGCAGCAGATGTTCAGCGGTCATTTTCCCGATACCACAAGTGCATTCGTCATTAGCACCTATCTTCAGTTTATTGAATAGGTGGTACCACAGTCTGTTGTGGCCTGTGCGAAGTCTGAAGACTACGACCTGCTCTCTTCTGTTCAGCTGGTAATAGGCATCGTTTTTTGTGTAGCCAGTATGTTCGGTTTCCCATTTGGTCATGTATCTGCTTCTAATAAGCCTTTTGGACTCTTCGTAGGTCACACTAGAATTTGGTTGTGGTAGTCTTGCACCTTCTTTTGCCAGTCTGTCTGCCTCCTCGTTGCCTTTAATGTTACAGTGGGATGGAACCCACTGTACCACTACTCTTTTTGGTGCGGACTGCTGGCATAGTTGACAAAGTACTACTCTTAAATCATTAAGTTCAGTATTTTTCTGGCCTTTTAGTGCTGTGACTTCGACCAAGGCATCTGTAAACAGGACTAGACCAACAGGATTGGCCTGTGGTCGCTATCTGTCAATTGGTTGAGCACCTGGCGGTCTATTTTGTGGTGAATATCCCCCGTGGAGAGAGGCCAAGTCTGGAGTGGAGGTGGTATGCCATGTTCTAGAATAGAAGCTAGTTCTGTCCTCCGGCCTATTGATGAGATTAGTGTCTTATCTCCTAGTCTTCCACTTCATCGCCTCTTTTGTCTGTGTCCGAATATCACCATCTCTCCGAGTGGCTGTTGAAGTCTCCAACCACTAGGCAGCTGGAGTCCTTGATTTCCATACTCGAGAGCGACAGGTCTTTGTTGGGTGTGCCATACAGGTTGAAGATGCGGATCTTTGTTTATTGTGTCATTATGTCGACTCCTACAATTTCTGCTTGTCCGGTGTGATTGACAGCTACCGCGCTACTCGGTATGCAGTTACGTGTCAGTATCAGAACCCCTCTATTGTGACCTTCTCAATCAAGACGGAAGGTCTGGTATCCTCTGATTGAGAATATGTGGTTGTTGTTAAGGTGCGTTTCTTGAGCACGTTAATAATCCATTGGCAGTTAGAAATCGAAAAAGAAATTAGGCGTTAAGCCGCTGCCCGGACTTAATTAAAAATTCTGGTTGAAAATTTACTCAAATTATGTGTACATTCCCCTAGGCCGAATAAGCCACATGAAGTTGAAAATATATACTAGGGGTATCTGATAGCCTGATAACATGAACATCCTGATAGTCTCCCTCTACGTGGCAGTAAACATGAACATCCTGAATGCCCCCCTCCCTACATGGCAGCTAACATGAACATCCTGATAGCCTCCCCCTACATGTCAGAAAACATGAACATCCTGATAGCCTCCCCCTACATGTCAGAAAACATGAACATCCTGATAACCTCCCCCTACATGTCAGAAAACATGAACATCCTGATAGCCTCCTCCTACATGGCAGCTAACATGAACATCCTGATAGCCTCCACCTACATTGCAGCTAACATGAACATCCTGATAGCCTCCCCCTACATGTCAGAAAACATGAACATCCTGATAGCCTCCCCCTACATAGCAGCAAACATGAACATTTCCTGTTTGAATACCAGGATTCTAAGAGTTACAAGTATGTCATTTCAGCAGCAAAAACACAGTTTAACTAAAGCAAAAACATAGATAAAGTGTGAGTTTACGGTACAAAACAGATATTAAAACAAATGAAACGCAAGCATAATCGTATCTGAAAGTTAGACAGTATATCAGAAATTAAGGAGAAGGCAGCACAATCCAAAATAGCCTTCCAGTGACAAAAATAAGGCTGCACCGATGAATGCGAATCGAGTATGGCATTGCGGCATGGACAACTGCAGCGAAGGCGAACTTCGATAAAGTTAACAAACTTCAAAACCAAGCCATGAGAATTATAACAGGTGGCATGAAGTCAACGCCAATTGTAGAACTTGAAAAGATTACAAAACTGCAATCCATGACCGATAGAAGAGACTGCAGAGCCCAGCTGCAGTCAGAGAAACTCCGAAGACTGACTGACCATCCAATGCACCAAAGACTAAACAATTTGGGAAATGGGAAACTAAAGCGGAGAAACTTTGCAGAAATAGCCAAAGCAAAGATGCACGAAGATCCCATAAACGCACTAACAACACCAAAACCCATCACTACTGTACGAAAACCTACCTGGAGGCAGGATATATTTCCAGAGGTGGTAGAAAATATACCAGGTATTGCAAACAAAAACTGCCAGACTGAAAAAGAAAGGAGAGATACTACCCTAAGCTTCATAACGAAAAGCTACCCAAGCATGGACTGGACCCATGCATACACCGACGGTTCTGTAACAAACACTACACAGAACGGAGGGGCAGGAGCATTCCTGAACCTACCAAATGGCAGAAAAATAACACTGTCATTCGCTACTGGTAAGTACACAAGCAATTTCAGAGCGGAGGCAGAGGCACCGAGGGCGGCAGTGGAAGAAATGGTGACACACAGTGAAAATGAGAGCCATATAGTCCTGCTGACAGATGCTCTCGCCGTAGTCACAGCGCTAAAAAGCCAGAAAAACACTGAGCTTAATGACTTAAGAGCAGCACTCTGCAAACTGTGCCAGCAGTCCGCACCAAAAAGGGTAGTGGTACAGTGGGTTCCGTCACACTGCAACATCCAAGGCAACGAGGAGGCAGACAGACTGGCAAAAGAAGGTGCAAGACTACCACAAACAGATACCAGTATGACGTACGAAGAGTCAAAACGGCTTATCAAAGCCAGATACATGACCAAATGGGAAACCGAACATACTGGTTACACCAAAAACGATGCCTATTACCAGTTGAACCGAAGAGAGCAGGTCGTTGTCTTCAGACTTCACACTGGCCACAACAGACTGAGGTACCACCTATTCAACAAATTGAAGATAGGGTGTACCGACGAATGCCCGTGCGGTACCGGTAAAATGACCGCTGAACATCTGCTGCAGAACTGCCCGACATACGAGGATCAGAGAGAGCAGATGTGGCCATTACCAGTGGAACTGCAAGACAAGCTCTATGGCAGTGGCGAGAGCCTCAGGATGACCGCCGCTTTTTTCGAAAAAATAATGGTTACTGTCTGACTGCGTACGCAGAAGAAGAAGAAGAAGTATCTAAAAGTTAGACCAGTATATCAGAAATTAAGGAGAAGGCAGCACAATCCAAAATAGCCTTCCAGTGACAAAAATAAGGCTGCACCGATGAATGCGAATCCTAAGCACACAACAAAACAGGAAACCTCTCCGCTTTCGCCTATGAAAACCATGCATTTGAGAGTACATATACATGACATCTGTAATGTGATGGTGAGCCCCGGGTTTTAAATTGCATGCTGGAAATTTGCGATTCTGGGTCATAATGGTGAACCCAAGTCTCATCTACTGTCACCATAGTCGATAACATATTTTTCGATCGACACATTTTGAGCAACTGGCCATAGCAATCAACCGTCGTTTGTTTCTGTTCAGATCTTAGCAGACGCGGGACCCAGCAGGCACACACTTTTCTCATGTTCAGTCTGTTGTGTAAAATTCTAAAAACTCTACTTTCATTCAGTTTTACTGACCTAAATATCTCTGCAATTGCCATTTTTCTATCCTGGTCAATGATTTTGTTCACTCTTGCAGCATTTTCATCTCTGCACTCAGAGGATGGTCTTCCTGATCTTGGAAGATCAGCAACATGGGAACGGCCACACTTAAACTGCCTACACCAGTTTTTTACAGAAGCATACGAAGGGCAGAATTCCTCAAACACTGGTTCCATCTCCCTGTGTATTTCTGTAGGTGTTTTTTCCCAGCAATATCAATAATTGTATCACAGTTCTGGCCTCTAATTTCTCCATTGTTCTGACAAACCGTTAGAGTAGCAGATCCGGTCGATAAGGTGTTGCGCTAAGCACCATGCCGGGTAAACGCGTCAAGGAGGGAAATTCATACTTCTCCAGTACAAATTGAATGAGCTACATATGTGCCAAATTTCAACTTTTTCCTCCTATTCCTTCAAAATCAGGTAAAGTCTTATGACACGCCCCTTGTATTTCATTTTGCCCTACTTTGGAATCTAATCAATTCCGTTTCTCATTTCTGCTTTCATTTGCTGACTGATTTTTGTGGCAGGTTCACAAGCCAAATTATGTTAATAATTAATGTTGATTCCTCTCACAACTAACTTTCGTGGATTGCCAACATCGTGTAGTACTGACGTCACATGGTAACGCGTAATGTCGATGTGAAATTTAATACTGCACTTGCAGTCAGCTTTGCTGCTTCCATTTCACCATAATAATTAGCAAACAAATCATCGGCTAATAGCCTACTCCTTTCAATTGATTAAACTGCCAAGGGTTCTTTTACGTGTACAGCATGTACCGAGGACTTCTGAGTTTATCGTCCGTCTCCGAATAGATTGGGCGCTTGCTCTGGCTACGCTTAAGACCAGAGATCACTTGGGAGTTTCGAACGCCCACCGTCTCGTGCGATCGTTTGGTCTTTGATATTTAGCGCTTAATCTCTCTACTATAGAAGCCCTGGAGTAGATCACCCCCCCCCCCCCCCCCCGACTCTCGAGACCTTAAAATTCTCCAAAAGAGGGAATTGTTTCCCCTGGGTGAGCACCTGCACTCACACTTCATCTGCAATGGCAGTGCCTGCTATGGTAATACGTCAACATTGATCTGTTCCTCTAACCCACACATTCGCGTTTGTTATTTCAGTGCGGCGTTGATGTCAACAAACCAAACTCGTACGACCAGACTGCCTTGGATATTGTTCAAAAATTTGCTAACGGTCACGCTGGGAAGGAGCTGAAAACCCTACTGAAAGGTCAGTACTTCTTTGTATGATTTCTTTGTATTTTCTTGGTTTGTTCATTTTTTGTTTGTTTCAGTTCTTAGCAAGGGTGGGCTTACTACACGTTGCACGTCTACTGTCATTCATATCAACAAGTACTTCTTCCATTCGCTTCTGATCTGCTTAACGCTAATCCGTTCACTTCATCGATTTCCTTCTGTTACTTTTAAGTTTCTTTATTCTCCTTTTTTCGGTCACTTCAACGTTCATACTTCAATTTATTCCTGCCAATTTTAACCCTCATCCGTCCACTTCTTCCTGTCACTTTTAACCGCCAATCTTCCATTTCTTCCTGTCACTTATAACCATCATCCCTCTATTTCTTCCTGTCACCTATAACCATCATCCCTCTATTTCTTCCTGTCACCTATAACCATCATCCCTCTATTTCTTCCTGTCACCTATAACCATCATCCCTCTATTTCTTCCTGTCACCTATAACCATCATCCCTCTATTTCTTCCTGTCACCTATAACCATCATCCCTCTATTTCTTCCTGTCACCTATAACCACCATCCCTCTATTTCTTCCTGTCACCTATAACCATAATCCCTCTATTTCTTCCTGTCACCTATAACCATCATCCCTCTATTTCTTCCTGTCAATTGTAACCGTCAATCCACCATTTCTTCCTGTCACCTATAACCATCAAGCTTCCACCCCTTTTACGAATTTTAACCGTTGTCCTTCCACTTTACAAACAATGGATATTTGTAATACAAGAATCCTGGTGTTTAGTGACGCTGATAATTTGTAACTGTAGCCAAGCTAGCCAAACGTTTTCCTTTTATCATGTAGACTTTCTGGTCAGTTCTAAGAATGTACCAACTCAGACCTATCTTGATCTGCCTTTGAAACTCTCAAATAGCACATGGTAGTAGGTTCTTGGGTGGTTTCCTTCCAATATCTTACTTGTCCTGGGGCAAGTGTCCATCCCCCTCCCCTTCCGGTCTTTTACCTGTTGACATTTAGCCTTTCCTTCAGTATCAGACATACATTTCAGTGATTACCTGAAACTGTTAGCTACGCTCTCATCTTAAGGTGTGAAGTCTTTGCTACTGAACGTTTCCCCAATAAAACCGCTTGGATGTAAGCCAATATTGGAGATATTATTTCTTGTACATGTTTCCAATTTTTACGTTCAGGGTAATATACCAATTCGAGTGTAATCATCATCATCATGTGCCCTGCCGATTGGCATTGGTAATCATGGATCCCCACCTCCTCTAATCGCTTGTGTTGTTTATAAGGTTCCGCCTCTGATAGTCTCTATGCCATTTTTTCAAGATGTTCAATATTGTTACTCTCTGCCTCCCTATGTGCCTCGTCCGTGCGATTCTGTCCGTTGTCACCGTCTGTTTCAGTCGTCTATTGTCAAGGCATGCCCGAAAACGGGTGACTCCCTTGTTCTGGTTTTTGCCATTAGCCGTCTCTGTGTCTCTTCAAGAACAACGTTATTGGCCTTCTTTGCTGTCCGCACGGAATTCCTAACATTCTGCTATAAAACCACATGTTCGTTGCCACCACTGGTACATGTGCTTGCCAGCTGATTGTCAAAGCTGCGGGTCTACATTGCTCTGGTGTTTTAGTATATTATGGATGTCACCAGGCCACGGATTTGACTGAAATTCACATTAGTCAACGACTTACACTTGTGTTAACGGAAACGTCTCGTTAATTTACATTGGACTGGTTAATTCGTTCGCTTTTGTGTGTGTGTATTCTTCCCTTCCATTATCCTGGCATGCACATCGGCTATATGAATTAGCACTGCACTTGAACCTGTGTTGTATTTTCCGCGGTCTAGTTCATACGGCTGAATTTCACGAGATTGGTGCCCATCGTCCTATCACCACTCACACACTGAGTGATGTCCCTACGACCACTTGCGGTTATGGGAAAGGCACGACACACAAAGATAGATGTCACCCCCCTCCTCTGCCTTGCCGGATACCTGTTTACGAGAAAGGCTTTGGGAGTAAACCCTGATGAAAAACCTGCATGCTGTGCTATCTCCAGTCGTCTCGAGAAAATCTTGCTACTGGTCAAAGGTAGCTCAGGATCATAGAGTGAGGTTGACGAAAGACGCAGTTCCCCTCACTATAATTCAAATCACCGCGCAAGTCATACATTTCAGCTGACATAGCAAGAGAAAAGATTGTCCAATGAACAAAAAGAGTGGTCTTCGTCACATGCGATGGACGAACATTATCATCATTGGCTCGTTTCACGAACTTACTTTCTTGCTTACAAGAACTCTCTTCGTTTATCCCAGTGTAATACGCGTGTGTTAACTTGTGCTATTTGTTTTAGTCCAGCTACATTTATTAGACAAATCTGAGTTTTCTGTGGTTTTCATGCTTTGTATGGGAGCTTAAAGTGTATATATTGTTCATATTTGTATTTGTGTGTAATTTTTACTTGCATGTATTACTCTGTGAATAGTATATGTTTACAATGTGCATTTCATTTCTTGTATGTGTGATGAGCTTTTGTTATGTGTAAGAGCATTTCTATCTATGTGAATGTTTGTCTGTTTTCTTCAGACAGTTGTAGCCCAGAGCCTTGTATGTATTTGTCGTTCGCCCATCTCGTGGCCTGAGTGACACGTATCACTGCTTTACGGCATGACTCGTTTTTTCCTCTGTCTACCTCTCGCCGTTCTTCCTGATGTTCTCCTGTAGAAGGTTACATGAACAATGTAGTCTGGTTGCATTCACACAATGTGGTCACACTCTTTCATTCTTTGTTTGCACGATGTAGTCTAGGTAGGGAATTGTTCCAACCTTCTCCCGAATATCCATGTTTGTGATTCTGTCTCTTCTGGTGTTCTTAGTGACCTTTCGTAAGCACCATATTTCGCAGGTGGCTAACTTTCGTTCCTGAACCCTATTCAATGTCCGTGTTTGACATAGGTAGCACAGGGTAGGGATGAATATACTATTTATCATCTGCTTTTTTGCTTGGGGGGAAATCTTGGGGTGTCTTAGTAGTGGAGACATCTGGTAAGTGATAGCGTCCCCCCCCCCCCGAACTCTCATCCCAATCTCTATCTGCCGTATCTATCTTCTGTAAACTGCAAAAAATAAAATGAAACAACTCGAGGCATGGTCATTGAAATTGGAGTTTGGGAATCTATAGACAACTACGATTATCAGAATGAAAGACGCTGACATCATTCACACCGTGTTGAGAGAAATCTCACTCTAAGAGGTGAACTCATTTATCTATTTCGGCAGCAGTATAGACGGGAGGGGGTGGGGGCTGGTGTTACATAAACTGGTATATCCTATAACGCTACGTAAAGCGAGGGGAGTTTTCATTGCATTGAAAAAAAATTGTGGAATTCCAAAGAAAGCATACACAACACGAAGATAAAAATGTTAATATTTAATGTAAAGTCGATACTGCGATATGACTGTGAAGCTTGAAGGACAGCACAGTCGCTAACAAAACAGGTACACACGTTCAAAAACAAATGCTTGCTCAGAATACATGGTTTTAAATGGGACAATACAGTCACCAATGTTGACTTACTAAAATGATCTAGCCAGATCTAAGTGGAACGCGACATAAGGAGAAGGCGCTGCAGCTGGATATGGCATAGCTTGTCTAGAGAGCCAGACGACATTACAAAACATGTGCTTGATGCTGAGCAGCGCATCAGCTGCAGTAGTTAGCGACTCATAGCTGGCTGCTATCGTCAGGGCCAGCGAACCAGAGCTGCCAAGACCCTTCTACACCTGCACGCGGTGATCCTGGATAACAGGCTGCAGCAGGGCAGACTGGCTAAGGAGAAGGGATCGAAGAGGAAATGCTAACCCGGTACCCAAAAAATGCTTGCTGGAGTTGGATGTGTTGGACCGAAAGGTGCAAATATAGCAGTCAAGCTGTAAACTACGACACAACGCATTCCGTTCTCTGGACTACATTATCCTACTTAAGCCCTTTCAGTGTTTGGTAGTGGGAGATTGAGAATGAACGAAGCCAAGCCAAGCCATCCACTGTTCTGGAGCCTGAAGGTAACAGGAGCCGGAGCAAACCAAAACAACTTTGGGAAGAAAACTGGAGTTTAACATGAGAGAAGCATGCCATCTATGTTATTGAAGAGGGCAAAGGACAGACATATTTGGAAGTTGTTGGTTGAAGTCCAATACCATAGCAAGAAATCGGATGCAGACGGCCCTAACATCGCTGGAAGAGTGGGCGAACTCATGGCTGGTCAAAATAAACGTGGAGAAAACCACATGCACAATATTCTCGCTTTCATTAAAACCCCAAAATACCAAATTAAGTCTAAATGGCAAATTCCTGCAGCCAAACGACATCCCAACCTATCTGGGAGTCACATTTGATCGGCGCATGACATGGAAAAGTCAGATTGAGAGAAACCGAATGAAAGCCAGAGAAAGAATGGCAATCATGAGGAAACTTGCTGGCACAAGCTGGGGAGCAGACGAAGGCATACTAAAGAAACTGTACACTGGAAGAGTGAGACCAGTTCTCGAGTATGGCATTGCGGCATGGACAACTGCAGCGAAGGCGAACTTCGATAAAGTTAGCAAACTTCAAAACCAAGTCATGAGAATTATAACAGGTGGCATGAAGTCAACGCCAATTGTAGTACTTGAAAAGATTACAAAACTGCAATCCATGACCGATAGAAGAGACTGCAGAGCCCAGCTGCAGTCAGAGAAACTCCGAAGACTGACCGACCATCCAATGCACCAGAGACTAAACAATTTGGGAAATGGGAAACTAAAGCGGAGAAACTTTGCAGAAATAGCCAAAGCAAAGATGCACGAAGATCCCATAAACGCACTAACAACACCAAAACCCATCACTACTGTACGAAAACCTACCTGGAGGCAGGATATATTTCCAGAGGTGGTAGAAAATATACCAGGTATTGCAAACAAAAACTGCCAGACTGAAAAAGAAAGGAGAGATACTACCCTAAGCTTCATAACGAAAAGCTACCCAAGCATGGACTGGACCCATGCATACACCGACGGTTCTGTAACAAATACTACACAGAACGGAGGGGCAGGAGCATTCCTGAACCTACCAAATGGCAGACAAATAACACTGTCATTCGCTACTGGTAAGTACACAAGCAATTTCAGAGCGGAGGCAGAGGCACTGAGGGCGGCAGTGGAAGAAATGGTGACACACAGTGAAAATGAAAGCCATATAGTCCTGCTTACAGATGCTCTCGCCGTAGTCACAGCGCTAAAAAGCCAGAAAAATACTGAGCTTAATGACTTAAGAGCAGCACTCTGCAAACTGTGCCAGCAGTCCGCACCAAAAAGGGTAGTGGTACAGTGGGTCCCATCACACTGCAACATCCAAGGCAACGAGGAGGCAGACAGACTGGCAAAAGAAGGTGCAAGACTACCACAAACAGATACTAGTATGACGTACGAAGAGTCAAAACGGCTTATCCAAGCCAGATACATGACCAAATGAGAAACCGAACATACTGGTTACACCAAAAACGATGCCTATTACCAGTTGAACCGAAGAGAGCAGGTCGTTGTCTTCAGACTTCGCACTGGCCACAATAGACTGAGGTACCACCTATTCAACAAATTGAAGATAGGGTGTACCAACCAATGCCCGTGCGGTACTGGTAAAATGACCGCTGAACATCTGCTGCAGAACTGCCCGACATACGAGGATCAGAGAGAGCAGATGTGGCCATCACCAGTGGAACTGCAAGACAAGCTCTATGGCAGTGGCGACAGCCTCAGGATGACCGCCGCTTTTTTCGAAAAAATAATGGTAACTGTCTGACTGCGTACGCAGAAGAAGAAGAAGAAGAAGTCCAATACTATGCAGTGAACTAAAGGGTTTTGATTGATTGATTGATAAGGGCCGTTAGACACGTGTTGTGTTAGACCATGGCCTACTTTAGATAGGTCGCCTGATTCACCGGGAAAATCCCTTGGAACGTCACATTCCACCGCCGACTAAATAACGAAACTCATATTATGCCAAGGTTAATAATCAATCTATGCTCCACACAGAGAAATGAAACCAATTCACTGTAGAAAGCACATCATATCATCGTTGAGAGTGATCATTTCACAGAATCCTGCCCTAAAACCAATTGCATATCAATCTGTGTTTCCCGAACACGCTATTATAGTTGCACTGATATTTGACACATGCAAGTTCCGTTATTTGGTCAGCCGTGGAATGACGTTTCAACGGGATTTCTCCGTGAATCAGAAGGCCTGTATCTAAAGTAGGCTTGGAATTTATAGAAAAAGCAGCAGAGGTTATTATCACACTAGGATTTTTCCTCATCTCTCCTTGAGGAGCTCATATTTTCAATCGCAGATAATCTGCATTATCTGGAATCTGCAGATTTGCTTTTCCCTCGTCCTGTAAAATCTGTTATTCATTTTTTTAAATAGCTGTAGATCTTTCTTTTATTCCTGTATCCTACATGAGTTTTTATTTCTGTAGTTTTCCGTTATTCCTGTATCTAGCGTGAGATTTTATTTCTACAGTTTTCCGTTATTTCTGTATCTAGCATGAGGTTTGGATTTGCAGATGTTTGTTTTATTCCTGTATCCTACATGAGATTTTGTTTCTACGTCTCTTTTTATTCCTGTATCCTACATGAGGTTTTGTTTCTACATCTCTCTTTTATTCTTGTATCATTCATTAGATTTAAGAGCTTTTATTACAATACAGAAAATTACTCAACATCCGGTACATTGTTGATCTATGTGAATGGCAGGAGTGTGCAATTCCTTGCGTTAGAGAATCTTCTACCCTAGTATAGTTATACCACGCTGTTATTCAGCTCTTTCTCATCTTGGTACAGGTCCTATTATGGGCTCTATCACACACACACACACACACACACACAGACCGAGCCGGGAACCACTCATATGCCACATACATCACTATATAATCGTGATCAATGTATGTCTCAAAAGCTGTTTGAGATGGCAGAATTCGCTGAAACCCTAGTCATTAGCCCTCGTTATCCACTGTTGATGGATGCTGCGTGACCTAGGGGTGAAGCGTCCGTTTCACAATCCCAAGGCACCAGTTCGAATCACGCCTCGTGGTCAGTTTGGCAGACATTGGTTTTTGCTTGCTCCTTCTCGTACTTAGTAACGGCAATCTACCGTACTACACACCTGCCAAGAAACTTAAAACAGCCAAAAAGGTTGGTGGTCGTTAGTCGCTTTTTAAAAGCTTTTATTTAACTTGACAGGACTTATATTTCTTCTATTTTTAACCAACATCCCCATAACCTAGAGAGCTAATATCGTGTAAACAGCCTCAATTAGTCAGATAAGGTCATCCCGTAACCTGTGAGGTCGTTGGGGCACACATGAAGACATCCTCACAACCGCACGCCACCCTTCTCTGTCAGCGGCCGCTGCCTGTGCCTCTTCTGGTCGGAGATTGGTCCATTCTTTTATGTTGTCCTCCCATCTCTTTTTGGGACCGCCTCTTCGTCGTCTGCCTTGCACCTTTGCAGGGAGGATTGTATTTGCAAGACCATTTGATCTCGATATGTGACCGTACTAAGTGAGTTTCCTTCTTTTTACAGTTGCCAAGAGGTCTTCAAAAGGCCCTATTGCTGTTGTAATTCTATCTCGTATTTCCTCATTTGTAACTCGATCTTTGCACGTGACGTTTAAAAGTCTTCGGAAACATTTCATCTCCAAGGCCCGTATCCTTCGCTGAAGGTCAGCTGTAACTGTCCATGTCTCACACGCATTGAGGAATATTGACAGGAACAGTTACGCATTAATCTGATTTTCGTGCATAGTGCTAACCGTTTATCTTGCCAGATTTTGTTAAGCCGTGCAAGCGCCGCTATTGTCTGTGCTATTCTGGCCAACACCTCACATTTTGATCCTTCATCACTGACAATCGAACCAAGATATTTAAAACGTTCAACCACTTCGAGTTCCTGGCCATTAGCTTTTATCCTGCTGTTGAAGCCCTCAGAGTTGTTGGTCATTAATTTTGTCTTTCCATCGTTTATCTCCAAACCATAGTCAAGAGCTGTTTTATCGAGCTTCTGACCCATTCCTGGAGTTCTTCTGAACTCGCCAACTAGTGCTACCTGTTAATCTAAAAATTGTTTACCGACCCTCGAATAACCTACTAAAACGCCAATTCCTTATTTATTAAACTTGAAATGTCTGTTGTTCGTTTGCGATGACTTCTATTTCTTCTATTTTAACCCACTTCTCTATAACCTAGAGAGCTGAACTTGTGTACACATCCTCTAGTATTCTGTTCTTCTTGGTTCTTTTGTCGACCTGTACTTCCACAGTGGCGGATGTCCATGTCCAGACCCTAGCTCTGGTTTGATCTGAATATAACCGGGATAAGGATTTCCAGCTTAGCGTGGCTTATCGCCTATTACGACATGCTTTCTGTGGAGCGGTAGTGCTATTCTTGTCATTGTCGCACACAAAGTTAGTTATTTTCGTTTATATTCTTATTGTTAGTTATTTTCTTTTATATTCTTATTGTTAGTTTTTTTCGTTCATGTTCTTATTGTTAGTTATTTTCGTTTATATTCTTATTGTTAGTTATTTTCGTTTATATTCTTATTGTTAGTTATTTTCTTTTATATTCTTATTGTTAGTTTTTTTCGTTTATGTTCTTATTGTTAGTTATTTTAGTTTATATTCTTATTGTTAGTTATTTTCGTTCAAATTGTAATTGTTGGTATTAGTTATTTTCGTTTATATTGTAATTGTTGATATTAGTTATTTTCGTTTATATTGTAATTGGTATTAGTTAGTTATTTTCATTTATATTCTTATTGTTAGTTATCTTCGTTGATATTCTTATTGTTAGTTTTAGTTCGTTATAAAGAATTACTTTTGGACATTTTATAGTTTGTTTTTGTATACGTAAAATAAAAATAATGCGAAACAGCGGCGACATTGTGTATTAAAATATAGTTTTAAAAACATAAATATATATAACCATCTAACGCGCTAAGACGAAAACAAATTTTTACAAAATTACTATTTTTACTATTTCATAAATGACTTACCAAAAAATGTCAATACACAAATTCACAACAACAAAAAAAACACCATAATACATTTTTTTAATTCAACTCATGTAGTCCCTAGAACACAACAGAAGTCTAAGTATAAAATAGAAACTTAAATAGAAAAACGTATTACAAAAAAATTACTTGTTTTGACGGCAATATCAACTGTTTTATGTGAAAGACGTTGCTTGTGTTGGTGTCGCCAGAAGGTTCGAGCGTAATCTCATTGCTTTTGTTCGTTTTTCTATCGTGCTGTCATCGCTAACAATACAGTCCTCGGCAGAACGATTATAATTCCCTGGTTGCGGTGTTATATGTGGGCTATAACCTTGGTGAACGACTTGTTCTATATCCCTACTTGCATTTATATTTATCTCACCAAATATTCCATGACTTGCAACTCTTATTAATCCGAATGAGTCATAGGAAGGTAGCCCCGCCGAGGTGGACTCATTGATCTATTTAGTCAGAAACATCGACCGAATTGAGGGGGGGGGGGGGGGGGGGGGATTTCGGGGCTTTTGGAAATTTAAAAACAAAAACAGGATATTCGGGTAAGAAAATAGAAAGCGCAAGGGGCTTTCATCGCATTGGACAACTGTCGAACTCCAAAGAAGTCAAATGCGACACGAAGGTTCAAATTGTCATCTTAATTGTAAAGCCGGAAATGCTGCATGGCTCTGAACCTTTTAGGAAGAGGAGTCGTTTAAAAAGATAGATATAACTTTCATTAACATAGTTTGAAATGTTACGATAAATCATCATCGTCGAACTGTCAGAGTGGACTCGTCAGCTCTCAGTGGAACTCTACGTAAAGAGAAGACGTTGACGCTGGATATGGCATACTCTGCGAAGAGAAGCTATACGAAACTATATACAAAAATATGGGTCCATACTATGTTGTGTATGCTATATACAATAATATGGGTCCATACTATTTTGTGTATGCTATATACAAAAATATGGGTCCATGCTATGTTGTGTATACTATATACAAAAATATAGGTATATGGTATATACAAAAATATAGGTATATTGTATATACAAAAATATGGGTTTATACTATGTTTTATATGCTATATACAAAAATATGGTCCATACTATGTTGTGTATATACTCCTTTTTTTTTCTTTTCTTACATTTTTTTTTGGTTATCTTTTACGATTTATTCTTGTTTCGCCTGTTTTTGTCAATGTGTAATCATATTGACCATTTCTATTTTGGGCCACTATTTCATAACTGGCATACCGTGTCTCACACATGCCTGGCACATCAAGTTATGGTGACGAACTTAAACCGCTTATTTTACATCATTTTGTTTTGTTGTGATTTTTTTCAGTTGTTTTCGATCGTTTTGTGTTTCTGACGAAGGCCTTGTTGTCGTAACATAGGTATCGTTTTGTTTTTGTCCAGGTGCTGTCACTCAGCCATTACCTATATATGTTTTTGTCCAGGAGCGGTCACTGAGCCATTACCTATATATGTTTTTGTCCAGGAGTGGTCACTGAGTCATTACTTATATATGATATTGTCCAGATGCGGTCACTGTGTCAATACCTATATATGTTTTTGTCCAGGTGCGGTCACTCAGTCATTACCTTTAAATGTTTATGCCAAGGTGCGGTTACTGAGCCATTACCTATATATGTTTTTTTCGACTTTTAACTGGCAGTACCATCTATTTATTTCCCCCGTTGGCGGTCACATTATCAAAGAAACAATTAGTCTTTCTCAAAGCTAATATACACCACTCACTGCGTGGACCAAACTAAGTGACACGCTATAATTTAAGTGTGCCCTTACCAGGAATAGACCTAGGCCGTCAACAAGATAATAAAATAAGCGACCTGTGAACTATTTAGATAAAACGGGAGTGCCTCGTCAGGAGAATACAAAACCATACTAAATAACATCGAGTGGTTGGTAAAAACCAAACCTAAAATTATTCTAGAACAACAGTAGATTGAGAAGGTCTCAAGTTTTGATTACCTCGGCTCAATTATAGGCAACAATGGAGATTGACTAAAGAAAGTCAGAAGGAGAATGGCTATAGCAGCGCAGGCGTTGATTAAAATGAGAAACATATGGCAGAATACTAGTAGAATTACGAAAATAAAAATCCTGCGAGCTTGCATCTTCCGAGGGGCAACATACGGATGTGAAAGGTGGACCACCACAGAAACACTTCAGAAAAATCTTGAAACTTTTGAACTAAAATACTGCAGGATAGTGCTCAAAGTACCATGGACAGCGAAAAGGAAAAGGCCAGATATCCTAAAAGAACCGGATATGGATAAAAATTTGTTAGTAAACAGTATCTTATCTAGATAACTAAACTAGTTTGACCAAATCAAACGCCATAGTGGCTTACAGAGACTGATGCATGGACAGCGGGCAGAGGCAAACCGAGGAGAAGATGGACATCAAGGAGGTCCTGAAGATGAGAGCGACAGAGCCGGGAGTTTTGGCCAGAGATCGAGAGTCTTACACATCAACTGTTGTAGAAGCGACGTTCTGCAAAGGACATGTTACATGATGATGATGGTTGGAAATATTGAACTGTTAGTCGTTACCACGTTTAATTACTTGTTAATGTAAATGCATATTCTTCTGACATTCTCATATCACCCTCTCATCATTGTCAGCTCACATGATTATTTCATCTTATCTCATTATTTTATCTATCTCATTATTTTTATCTTATTTCATTATTTCATCTTATCTCATTATTTCATCTTATCTCATTATTTTATCTTATCTCATTATTTTATCCCCTCTCATTATTTTATCTTATCTCATTATTTCATCTTATCTCATTATTTTATCTTATCACATCAACCCATGTGATCTCATCCGACCATCTGGTCTCATCCCACCATCTCATATCATCACATAATTTTATCTATCTCATTACATCATATCCCATTTCTTCGTCTCATCATCTTAGCTGATCTCACCATTTTACATCTCATCTAGTCATCTTTACATCTCATCAACTCGATCTTCTCTTCTCTGCATCTCATCTGATAATGTCATTTCATCTCATATCATCCAAACTATCCACTTATTTCATTAGACAACGTGGGGAAATCCAACCTTGTATCGTACACCATCTGTGTTTTCGTTTATATTTTCAATCAATCCATGTCTCAGTAGTATTCCTTTCCTCTTATTCTTTCCCTGAAGTTCTGCTGTCTTTGCTTTAAACTCTCTCGCGTTAAGGATTTGGAGACATTCTTGTCTTTTGGACAAGCCTTCTAATTCTCTTTCTGTCGTTACATGTTAACCTTGACATTGTTCAAACTTGCTATCGACTTGTCCCTGTGTATTAGAATATGGTCCTAATGTTTCCTAGGGTGAACAGAAGATGACCACTGCTTTATTTACTGTATGTTGCGATTCTTGCAAAAGTCACTCGTGCTTCAGTTAATTTTATTCCTGACGACGTTTCTGTGGTGACGGGTTACAGTGGTTCTTCTTACAACCTAAGAGTACTATCTGCATGTCATAAAACGCGACTACGAAAGATTGTGCACGAGGATGGTAACTTCACCATGTAAAAACAATTGCTATAAAACCGCACTGCAAATAACTGCAATCTAGCTTTCGTAAAAGCTGGGTCGAAAAGCCAAATGCAGGATTGGACCTGTGCATCGGCATATCTGGAATCAGAAAATACAGGGTTCAACCTATGTTGAAACGGATGATTGGTGTCAGGCTTTCGTGAAAGCTGGGAAGGATTGCCAAACGAAGTTGACCTATGCTTCATCAAATGACTAGAATCAGGCTTTGCAAATAGATGGGTCAAAGAGCCAAACGCAATGTTGGACCTATGCTTCAACAGAAGTCTGCAAATCAGACCTTCCTAAAAGCTGGATCAGAGAGCGAAATGCAATGTTGGACATATCCTTCAACAGAAGTCTGCAATCAGATCTTTCTAAAAGTTGGGTCGGAGAGCCAAATGCAGTGTTGGACATATCCTTCAACAAAAGACTGCATTCAAACCTTTCTCAAAGCTGGATCAGAGATCCAAATGTAGTGTTGGTCCAATACTTCCAGAAATTGAGCGAACGGTCAAGTTATGTTTTCATGTATGTGTGTCGTCACTCAATCTTTCAATCGGCGGGTACATGAGGGATGGCTACGACATAAGTGGATAGTGAGCACAGAGTTCTCAGACATCCAGTCTTTGTGGGTGGTGGGGTGGGGTGGCGAAGGTTATAGTAACACGGTGTCTACCTAGACTTGGCGAGCTACTGATTCTGTACATAACAAATTCATACCCCATATTGAAACTAAACCCATTTTAAAATGTATGCCAAGTCGGATACACGGGATCATTAGGTGCAAAACATAATACAACGAACACCGCATTAGGGCTGTTTTCGAACAAAAATTACCACGAAGAAAAAATAACTATTAACAAAAAAAAATGCATCCAGACAAGACACGAACTAATAATAGCTCTAGGTCAAGGGGTTTTCCTGGACAGATATACCCCACCAGCTCTTTACGATATAGGATTATATGTTATTTATTCAACAACCGAACACAGAGTTCTGCGATAGCGTGCCAGATGCTGGCCCATTCTACGTCCATCATCTCATCATTAGTTTGAAGACCTGTAATATCCGACCGTTTGCTCACTAACAATTAACAGAAACTGAACGGTTGGTTGGGGGGGGGGGGGGGGTTCACGGGGTTTATTCAACAGCTGAAGTGGGATGGAGGCATATAATTATTGCAGTGTACTGGGAAAGTCTATGGATACTTATGGTGTTAGTGTGGCTCGTGTTTTTACGCACTTCTGCCCCGACACCATGTAATTTGAATTTCCATTACGATGACACCCATATGCGGCGCCACTTAATCATTCGTTACCTAACAGACAGGCAGTGGTTTTCTGCGTGTGCCCCAGTTATCCATGTCAATCCACACGTGTATATTCATTAAAAGCTACAATTCAACTTGTTCGTTGTTGTAGCCCACATCTCGACCAATGAAAGAAGATCCAGATATGATATTGATGATCCTTGCTGTAATCAGCACTTCTATGTCTGTGGGCGTTACAATTTGTTGAAATTAACAACATGTATTTAATTTACCTGGAAGTTCAGTTCTGTAGAATTGATTTTTTTTTAAAATTGCAATTGTCGTAGAGTCTATTTTCTTGAAATTGAGAGTAATGCGTTTATAATACCACCGGGACGCTATTACACAACAGGGTCGCTGTTATACCACCGGGACGCTATTATACCACCGGGATGCTATTATACCACCGGGATGCTATTATACAACAGGGTCGCTATTATACCACTGGGACGCTATTATACCACCAGGACGCTATTGTACCACCGGGA
The DNA here is from genome assembly GCA_036924085.1 of Ariolimax columbianus. Taxonomy (NCBI): domain Eukaryota; kingdom Metazoa; phylum Mollusca; class Gastropoda; order Stylommatophora; family Arionidae; genus Ariolimax; species Ariolimax columbianus. The sequence continues at coordinate 39,569,946 of JAVGWX010000006.1, forward strand.
CGGTATTATACCACCAGGACGCCATTATACCACCGGGACGGTATTATACCACCGGGACGCTATTATACCACCGGAACGCTATTATACCACCGGGACACTATTATACCACCGGGACACTATTATACCACCGGGACGCTATTATACCACCGGAACGCCAATATACCACCGGAACGCTATTATACCACCGGGACACTATCATACCACCGGAACGCTATTATACCACCGGGACGCTATTATACCACCGGAACGCTATTATACCACCGGGACGCTATTATACCACCTGGACGCTATTATACCACCGGGACACTATTATACCACCGGGACACTATTATACCACCGGAATGCTATTATACCACCGGGACACTATTATACCACCAGAATGCTATTATACCATCGGGACGCTATTATACCACCGGAATTCTATTATACCACCGGGACGCTATTATACCACCGGGACGCTATTATACTACCGGGACGCTATTATACCACCGGAATGCTCTTATACCACCGGGACACTATTATACCACCGGGACGCTATTATACCACCGGAATGCTATTATACCACCAGAACGCTATTATACCACCGGAATGCTATTATACCACCGGGACACTATTATACCACCAGAACGCTATCATACCACCGGAATTCTATTATACCACCGGGACGCTATTATACCACCGGGACGCTATTATACTACCGGGACGCTATTATACCACCGGAATGCTATTATACCACCGGGACACTATTATACCACCGGGACGCTATTATACCACCGGAATGCTATTATACCACCAGAACG
>JAVGWX010000006.1:40173245-40403245 GCA_036924085.1 Ariolimax columbianus
CATCAGAGGAGCACATGATGGCAAAAGATCGGGTTACAAATGAAATGCTGATGGGGTTGGGCCAAACAGCAAAGAGGAAGTTACTATCAGTCCTGAACCAAAGCTGAAAAAGAGGAATTGTACCGCAGGCATGGAAAGACGCTGCACTTATACCAGTCCCAAAGAAAGAAAAAGATAGAACAGATCCAAATGGATACATGCCTATCAGTCTACAGAGCTGTGTAGGAAAACTGATGGAGCGTATGATAAACACCAGACTGATGTGGCATCTGGAAGAAAAACACATACTAATTCCACAGCAAGCAGGCTTTAGACAGCACAGATCCACTGAGGACCAGATCACTCTCATAGCCCAGGAAATAGAGGATGCTTACCAGGAGAAAAAACACACAGTAGCGGTTTGGGTGGACTTAGAGAAGGCATTTGACAAGGTGTGGAAAGATGGACTTAAAGTCAAGCTACGAAGAAGTGAAGTTAGATGGATCAGCCACTATCTAGAAAGCAGAACAGCCAGAGTTCAAGTACAAGGACAGATGAGCAAAAAGGTGACACTTGAGCAGGGAGTACCCCAAGTACTGTCGCCCACACTTTTCCTGGTGTATATAAACAACATCACAGAGAATATACCAAGAAGAGTCCACAGCTCCATGTTTGCAGACGATCTGGCTATGTGGACCTCTGAAAAAAATCTCACCATAGCAAGCAATAGGATGCAGCAGGCCCTAACATCCTTGGAGGAGTGGGCGAACTCATGGCTGGTCAAAATAAATGAGGAAAAAACAACATGTACGATATTCTCGCTCTCAAATAAACCCCAGAACACCAACATAAGTCTTAACGGCAAATATCTGCGGCCAAACGACAACCCAAACTACCTGGGAGTCACATTTGATCGGCGCATGACATGGAAAAGTCAGATCGACAGAAACCGAATGAGAGCCAGACAAAGAATGGCAATCATGAAGAAACTTGTTGGCACAAGCTGGGGAGCAGACGAAAGTATACTAAAGAAACTGTACACTGGAAGAGTGAGACCAGTTCTCGAGTATGGCATTGCGGCATGGACAACAGCAGCAAAGGCGAACTTTGATAAAATTAGCAAACTTCAAAACTAAGCCATGAGAGTTATAACAGGAGGCATGAAGTCAACGCCAATTGTAGAACTTGAAAAGATTACAAATCTACAATCCATGACCGACAGAAGAGACTGCAGAGCCCAGCAGCAAGCAGAGAAACTCAGAAGACTGACAGACCATCCAATGCAACAGAGACTAAATAGATTTGAAAATTGGAAACTAAAGCGGAGAAACTTTGCAGAAATAGCCAAAGCAAAGATGAGCGAAAACCTTATGAACACATTAACAACACCAAAGCCCATCCCCACTGAACGCACACCTACCTGGAAGCAGCATATCATTCCGGAGATGGTAGAAAATATACCAGGTATTAGAAACAAGAACAGCCAGACTGAAAAAGAAAGAAGAGACATAACCCTGAGGTTCATAAAGAAAAACTACCCAAGCATGGACTGGACCCATGCATACACCGACGGTTCTGTAACAAACACAATACAGAACGGAGGGGCAGTGGTATTCTAAATGGTAGAAAAATAACACTGTCAGTGGCAACTGGAAAATACTCAAGCAATTTCAGAGCGGAGGCAGAGACACTGAGGGTTGCAGTAGAAGCAATGCTGACAGGCAAAAGAAATGAAAGCCAGATAGTTCTGTTTACAGATGGCCTGGCCGTAGTCATAGCACTAAAAAGCCAGACAAATACTGAACTTATTGATTTAAGAGCAGTACTCTGTCAATTATTCCAGCAGTCTGCACCAAAAAGAGTAGTGGTACAGTGGGTTCCATCCCACTGTAACATCCAAGGCAACGTGGAGGCAGACAGACTGGCAAAAGAAGGTGCAAGACTACCACAACCAGATTCTAGTGTGACCTACGAAGAGTCCAAAAGGCTTATTAGAGCCAGATACATGGTCAAATTGGAAACAGAACATACTGGCTACACAAAAAATGATGCCTATTACCAGTTGAACAGAAGAGAGCAGGTCGTGGTCTTCAGACTCCGCACAGGCCACAACAGACCGAGGTACCACCTATTCAATAAACTGAAGATAGGTGGCACTGACGAATGCACCTGTGGTACCGGGAGAATGACCGCTAAATATCTGCTACAAAACTGCCCGACATTCAAGGACCAGAGAAAGCACATGTAGCCATCACCAGTGGCAACACTAGACAAGCTCTATGGCAGTGTCGACAGCCTCAGGATGACCGCTGATTTTTTCTAATAAATACAGGTTGACGTTTGACAGCCTACGAGGAAGAAGAAGTTAAAGGTCTGAAGGTGTTACATAAAAGGTCTCTAGGATTTACATGAAGAGTCTCTAGGGGCTCAGTGAAAAGTCTATAGAGGTTATGCAAAATGTCTCTAAGGGCAACATGAAAATGTCTCTAGAGATTAGGTAAAACGTGAAAAGTGCCTCTAGGTGTTTGGCAAAATGGACTTTAGCGATTGCGTTAAAGGTGTCCAGACGTTACGTGAAACGATCGCTATTGATGACGTGAAAGGTCTGTAGGGATTACGTGGGATTTCATGATTGAATAAAATAAAAATCATTAAAAATAAGAAAACAATTCTTAATTCGGAATTATAGACAAGAACCTAGTAGCCATGCATGTTAGTCTCCAATTATGTGCAGGAATATATAGTCCATTTTTTAATTCACGAACAAAGTGAGAATCAATTTTCTACTAAACTGCGTGTCAGTTACAAATGATTTTTCGCATGCAGCCTTAGAATATGCATGAAGCTAAAACATTGATATTATTTAGTCCATAACTGTTAAGAATTTTGCACATCATAGAATTCCTTTGATATTTTAAAACTATTGCAAAGAAAAGGCATTACATTTTAAGATGTTACAGTACGAAGTTTAATTTCTCGTCGTATTTTGTTGATAGGCGTATCTTCTTAATGTCTTGAGAGATCAACTGATTGTTTGTGTTGCCCTTAATGTATAATCGTAAAAATAGCACCAATATGCAACAGTTAGTACAACCGTTAGATCCCAAAGGTTGTATCACATGCGCAGCGAATATTTATGTTGATTAAAGCATTTGAATTTTGAAACGTATTTGTTGTCATTGTATGTAGACTTAATTGTTTTGATAAACATACGCTAATTCATCCAAGTCTGCTAACCAGTATGTCCACAAAGGATGCTATTAATTATTTCGAATCTGTAGATTCAAAGAGGTTGATAATTGTTACTGGCTGGACAAATTGTAATCCATCTCGTTGCCCGTACTGTTCTTCTTCCCGGAGCAAATGTTCAACACACTTCTTCCAGAACTGAATGTCTATTTTTGAAAGGTACTCACGTGTCGTCACTTCAACATCACACATTCTAAATGTCCCGTTCTGTTCGGTAACTTGTCCTTTGACTTTAGGCCACACAAGCTCTGTAGGGTTTAGATGCGCATGATATGCAGGTAGTGGCAGAGAAGTGCGACCGTACTTTAAATGATTTTGTTACTATGATACACCTTTGTCGTATTTGTCTTCCTCACAAGCTGCAATAACTGAGGCTTCAAATACATGTCGCCGAAATTCACTTTTTCCTTAACTAGCCATGTCCTTATTTGAGCTTTTGTACTTGATGCAGTTGATACTTTGTCTTCCTCTGATACTGCATTGTAATAGGATGCATTATCCATTACTAGGCATGGCGATCTATCCAGAATCAGAAACATATAATTCGTCATCCGTTCATTTCAGTGTAGTAGTCTCTACCATAATTACTTTTTGATTGGAAAATAAGTTCAGCATCATGGACAAGTCCTTTTTCACTGCTTCCGGCATGCTTTAGTGTAATGCGTTGCTCTTTGCTTCTTGGGATTTGTCTTTTCTGTTCACTGTCAACTGATTGCCATTCTTTATCATTGGTGTGGTAGCATTGACCCACGATTCGTCCAAGTATGCAATACCATAGCCTTCCCTACGCCGTTCACGTATCTGTCTCAGGTATTTGCTTCTGGCAGCGATCAAATGTGCTTTTTACATATAATATTCCTGCCGCCTGAAGTTTTCCTCAAAGTAAACCCGGCGGTTTTTACAATTTTCCAAAGAGTACTTTTGGAAATTTCAATACTGCAGTTGGATTGCGATGTTAATTTTAGTTTCCGGAAAGAAACAAGTTGATTTTTCATCAACAGTTTCAAAATTTCCCGTTTTATGACAACGGTAAAAGGATGATCTATCCAGAACAAGTGCCAACTGTGTTCGTTTATCTGGGTTATGAACATCGCAATATAATTGACCCATCTTAGATTATCTGCGGAAAAACGTTTATAGTAAAATGGTAACCTTCAGCATTGTTATAAATGTTCACTTCAAACTCATTTTGAAATTGATATCAATGTAACTTTTGAAAAAGCAACTCTATGATACAATAACAACACCACAAACTATAATATCGGCATACGCCATTTTTTCAAAATATATCACATTTCTTAGAGAAAAACATGTTTACTTAACTGTGTCGGAACTATTACTTTTATTATATTCTTGCAAATTTTTTATCTCTCTCCCTCTTCATCTCTTTCCATCTCTCTTACTCCCTTTTACTCTCTCATTCTCTATCTTTCTCACTCTTTCACACTATCTCTCTCTCTCTCTCTGTCATGCCCACACAAATTCATAAATAGACACATCTGAAAGTAGAATGGCTAGAGCGCTTGGTTTTCACAGCAAAAGAAACCAGTTCATCCCCATCTACACCAGGCATGTCCAGAGAAGAATTAAGTTGGGTCCAAGTAAAATTAAGTCTCTTACCCTTCATGACCAGGACAAAGAAAACATAATACATTACAAAAGTACAGCAAAAACAAAGAACTAATTGTGAAGAGTAGAAGATTATTTTAATTATTTTATCACAGACAGAAGAGGGGCAAAATACTTTCAGTCGAATAAAACTACGTGAAGTGTTTGCTGATTGCTGAGTTACATAATACCTTGCTCATATTTCACTCACAACCAATTTGTCTGGGTTTCCAGCGCTACTCTCTGTTTGAAGTAATCAATAGGATGCTTCAGGCACAAGAGATTTGGACTTATGTTATCTTACGAAGTGTAAAATAAAAACATGAATAGGTATGGCCAGATAATGCCCCACGACGAAACCAAACGAAAAATACGATGTGTTGAGCAACGGAATTTCGTTGCTCTTCTGGCGCATACATATTTTAAAAACAAATCTGGGCGTGTTGCACGGATTCATGGTTGTATGTGCTCCTCCAGATCTGGTACTTTTATCTTCAGCACTTGTTCAATGGGGAAGTATGTTCCACTTCCCCATGTGGCTGAAGTATTTGACTTCGTCCTAACGGGAAGGAAGACTAACGTCTGGTCAGGCAAAATATACTGATCAGACATGTTAGTCAGGGTCAGGCAAAATATACTGACCAAGACCCTCAATGTGGCTTCCTTGTACCCCTTCCTGGAAACGGGCTGTTTTCATGACAGCCTGGCTAACAAAGTGAGGGATCGACGTGATCCTCCGTAGTAGTGATCGACACACAGATGAAGCCAAGCATAGCACAATCGCCTGGAGGACCCTGGTCAATCTTCAGTCACATGCTAGGGATGTTTCGAAAGCTACTGCAACCCGCCACTTAACATCTTTTTCAGGGCGTACAAAAGAGTAAACCTACTCATTGTGGGCATTCAAAACCAACAACAACTTCGTCTTAACCTAGTTTGCCATTCACATCTTACCTTCTGCTCGGCTTGTTGTTGTGAATGTCCTCAGTGAGTAATATTACTATTTTATTGCACCTATCAAACAACACACAATAACAACAACAACAAAGCAGGATAGCAGTAAATAACGTAGCGCACATTAAGAAATAGGTCTCCCATGAAGCAACAATGAGAGTCATGCATGGATACATAGAGGCTAGTGGATCTTAGCAATAGGAATAAACAACCTTGTCACAATGAATTATCAAATTAGTGCACAGTGAACAATGAAACAGTAGGATGGTGAACAGTGAACAATGAAACATCAGAATGGTGAACAGTGAACAATGAAACATCAGGATGGTGAACAGTGAACAATGAAACATCAGGATGGTGAACAGTGAACAATGAAACATCAGAATGGTGAACAGTGAAACATCAGGATGGTGAACAGTGAACAATGAAACATCAGGATGGTGAACAGTGAAACATCAGGCTGGTGAACAGTGAACAATGAAACATCAGAATGGTGAACAGTGAACAATGAAACATGAGGATGGTGAATAGTGAACAATGAAATATCAGACTGGTGAACAGTGAACAATGAAACATCAGGCTGGTGAATAGTGAACAATGAAACATCAGGCTGGTGAATAGTGAACAATGAAATATCAGACTGGTGAACAGTGAACAATGAAACATCAGGCTGGTGAATAGTGAACAATGAAACATCAGGCTTGTGAATAATGAACAATGAAACATCAGGATGATGAATAATGAACAATGAAATAAAAAGCTGGTGAATCATAAACCATTAATCTACAGACTAGTCAATAGTGAGCCATTAATAAACAAAATACAAAATCTTGAACAATGAATAAACAGACTAATGAATAGTGAACAATGAATAAACATACTTGTTAATAGTGAACAATCCATTTAAAAAAATATGTGAATGCTGAACAATGAATCAATAAAATAGCGAAACTTGGAGAATGAATCAACAGCCTAGTAAAAGTGAATAATGAATGAAGAGGATGACAATTCTTGAACCAGAAATAAATAAGCATAAAAAGCACACTTATTGCAACAGAGATGCAGCTTCTCATTAGAATGCTATGCGGACAGTAGACAGCTAAGAAGTATTTGGGGTACCAAAAGGCGAAATCGTCATTTGGTATTCACACCCCCCCTTTTTTTACCCATTCGTCTATAAATATATTTTACGATTATTTAAAAGAAAAGAAAATGTAGTACAAAATGCGCAGTGTAATCGGTTCAGGCGGCACCTTGGACTGTTACCAGAGGCGGCTACAACCCCCCCCCCTCCCCTCCAATCTCTCTTCTTTGCATGTCACTGAGCTAAGAAATTACATTAGGCTATAAGATACACTCACTATAAGAAAGTAGGATAAGACAGTCTCATGGCAGACACTGCCGTCGGGGATGAAGTGTTAGAAACTTTATTACACTTAGCCAAAAGTTTGCTTGTGAAGTGTGATTGCCACTCCCTTCCCTAGCTGCATTTCATTCCCGGATGGTACATGTACCAATCTACAGCCGGCTCGACTGGAGCGTGCGTTTACTAGGAATACAAATTCGGTCTACAACTACGATTATCAGACGCTCTGATAATAAGAAACCAATATTAAAGGACGAGTGGCAGCTAATGAGAACACTCACAGAATATCCATTGAATGCATTCACTGATAAGATGTGGGATAACTTGATAGAACGAAGGCAGAATAGACCAAAGACGTCAAGGAAGACATATGTGGAATACAATTGATTAGTGGATCTCTACAGCAGAGATGTAGGCGTGTTGGATTCAAGAAACGAAAGCACAAAACGGTTAGGTTACGAACCCCACGTGTGTCATGCACCACCTGGTCTCACGAGAGGTGGCACCAGCTGAGAGTCATATTGGCGACTAACGAAAAGATGTGGAGATCCCGATCATTCAAAGTATTCCAAGCATGGCAACACAGAACGTATGTGGTATAAAGAGGACAGATGTTTGTGGAGATAACTGACCGTCAGCGCCACGAGGCGACACACGATGATAATGACCCCGATAACTCACAGACCCCACTTCGTACAGTCACCATCTGGTGATGTTTACTGAGGACTAATCACGCACCGAACGGGAAACCTCATTTTCATCATCAGAAAAGTCATTTAATTCCAGGAAACCTGAAATAGAGACGGATTCCAAATAATCCTCTATTGCTTAAAAGACTTAATAGTTTAGCATCGTTAATTCACTGATGTCATCCAATCAGAAGTATATCTCTCCGACCACCTGGTCCTAATTTTCTGGACATTCCCTTCCCACGAGAGATCCATTTTCCCGCCATCAGATGTCAAATTGTGCCACTCCTAATTTGTTTATTGACCTTCTATTTGTTCTCAGCAGCGCTATAATGCGCTTGCCCGACTGTCATGGCGTAGGCCATCTTGCTTGAGTGAGCTACGTAATTATGCTTTATGGTGGTGAATTTTGGACATGAAAAAACAAACAAATCGGAGAAATTAACAGCAGAGACTGACATATGGTTGTCGTTGTAAAGAGCAATTGTTTCGCGTATCCTAGAAAAAGAACACTGTCCGTGGCAACTGGAAAATACTCAAGCAATTACAGAGCGGAGGCAGAGGCACTGAGGGCTGCAGTAGAAGCAATGCTGACAGGCAAAAGACATGAAAGCCATATAGTCCTGCTTACAGATGCCCTGGCCGTAGTCACAGCACTAAATAGCCAGAAAAATACTGAACTTAATGATTTAAGAGCAGTACTCTGTCAACTGTGCCAGCAGTCTGCACCAAAAAGACTAGTGGTACAGTGGGTTCCATCCCACTGTAACATCCAAGGCAACGAGGAGGCAGACAGACTGGCAAAAGAAGGTGCAAGACTACCACAACCAGATCCTAGTGTGACATACGAAGAGTCAAAAAGGCTTATTAGAGCTAGATACATGACCAAATGGGAAACAGAACTACTGGCTACACAAAAAACAATGCCTATTACCAGTTGAACAGAAGAGAGCAGGTCGTGGTCTTCAGACTTCGCACAGGCCACAATAGACTGAGGTACCACCTATTCAATAAATTGAAGATAGGTGGCACTGACAAATGCTCGTGTGGTACCGGGAAAATGACCGCTGAACATTTGCTGCAAAACTGCCCGACATACAAGGATCAGAGAAAGCACATGTGGCCATCACCAGCGCCAACCCTAGACAAGCTCTATGGCAGTGTCGACAGCCTCAGGATGACCGCTGCTTTTTTCGAAAAAATAAAGGTCGACGTCTGACAGCGTACGAAGAAGAAGAGGAAGTTTCGCGTATCTCAAACAGCCAAGCAATGGCGTTAATTACATTTTTGGTATAAGTGACCCATGGCCATCTGCAGTTTTACAGTTGGCCATGAGTGACCCACTCCCTATAAATAACTTTATAATTATAGAATATTGGTGAACTCTTGAACGAACTTCTTTTCGCAGACGATCAAGCTGTCATAGCAACTTCAGAAATATAATTGCAACAACATATCGACAAACCACATTCAACATGTAAAAAATACAGAACAAACATAAATGTAGATAAAACTGAGGTCATGCAAATATCTAGAATAGCCGGAGACATCAATATCTTCCTTGCAAAGCAGGAAACCAAATAGATGAAAGATTTCACATACTTTTTGTGAGCACGTTATCAGCAAACGGAAGAATCACGGCGGAAATCCAATAAAGAAGCAATAAGTGAAATCAGATGATTGGATAATTAACACCAAAACTTATTTGCAAACACATGACAATAACTACCAAAAGAATTTTATACAATACGATTTTCTTCCTGACTCTACGCTACCACTGTCAAAACTGGGCACTAACCATTTATTGAAAAACGAATAACAACAAAAATGAAATGCCTGGGACAAATATTGGGTGTAACAAGGAGAGACAGGATCAGAAACGATGACATCAGGAGATTAGTGAGAAAAACATCAGTATTAGACTGCATAAAAAAAACAACTAAAATGGATTGTCCATGTAACAAGCTTACCACCACACATCACCCCCCAACAAGCAATGCTATTTAGATACAACGGATTCAAGGCCAAAGGTCGACCACGAAAAAGGGTAGCGTACGGAAATATCTCAGGGGTTGAAAACTATTTTGCATGAGGCAGTCGGGTTCGTTCTAGAGATTTCTGTATAACCTTACACTGAAAGGCAAAACAGGATACGCGAAAAGAAGAATTATATAACATAAGGGCGGTAGGACATTTTATATATATATCGAGAGAGAGAGAGAGAAAAGCTGGTTTATATGGTACACGGGGCGGTCATGACCAAATTCCCCAACGCACAATCTATAGCACGCAACTGCAGTCAAGAAATATAACTGTGTGTGACCTTCTCTCAAACAGTTCTGCTAATGACTCTCACACATGTTTGAGGGGAGAAGAGACTAATGTCTCATCAGGCAAAACATACTCATCGGACATTTTAGTCAGGGTCAGACAATATACTGACCAATACGAGGAAGAACCAAAAAAACTACGATCTTGAAATGTTTTTTTTCCAACAACCATAAAAAATAATTCAAAATAAGTAAATAAATCCTTACCTTTTTTGGTCTTTTTCAGCAATCATCTGACCCAGTTTTCTGGCCGTTTCTACTGCAGCGACTTTTTCAGTCTCGGATTGTCTTGACCTTAAGTGCCAAAGGTCACATTGAAGTGGTTCAAGTCAAATGGCATTGGATCACGATCAAGCCAAGGTCAGTCGGGAATATTGCCAAATCATGGATGAGACACATAAAAAAGAATTAACGGAATAATAATGAATTAAGAGCAAATAATTGCACAGTGAATGAAGCGTGTGAATAAATGCAGTAAAAATAAATGGCAATGAAAAAATGAAGGACTATCAAAACATTGATGAGTATGGTTTCGGATACTGTGTTGGAAGACAAAAAGGACATTTATGTTTTGACCAAAAAGCCTTAATCAGTTACACATACGGACTACTATTATTTAAAAAAAGATACTTAGCTCGGGTTCTGTGTAGACTCATATGTTTTTGGCGAGAAAATAAATAAAGGCAAATATGCAGCTTTGACTAAGAAAATTAAGAGACTATTTTTAACATAAAAAGGCATTATCAAAGATTGCAGACGCGTAAATGGGAAACGAAAATAAGTTATCTAAGCTCAATGAATATTAGTATTAAATACAAATGGATTTTATTGGAAGGCACGTGATGATGATGATGATGATATAATCCCTTTAGCTGTGAGCTAGTAACTCTTCACAGCCGAATGTCTCCTGGACAAAAGCACACGTCTTCCTCAGTTGGAGATTGCATAAAGTCCTGGAGGAATTATATCGAAGGGGAGGGTATGGACGCATCTTCTGAGTATCACCGAAGGGAGACAGTGTGTCGGTGTCCCAGTATCGCCAACTCCTGCCAGGGACACGTAACTGAGTTGGCCAACTCATCACTCCTCATTAAGTCATGACAACTTATATGTTGTGACGTCACGTCTGCCATTCCCCGCCGTCTGGGAGATCGCCACAAAGGAACTGAGATGCAATGTTCGCCAGATTGCATCTCTTAATCATCCATGGGGATAACTGACAGAGGACAAACAGCGAAGAACGAGAGAAGTGGGGTAGATTGGTACAGCCTAGAGCATGTACCCCACGTAGGTGGGTTCCAGCATCATTCCCCAGCACCTGCCCCTGTGCAGGCATTGCTCTCACCCTGATGAAACAGAGATAGGCTCATTGAGTGTAAGGTGCTTGCGAACATGAGGAAATGATTCTTACAAGCACTGCCAACAATTGCCAACACATTGGGCGGATCAGGGAAACAACTAAAGAAGACCTGTATCTATATAAGAATGGTATTGGGCTGCCAAGAGCAGGCTTGCTCAGTAGCTATGGGATAACAACAATAACAACCAAAACAATAACAACCACAACAATATCAGCAGCTGCGCTCGTCATGATCTCATCTAATGTCTAAATATTGAGTAGCTTCAAAGCAAGCAAATTAGCTTTTCTCTTGACTTCAAGCCTAACAAATCCAGGAAAGTAGGCCACGGGATTGCTTAAAGGCGTGAGGGCAATATGTATGCTGCTACCTATAACGTTGCCTACCTTTGAGGACCTTCATAATTATTGATTCAAGGTTGTCCGGCACGATAAAATCTTGGGTAACGCGGAGTCAGTAAACATTACGGCGATGTAGTTTTTGTGAACATTGTGCTGGTGTTGCCTAGATTTTGGTGCTGGAGTGACTTTGTCTGGTGCTGGCGTGACACAGGTTTTGGTGCTGGCGAGGCCTAGATTTTGGTGCTGGAGTGACTTTGTCTGGTGCTGGCGTGACAAAGGTTTTAGTGCTGGCGTGGCCTAGATTTTGGTGCTGGAGTGACTTTGTCTGGTGCTGGCGTGGCCTAGATTTTGGTGCCGGAATGACTTAATCTGGTACTGGCGTGACACATGTTTTGGTGCTGGCGTGACTTAAATTTTGAAACCGCCATGGCCTAGCTTTTGATGCTGAGATATGAACATGCTGGAAATAATGCAAAGAAGAGCGACAAAGCTGATAGTGGGATTCCAGAATTACAGTTATGAGGAAAGACTAGAAAAACCGGCCTTTAGCGTCTAGAAAAAAACTTCTTTGTGACTTAATTCATGTTTATAAGATAATCAAAGGAAAGGATAAATTGGACTATAACAAGTTGTTTTTCTTCAAAACACCACTACATACAAGAACAAGAGGCGTAGCTACAAATTAACTAAAGAAAGGTCCAGATTAGATATTAGGAAATATTTGTTTAGTCAGAGAGTGGTGAATGCTTTCCATGCATTACCACAGGAAGTAATGGAGGCAAGGACAATTAATGCATTTAAGAATAGATTTGATGCCCGTAGCTTTTAGAACAAGGAAATGTGAATGAAACTGGTTGTAAATAGACTGCAGAGTCTTCTAAACCAGTATAAAGACGTTAAGTTAAGTTATGTACTACATAGTACTTCAATCTAGGTCTAACTAATGTTTTATACAGTTTGACAATCACTTCCTTGCTCCTATGTTTAATTTTTCGTTTTATCATAACTAACATTGCATTTGCGTGTTTCACTGCTACCTGGACTTGCTCACTCACTTTACCTGTATGATCTTTTATAACCATATAACCTTCACACCAATACGTTGTTGTCTTTATGTTCCATTTCTTTTTCCTTATGAATGTTAGTCTCCGAAACTCAAACCCCGCGTTCGTGAAGGGAACGGGTCTATCAGACTTGCGTTCTTGGCACTCTCATGTATGGAAGCGAGACTTGGAGCACTTACACTAAACAGTAACGGCGGCTCAACACTTTTCACGGGAGGTGTCTACGGCGTATATTTGGGATTGGGTGGCAAGAGAGAGTGCCACATAATACAGTCTTACAGAGAGCAAACACTCACATCCTGTACTTGATGTTGAGCCAGCGACGTCTACGGTGGTTGGGACATGTTTATCGCATGGAGGCTGCCAAAGCATATCCTTTACGGACAGCTAGCCATTAGTTTTAGAAGAATCGGCCGTCCCACACTGTGATTCAAGGACGTATGCAAGAAGGACATGAACTCATGCGACATCCCATCCGAGTGCTGGAAAGAAATTGCTCAGGATCGAGCAATCTGGAGACAGTCAGTTGCAGGGCGCATAGTGACTGCCGAAGCTCGTAGAGCCCTTCTGGCTGCGGAGAAAAGAGAAAGACTGAAGAGATCAAGGAACAACCAGGCAAGCCAGCCTCCTCAGTATGGTTGTACGATCTGTGGCAGGGACTGTCACTGGCAGATCGGCCTTTACAACCATAGCAGACAGTGTCGAAATACAGGAGAGAGAGGTGGGCAAAACATACAGTGCGTCACGCGCATGGTCTAAACAGAGACGCCTATGATGATCTATCTATCTATAATTTAAGTCTTAGTCGACCTGTACTTCTACACGTGCGGATGCCTATGTGCAGGTCCCAGCTCTGGTGTGAGCTGGATGTAGATGGGAGCATTTCCTGCTTAGCTGGCTAGGTTGGAGCAGCTTATTACTCTGTTGCGTTTGGCCTAGTGCCGCTGAGTTAACCGATGTGCGAGTTTCTTTTAATAGACTCAACGACTAGAGCAAAGTAGTCCCGCAGCCTGTAAGGCGCCATCTATGCTACTCTTAGCAAATCAGCTAACCATGGCTCTTACGACATGCTCTCTGTGGGGATGTGGTGCTATTCATATCTTTGTCGTACATAAAGACAAAACCAGACGACTCGGGATATATATATACAGAGACAGAGAGAGAGAGAGAGCGTCATACAGAGAACTAGAGAGGGATAGAGAGAAAAAGCGAGCGTGAGACAGAGAACGAGAGAGGGAGAGAGATAAAGAAAGAGCAAGCGTCAGAAAGAGAACGAGACATAGCGAGCGTTAGAGAACGAGAGAGAGAGAGAGAGAGAGAGAGAGAGCATCAGACAGAGAACGAGAGACAGAACAGACAGAACATATCAGACAGAGAACGAGAGATAGAGGACGTCAGACAGAGAACGAGAAATAGAGAAAGCGTCAGACAGAGAACGAGAAAGAGAGCGAGCGCCTCAGACAGAGAACGAGAAAGAGAGACAATGTCAGACAAAGAACGAGAAAGAGAACGAGCGCGTCAGACAAAGAACGAGCGATAAAACGGCAGACAGAGAACGAGAGAAGGGAGAAAGAGCACGTCAGACAGAGAACGAGAGAGACAGCGCGTGGGACAGAGAACGAGAGAGAGAGAGAGAGCGCGCGTCAGAGAACGAGAGAGAGCACGTCAGACAGAGAACGTCAGAGAACGAGAAAGAGAACGTCCGAGAATGAGAGATAGCTCGCGATAAATAAAGAACGAGAAAGAGAAAATCAGAGAACGAGAGCGAGCACGTCAGACAGAACGAGAAAGAGAAAATCAGAGAACGAGAGCGAGCACGTCAGACAGAGAACGAGAAAGAGAACGTCAGAGAATGAGAGAGAGCACGTCAGACAGAGAACGAGAAAGAGAACGTCAGAGAATGAGAGAGAGCACGTCAGACAGAGAACGAGAAAGAGAACGTCAGAGAATGAGAGAGAGCACGTCAGACAGAGAACGAGAAAGAGAACGTCAGAGAATGAGAGAGAGCACGTCAGACAGAGAACGAGAAAGAGAACGTCAGAGAATGAGAGAGAGCACGTCAGACAGAGAACGAGAGAGAGATAGAGAGCATCAGACAGACAACGAGAGAGAGCGTCAGACAGAGAACGAGAGAGAGCGTCAGACAGACAACGAGAGAGAGCGTCAGACAGAGAACGAGAGAGAGACAGTAAGAAAGATAAAAAGCGAGCATCAAACAGAGAAAGAAAGAGAGAAAGAAAGAGAGAACAAGAGCGAGCGGCAGAGATCGAGAGAGAGAAAGAAAGAGATAAAGAGCGAGCGTCAGACAGAGATGGAGAGAGAAAGACAGAGATCGAGAAAGAGAGAAAGACAGAGAGATACAAAGAGAGCGTTAGACATAACCAGAGATAGAAAGATAATAAGCGAGCATCAGACAGAGAAAGCGAGAGAGAGCAAGAGAGAAAGAAAGAGAGAGAAAGAGCGATTGTCAGACAGAGAACGAGAAAGAGAAAGAAAGAAAGAGAGATAATGAGCGAGCATCATACAGAGAGAGAGGAGAGAGGAGAGAGAGAGAGGGAGAAAGAAAGACCGAGCGTCAGACAGAGAACGAAAGAGAAAAAGAGATCGAGAAAGAGAAATAACGAAAGAGAGAAAAAGAGAGAGCGTCAGACAGAGAAAGAGAGCGAGAGAGACAGAGAATGAGAGAGAGAGAGTGAAAGACCGAGCGTCAGAAAGACGAGAGGGAGAGAGCGCAAGACAAAAAGAGATGGAAAGAAAGGAAAGAAATAGAGAGGAAGAGAGAGAGAGAGAGAGATTTTGACTGCGTATATTGTTAGCAACAACTGATGATAAAAAATAGCCCGTTGATTGCTAGACCTTTATTAATGATGTTCCGCTGATTGATTCTATTTGTTAGAAAAATGCTGGAAAAGTGTAGAATTACTGTCTACGTTGTGTTATAACGCGTTTTTGCTAATTTACATCAAAGACGAACACCCACCTGTGGCGAATATTGCATTACAAATATAATATATCTTTTGACAAACCGACATATGTTAGAAAATGTACCTCGTTAGATCCTTTATTTTTCTAGTATGCTTGTACTTTAAGTTGAATTGTTGCTTGACAAAAGATAAATAACAGCCGGGTTTGACGTTTCGGGCAGGTAATGCCGTTATCAATGACAGAACAAAACGAAAACAGAGAAAAAGTTGTTTTTAGTGTGTGCCCCCCCCCCCCCCCCCCGGTAACACATGTTAGAAGACAAACTAACAGCTAGATGCGAAACGTTAATGAAAGAGTTGAATTGAAACAAAGGCTAGCATGTAGAGAGATGTACGATATAAAAACATGCACGACAACAGAAATAATGAGCTCAACGAAACAAGAAATATTTGCACAAATAATTTGAAGCAAATCTTAACTTAACTTAACTTAACGTCTATATACTAGTTTAGAAGACGCATAAGCGTCCGTAGACAATCAGTTACATTGGCATTACCTTGCTCTAAAAGCTATGCGCATCCAATAATTTTTTCAATGCATTAACTGTCCCTGCCTCCACTACTTCCTGTGGCAATGCATTTCAAGCATT
Source organism: Ariolimax columbianus (assembly GCA_036924085.1). Taxonomy (NCBI): domain Eukaryota; kingdom Metazoa; phylum Mollusca; class Gastropoda; order Stylommatophora; family Arionidae; genus Ariolimax; species Ariolimax columbianus. Next base: position 40,189,758 of record JAVGWX010000006.1, read on the forward strand.
CACCACTCTCTGACTAACAAACATATTTCCTAATATCTAATCTGGACCTCTCTTTAGTCAGCTTGTAGCTATGCCCTCTTGTTCTTGTGGGTGGCTGTATTTAAAAAAACAACAACTTGTCATAATCTAATTTATCTATTCCTCTGATCATCTTATAAACCTGTATTAAGTCACCACAAATTCTTCTCTCTTCTAGACACTGTAGGCCGGGTTTTCTGAGTCTTTCCTCATAACTGTAATTCTGGAATCCCACTATCAGTTTTGTCGCTCTTCTTTGTATCCTTTCCAGCATGTTTAAATATCCTCTACGATAAGGACTCCACGCCTGTAGACAGTACTCCAATCTAGGTCTAACTAATGCTTCAAACAGTTTGACAATCATTTCCTTTCTCCTATGTTTATCATACATAACATTGCATTTGCCTTATTCACTGATATATGGACTTACTCACTTTACATGTATGATCTATTATAAACCCCAGGTCCTTTTCCTTATATATCATTCTAATATTGTTCTCGCCTATTCTGTAATTATGTTTCCTATTTGATCTGCCCATGTGGATGACTACATTTATCTACATTACCATCCATGTTCATGGATTTGGGTTTATATAATCTCTCTGAGTGTTTCCATACGAATCACTAAGGAACAACACATGTTGTTTTTCTCTTGGGGGTGAAATAAACAAACATAGCCAGCACACGACGTGGTTACAGCAGTGGCGAAGTGGCCTGTAGTCCTCAGCCTTCAAAACCCCTCGACTATCCCAGCAATGGAAAAAATGTCGTATGACAGTTTTGGCAGTTGCTGTTAGGGTCCCTCATACTTAGTTAATTCAGCTCTTGACGTTTTCTTTGATAGCAGGTTACAGTGTCTCTTCTTACATCAAAAGGGACACTGATAAGGTGAACCGGGATTCCCCCTGGCTGTAGTGCAAAACTATGCTCCCCAGTAAGTTCACCACCATGTGGATTACATTGTCGATACCCACCTCGTAGGTCAGACTGCTGTGACACAACCTGTTCTCAGAGAGCCCGGCGTGGGCGTGAGGTGAGGTCTTGATCAGTATGTGTCACATGACCCTGATGCTATCAGTTGCCCCCTGAAGTGAGCGGGTACAACACCTCACAAACGCTGATATATGGTAAAATAAACTTTGTCTCACTTCATCCTCGATGACGAAGTCTAATGAGGCCTGAACTGCATCTTATTGTTTGATCTCCCCGATAGTTTGTTTTATCAATTTCTAATGTCTCTCGTAAATATTCAACTGCAGTGTTGTCCGCTTGGTCTTTGTCGTAAGCATGTTTTTTTTTTAAAATGACGTCATTTAGTACAAAGTAATCACCTAAGTCTGCCAGAGTTTTGTCCGAAGCACAGTCTACTGTAGATACAGACCTTATTACTCACGGGAAATCCATTTGAAGCGTCACATTACAAAGCTGGCTTAATAACGGAACTTGCATGTTTCAACTATCAGTGCAATTATAATAGCGTATTCGGAAAACACAGATTGATATGCAATTGGTTTCAGGGCAGGACTCTGTGAAAGGATCACTCTCAACAGTGATTTGTTTTGTTTTATACCGCGAATTTGTTTTATTTCTCCGTATGGAGCGTGGATTGATTACCAATATTGGCACAATATTGGTTCCGTTATTAAGTCGGCCTTGGAATGTGACGTTTCAAAGAGATTTAAACGTGAGTCGGAATGCCGGTATCTAGAGTAAAATGAAGTCCGAAGAGGGAGCAAATAAAAGTAACATTATATCTTGTCAGATATGCCATAAATGACACATGAAAGGAAAAATAAACTAAGTCATCCTTCTTCTTTTCGCCCGTGTTCTGACTTCGACTTCAATGTCTCTAAGAAAGTCAGCAGTCATCTCGACATCTCTGTACACTTCCATACAGTTTGTTATGGAACAACTCTGATTGATGCCGCGTGCTACTACTTTCATTAGTGCATGATGGACATGATTGATAAAGCAATGGCTTGCCTTTAAAAAACTAATCTTCAACATTGTAACCATCCTTGGCTGTGCATTTTCTCCAACGATGAATGAACAACGCATACTTGACGAGCTTGTAAAAGTTTGCACCAGCGGAGGTGACCCATTGTTTCACAGCTGCTATGATGGTGTCGTTGCTAGGTAAATGTTGCCCACTCAGTCCGTCTTTCATTGGCCTTAACAGATGGAAGTCAGAAGGCGCCAAATCCTGACTATAAGGTAGATGTGGTAGGGCAGTTCAGCCAAGACTAACAATGTGCTCAAACGTCTTCAGACTGTATAGTACCTGGCGTTATCGTGTTGCAAATGACAGGTAGTTTTCCTCTCTAACCTGACCCTGGAAATTTGAGCCTTCAGCTTAGCCAGCGTCGCAATGTAACAGTCAGAGTTGATGGTTTGTCCAGGTTCCAGGAAGTCAAGAAGGATTACCCCTTTCCTATCCCAAAAGACAGTGCCATCACTTTACCCACTGAGGGCTGCGTCTTAAAGGTTTTCCTTGATAGGGAATTCATTTGGCACCACTCCATGGATTGCCGTTTTGATACAGGATCGTAGTGATAGCTCCACATCTCATCACCAGATATGATGATACCATCCAGTAAACTGTCACCTTCATCCTCGTAACGGTTCAAGAGGGCATGCCAAACTTGCAGCGGATGTTCTTACTGTTCTTGTGTGACTGTGAACATCGCTGAGACCCATCTGGCGCAAACTTTGTGATATTCCAACGTTGCCAGCATCGTTTCCAACGCATTGAAGCCGACATCCAGCTGGGTAGACAGTTCCCTGGTCGCAGTCTTCTGATTTACGCAGATGATCTGTTCGAGACGTTCTTCATTGCGTGGTGTGACAGCTGTACATGACCGTCCGAAACGTGGCTTGTCCTTCATGTCGCTTTCGCCATTGCTGAAATACACAACCGGGATCAAGATACTGAGCAGCGCATGAACTGCAGCGGTCAGCGCCCCATAGCTGACTGCTAGCGTCAGGGCCAGCGAACCAGAGCTAACAAGACCCTTCTACACCTCCACGCGGTGATCTTGGACAACAGGCTGCAGCAGGGCAGACTGGCTAAGGAGAAGGGATCGAAGAGAGAATGCTAACCCGGTACTCAAAAAATGCAAGAAAAAGAAAAAGAAGAAGAAATAGAAGAAGAATAAGAAAAAAGAAGAAAAAGAAGAAGAAGCAGCAGAACACAAGTGATGCTCGGATGGAATAGAATGTGACCACTGCAAAAGTAAAAGCATGACCCAAAAGGCAACACAAGGGTCTCGAGGCCAACAACTTCATATTGTTTAACATTAGCTAATGAAACCTCTAGTTCAAATTCTCGATAAAAGACTTCCTATAGAGAAGCCAACTGAAGTGGAATCCCCATGAGTTAAATGTCCAAACCGTTTGGCCACCCTTTTCTCAATAAAAGGGTATTAATAAAAACCTTTTCATCTATCTGTGGAGCCCATGTCTTCAACAATTGTCCCGTTCGGTCCCCCGGGATCTTTGTGTGTGACAAAGACAAGAATAGCACCACTGCCTCACAGAGAGTATGTCGTAGCAGGCGACTATCTGTGTGGCATAGCATACCACCGGCCATGGTTTGGTGGTGTGTTAAGAGCAGCATAGATGGCGTCTAACAGGCTGCGGGCCTACTTTGCTCTAGTGTGAGTCTATTAAGATGGTTTTGCACATCGGTTAACCATCCACCAACAACTGGCTGTATACAGACTCTGCAGTCTTCTACACCAGTATAAAAACGTTAAGTTAACTTAAGTACATTAATAAAATGATCTACCCAACTTTTGTCAAAGAATTTTAGGTTTAAAGTTTCTACAAGATAGAGTAGCCAGCCCAATGCCTAACCCTCCTTAATCACGTCTTACCACATGCCTGACAGGTTACAGTGCTACTAGCCTTTGCTCCCCGTTAGGGCCCCGGTAACACTAGGCCTACCATATTCTTAACAATCTCTGCAACGTGTGCAGTATATCACACATCTCATCGGTAAGATTGCATTGGTCTCTCTCCAAACACCCCACTCGCCCCGAGTTAGTTGCCCTTACCATGGGTTGTCAACCCGTGTCCCTTTGGTCAAGGTACCTCTGCCCTAACTGCTCCATCACCTGTACTTTTTCTTCTTGTCTCGTTGTTACTCCAGCCGGAGTATAGGGTCACTACTACAGGCAGGCTTCTTTAGGAAGTCTGCGTAAAAGCATTTTGCAGTGGTGGTTTTTGTAACAATTTGGTATTTCCGATAATACAATGTTGATGCCAGTCCCATGCACAACACTCTTAAGTCGCCTTTTACGACATGCTCGGAGATGTAGTGATCATATTCTTACCTACAGAGTAAGAAGCCACATGATCTACTCGGGGAATGATATTCTGCACTACATGTCAAAAGTCAAAATGAGGCATCATGCCTGGCTAACGAACCAGAGTGCCAGGACCCTTCGCCACCTCCAGGCGGTGATCCTGGACAAAAGACTGCAACAGAGCAGACTGGCTAAAGGGAAGACATCGAAAAGGGAAGGATATCCAGTACTCAAAAATGCTTGCTGAAGTCGGATCGAAGGGTGCACACATCACAGTCAAGCTGTAAACTACAATACAACGCATTCCGTTCTTCTGACTACTTATAAAGCCTTTTTTCAGGGCTTGGTACCGAGAGTTTGAGAACGGACGAAGAAGAAGACACCGAGGATAGGTAAATCAAAAGAAAATCTTACCTCTGCTCCATCTCCTTCATGGCACTGACCAGCTGGTTTGTCTTCTCTTCAAGTTTGGAGACCATCTCAGTCTTATGCTTCATCGTGCTCTCACACGCCTTCACAAAGGATCAAACAAATGGTCAGATTAACAGTTTTTACAGTACACTTTGGAATACAAATGTTATAGGAGAATGTTGTGCATCTCTAATCTATACTATTATCCATGAAGACGCTATACTCATCAATGGAACGACATTTGGAGCTGCCATTTTCACTGAATATTAATCTATGGTCAATTTATAGATCAACGCAAGTTATTTCAAGTCTTCGTTGTTCCTTTCACGAGTTATGGAAATATGATTATTTTATTGCAGGGATAATATTGTTTACAAGCAAATACTGAAACAATGACCTGTTTGTTCACTATACAGCTGGTTCAGTAAACTGAACAAATAGGTGAGGAAATGAGCGGGGAGTATGCAGTTGGACGAAGAGATGGTGGGAACAGGTGTAGAGGGGGAAGAGATGGATAGGAACAGGTGTAGAGGGGGAAGAGATGAGCGATGGGATGGGTCGGTTGATGGGGATGAGTTTCTTCTTCTTTTTCTTCGTTTTTCAAACTCCTGCTACTAGGCCTTGAAAAGGGGTTTATAACTAGCAGGATGTTGCCCGGAGAACGAAATGCATTATTTTGTAGTTTATAGCTTGACTGCGATAATTACACCTTTTGGCCCGACACATCCGACTTCAGCATGGTATTTTTGGGTACCGGGAAAGAATTTTCCTCTTCGATCCCTTCTCGTTAGTCAGTCTACCCTGTTGCAGCCTCTTATTCAGGATCACCACGTGGAGGCGGAGAAGGGTCTTGGTAGTTCTTGGACATTGGCCCGGATACTAGCAGTCAGCTTGGGGTCGCTGACCGCTAGAGCTCATGCACTGCTCAGATCTTGATCCCGGAGACGAGTTTGGTGTTGAAGAATTTAGGGTTGACAAAATATAGGCAATGGAACGAGATGGTTGCCTGACATAACTATCACAAGCAACGTCGGGTTAAACAGTTGGTTTAGACACTAACACAAATGCTAATCTTAGGTTTAGTCTTAGTCGACCTGTACTTCTACAGGGACCGATGCCCCTGTGCAGGTCCCAGCTCTGGCGTGAGTTGGATGTAGCCAGAAGAGGATTTCCTGTTCAGCCGGCTAGGTTGGAGCAGCTTTTTACTCCGCTATGGAGGGTGGTTAACCAATGTACGAGTCAATTTTAACTCAAATACTGAAACACTAGAACAAAGTAGACCCGCAACCTGTTAGGCGCCATCTATGCTTCTATTAACAAACCACCTAACCATGGCCGGTGTTATGTCCTGTCACACAGTTAGTCACCTCTTACAACATGTTCTCTGTGGGGCAGTGGTGTTATTCTTGCCCTTGTCATACACAAAGACCGCAGAGGACCAATCGGGATGATTATTTTATAGATACACTTCCCTGTCAGGTCAACTGGAACCGCTTCTGTCAGCAGTGAAACATCGAAAAACCGACATGGTTTGGTCACGTAACGAAACACGAGTCTTGTCTCAAAATTATTAATGAAGGGAACAGTCGAAAGAGGAGGACAAAGGGAGTCATGGGTTGATAACATCATAGAATGGACAGGTCATGATGTTTTCATGCTCGTTCGTAGAGAAAGCGTTCTGCATTGATGTTTTTACCATGGAACCAATACGATCCTAACAGGTTAAAAGTTGATTGAAAGCAAGATAAGGAACGTTCCCACAGCAGACTTAGCTGCTGGTCGGGAATGATGGGTTAAAGCCACAGTTTGTATGACGTGGGATGACCAGTTCACTTCCTCACTGTCTTTAATTACAAGACAAACAGATGTCTGCCTTGTTTCCTATGGGGATTTAGCGCGAACGAGAAGGAGCCAAAGAAGGCACTCAAATATAGGAAATATTGGATGGAGACATTTACAGCTATTTGTTTCTAGGCTATGGAAAAAGACACATTAATTGATGACTTGATTAGTGGCTGACTTGATGAACTCATTATTTGATTCAATTCATTGATAATTTGATGAACTCATTATTTGATTTAATTCATTGATATTTTAATGAACTCACTACTTGATTGTATTACTTGATGAACTCATTACTTGATTTTATTAAGTGATTACTGGATGAAGCAATCAGTGAATGAGCTGACAGCAACTAACGACTCATCGCTGGCTGCTAGTATCAGCGTCAACGAACCATTGCTGATCAAGAACCCTATATGATCCCCGACCGGCGGTCCTGGAAACAGGATGCACTTGTGTAGGATGGCTAGGAGACTAGGGATCGCAATGGAAAGGCAGACCTCGTATTCTAAGAGATCGGATGTGTCCGGCAAAAAAGGCGCAAAATTCGCAGCCTCGCCTATAAATACGACACAACATCCTTTTTCAGGACGAAGGTCGAAGAAGATTACCTGATGATCCGTTCTTGCGCAGCTTCGCTGCGGGTCCCAGTTTACCCTTTCTCCTGTTTTGGCTAGTCTATCCCCAATCTCATTCCATGCCGTACTCACGCCCTTTATCAAGCTGTGTCCCAGCACCTTGATTAACGAGTTGGGGATCGACACTGTGATGCCTTTAGTGGCGAGCCTGCTGGGAAGGCACTAATAACAATACTAGTAGCCCACTGCAAGCGAAGATGGTTATCGCACTAGACTTTTGCTGCGAGATGGAATCTCGTATGACTGTAGATACCAATCCTGACACATCAGACTCTACCGCACCAGATACACACATGCGAAGAGACAGATGTGAAATCGTCGGACACTGCAGCGAGGAGGACCCACCCACATATTCTTCAGTACGTACGTCCAGGGAAGCAATAAAAACATCTTCAAATCATGCACAAAAGAAAATTCGTCAAGCGTCGATAACTCAAATTATTGCAGATTCAAAGGAACACACAATCGCCTAGGACAGGACAGGCAACGACACACGACACACGACTAGCTGGAAGACCTGAGACGGGTAGAGACACACGACTAAGTGAGGGCAAACGATTCCTCTCAAGTTTGGGTAATGTTCCACTGCCACGAAAAACCAAATTCCGAGACGAAACTTTGCGAGTTTCTTTGCGGTGCATTTTTTTTTTGCCGCTCTCTCACACACACACACACACACACTCTCACAGAGTATTATAAAAGTAAGGGTAACTCACTTCACAATGAGCAGTCGCGTCGTTTATCTGAATATACTATCCAAAGAAACTTTTTAGTTCTATTTTTTTTTCGTTTCGTCTATCATCTGCGAAAGGGTAAGTCATTTTTTGTTGCCACTTTGTCACAATAGTTTTTTCCCCCTTAAATTTGTTGTAATGAATTGTTCTTTGTCACAATCTGAATTGGGAAGAATATATTCAGTAAGCACTCATATGTAATATGACAATTATATGACTCATTCGTTTTATGAGTTACACATGAAAAGTAAACGATTACGCATTGAATACGAACCAACACTTTCACAATAATCGAAGTAAAAACTTAACTTTGTTTTCTTTACATTTAACGAAATAACATAATTGCTGGTTACACAAGAAGGGTCCCCTGTTAGACAGGTACAAAGTAAATATTTATATATAAATCTACTGCTGTTTTGGCATTCATTCACCATTTAACAAAGCTTTTATCTGACTTGCCATGACCGCTATCCGTTTGTCTTGACTTCTATTTCCCCTATGCTAACCAACTTCCCAATAACTTAGAAAGCTAAAATTGTGTATGCTATCACATTTTGACGGTGATTATTTCAGCAACAAGTAATTCTTTAAAAACAAACGCAAATAAACTAAAGAAATGGAGCAATTAAAACAAGTATGCTCATGTATCTTCCACCCCCCCCCCCCCCCACACACACACACTAAACACTAAAAAATAAATAGTATAAAATGTCATAGTATGAATTTATAAATAAAAACGTACCGAAAGACGGCGTTTTTTTCTTTTCTTTCTCTTATTCGCTTCAATGTGAACCAAGTCCAGCGGTGCAGATGGCTGCATTTAAAGGAAGTATGTTCCAAAGCATTAGCAATGGTTCACCTTTTCGTTCTAATATAAAGCATATGTTTTAGATGCAGCCGGCCACTTTAAAAGGTTGTCTGTTCCCAAGCATTACCCATGATTCACCTGTTCGCTCTAATATGAAGTATAGGTTTTAGCTGCAGCTGATCCCATTACATTTAGCTCTTTAGCCTGTATCCGAGCTGATAATATTTGTAATATTTTTCACATAAACAAATGCATCGGAAGCTGCAGCTGTGCTGAATGTTAAAAGTCGAGAAAAACACACACACACACACACACACACACACATATATATAATGGCTCAGTGACTGCGCGAGGACAAAAAGAAAATGATACCTACGTTATGGCGACAACGCCTTCGTCAGTGGCAACGAAAAAAAGGAAAACAACAAACAAATCACAACGACAAAAGAAAACATGATGTAAAATGAGCGGTTAAAGTTCGCCGCCGTAACAGGATGTACCAGGAAAGTGTGGGACACGGCATGCCAGTTATTAAATAGTGTAGGTCAAACTAGAAATGGACAATGAGCTTGCACACTGACAAAAACAGATGAAACATAGAACACATCACACAAAACAAACAGCACCAAAACAATATCAAGAGAAACGCACATACAAAAACATGAGTACGGTACACAAATTGATATACAAACTATAAGAAGTGATACATATTAAAAAGAAAGACAAATGGAAGGGGAAAGAGAGCGAAATGAGACGTCTTTACATTCCATACGTCTGCATTGGCTTCCATTATTAATCTGTTCTCTTCCATTTATCTTTATTTATTTACCTCTCGTTTATTATTTTTATTGTTTATATATTAATCTGTGTACCCACATATTTGTAAATATGTTTTTCTTGATATTTGTTTGTTATTTGCGGTTTGTTTTTTGGTGTTTTTGTGTGCGATTTGCTCATGTTTCATCTGTTTTTGTGTACGATTTGCTCATGTTTCATCTGTTTTTGTGTGCGATTTGCTCATTTTTCATATGTTTTTGTCTTTGTGCAATCATATTGAGCATTTCTTGTTTGAACCAATCTATTTCATAACTGGCATGTCGTATTTCACAATATATTAGCACATCCTGTAGAGGCGGCGAACTAAAACCGCTCATTTTAAATCCTAAATCGTCTCTTATTTGTTTGCCATGATTCGTTAGTTTTCGTTCTTTTTTTGGGTCCCTACCTAAGATTTTATTGCCGTAACGCAGGTGTCGTGTTATTTTTCTCCTGGTGAGGTCACTGAGACATTATCTATATTTTTTTCCCATGAGGTGGTTGCCAGCCTTAATCACAATTCTCTTTAGTGGTATTTTACGACATGCTTGGAAAATGATAATGGATCTATTGTTTTCATTCCGTGTACCACTCGGGCAAAAATTGTTAGACTGCGCAGATAATGCGAGGTAATCTTTCAGAAGTACGTACTTATGAGAAAAACAACGTCACATTGAATTAGAACGGGTCAGCGATACAAAGCGGACTGCTAGCGTCAGGGCCAGGGATCCAGAGCGGCCAAGGCCCTTCTCCGCCTCCACGTAGTGATCCTTGAAAACAGGATGTAACGGCAGATTGGCCAAGGAGACAGGATCTAAGATCGAAGGCTAAACCGGTATCCAAAAAGGCCTGCTGAAGGCGGGATGTGTCGGAACGAAAGGTGCAAATAACGCAGTCCAGCTGTAAACTATAATGCAATGCCTTCCGTTTCACCCAGTGCCAAAACAGTTCAAGGGGCGTGTCTACAAGGATTAGGTGGGCTAGAGGTTGTGATCTTGGTTTACAGCCCAAACGTACTGCGTTTAAAATAGTCTGTGCTCAGTTTGACAGACCTGGCAAGCCGTGGGTATTTTTAATGGTTTGACCGTTTCTTACAGTCCACCCAGCTGTAAATTGGTACCTAACGAAGGTCATAGAAGAATTTCGGAGCCGCTGCTGGGGCTACGGAACTCGTGCTCTGTCGTTGACACTGTCATCAATGAAAGAGACTGAGCACATGGGGGCGTCTAGGGGCAATGGAGTCGGTTCTATGAGCTATTTCCCATTGATTTTTTTAGAACTCGACAGCGCCCATCACGTCTACTGGGCAACAGTATCTAATCTTTTTGTTGTTGTCTGGCTTTACCCTTCGATCTTTCTGGCTTGAAGACCCCGGAGGGAGTCATGTTACCATTGACAAACCTCCAGGGACCGCAAGGAAACACATGATACTCAGCAGCAATGGTTCCAAGAGTGGTCGTCACTTTACCAGTACTGGGCCCCTAGCTCTCAGTAGCCGGTCCGCAAATGCGTAAAGAACTTGATTGATCAAATTCTAATAAACATTAACTTATGTAACAATTACTTATAATTAGCACTGCAGTTGTTGTTGTTCTTCGCCGTTCGTCTTCAAAAGGACGCAGCGACGTTTTGTCGTAGTTCACAACGAGGCAGTGACATCTGCGTATTTTGGTTCGACACATCCGGTTTCAGCTAAGGTAGAACTGTGGGAGGAGCAAGCTGGTTTTCGACCGCAAAGACCGTGCATCGACCAGATCTTCACCTTCAGAATAATTCTAGAAGAGTCCGTTGAGATGAAATTACCATTTATCGTCAACTTCATCGATTCTCAGAAGGCATTCGATAGTCTACACCGACAGTCACTTTAGAACATTCTCATCACCTATGGTTTCTCAACCAAGAAAGTAAAGGCTATAAAAGCACTTTACGTTAATTGACAGTGCCGTTTGCGGCTTACGGCCGAGAAAGCTAAATGATTTAAGATTGAAACAGGTGTGAAACAAGGCTGCGTTATGTCCCCTCTGCTACGCGGAGTGGCGATAAACTGGGTTACGCGAACTTTCACATACAACAACCATTTCGGCATTAAGTAGACAAATGTAAACCCCTGGAGGACCTGGATTTCGAAGATGATCTGGCGCTCCCGAATTCTAATATAGAAGAAGCACAGGAGAAGATAGACAAACTCTGCAGCATAGCCAAACAGATAGATCTTGAGATAAATGCCTGGAAAACTAAAAGCATGAATTCCGCACTCACAGGGACGGATGTCAAACTCTATGGTCAAGTGGTACAGAAAGTTGAGAATTTCATCTATTTAGTCAGTAAAATGACGCAAAATGGCGATGCTGCCACATATGAAATTCTCACCGGAATCACCTTAGCCTCAAATGCCTTCAACCAATTAACGAACATTTGGAGATATATCACTGAGTAAACGTGCCAAGCTCAGGATACTTAACTCTAATGTAAACTCAGTGCTTGTATGGTTGTGGAAGCTGGAAAGTGATAAAGACACTTGACAATAGATTGACATATTGACATCGGCATTGGACCAGGTGTATCTAAATAGCATTGCTTTTTTTAGGGGTGGGGGGTAGACTTGTTACATGGCCAAATCATTTAAGATGCTGTCTTTTGATGTAGTCTAATACTGGTGCTGTTCCTACGTCTCCTTTTGTCATCATTCTGATCCTGTCTGTCCTTGTTACACTCAATATTTTTCGCAGGCATTTCTTTTGTTTTTCATGTGATGTTAGTGTCCAGTTTTGACATTGGTAGCATAGTGTCGGGACGAAAATCGTGTTGTATAAAGCTCTTTTGGTAATTATTGTCACGTGCTTGTAATTATGTTTTGATGTTTATTGCCAAATTGCATCTTTGTTGGATTTCCGCTGTAATTCTCGTATCTGCTGATAACGTGACCCCTAGGTAAGATAAATCTGTCACCTGTTTGATTTGCTGCTTTGTAAAGAAGATATTGGTTTGTCCTTCTTATCTTGATATTTTCATGAGCTCAGTTGTTTTTTTTCTACATGAGATATATGATACAGAAATGTAGAGAATTCAGTGTCTAGCTACATGCCTGCTTCGTCGATTATACTAAACCTTTTGACTGCGTTCAACATCTACAGCTATATAACATGGTGGACGATATGGGGTTCCCTAAACACGTAACACACCTTATCGTACAACTGTACTACGAACATAAGGCTGCGTTAAGGATACAAGGAGAAACATCAGAATAGTTGACAGCCCAGAACGAAGTTAGACGGTTGTATTATCTCCCCATATTAATACAACATTTACTTAGAGAACATCACGAGGAACGGCAGGGATGAGCTAGAACCCGCGCAGTGTGAGGTATTCAGCATCTGAGGACATCAGATTCCAGAAAGAATGTATGCGGATGTCATAGTCCTAATATCGGTTATAAAAGCTGGGCTGGGAAAAGCTAACCACTTCAAACAAAAAACACAGTGAGGTCCAGAATCTATATTTCAATATACAAAAACTAAAATAATGACAACAAAGTATTGAACAAATCTATCATTACAATATACGGGAGGAAGACTTAACGTCGGGTCAGGCACAATTTACTGATCAGACATGTTAGTCAGGGTCAGGCAAAATATACTGATTAAACATGTTAGTAGGGTCAGGCAAAATATACTGATCAGACATGTTAGTCAGTGTCAGGCAAAATATACTGATTAAACATGTTAGTAGGGTCAGGCAAAATATACTGATCAGACATGTTAGTCAGGGTCAGGCAAAATATACTGATCAGGCATGTTTGTCAGGGTCAGGCAAAATTAAGTTAAGTTATATGGCCGCGAGACACGGACATTAAATACATACATTTAAAAAAATATCCTTCGAAATGAAGTGTTACAGAAAAATGTTAAAAATAGCTTGGACAGAGAAGAAATGAAATAGATACATTTAGCAACAACTGGGTATAGAAGGTTAAAGGTTACGGCTCGACTTCATCGCAACGGGTTTCCCCGCCTCTTTCACCAGAACAGTATCCACGCCTGCAGAGAGCATCGCAGAAAGCACGAACTCCGTAGCTCCAGCGATGAACCCAGGAATCTCCGAAAAAACTGCCATCATGAAGAAAATCGGCTTAAAAATAACATCGCAAGGAAGAAGATGATAAGTCATTTCGGTGGTATGAAAAGACACAATAGGTTGGAGAGACAAATAGTGGAAGACACGGGGCATGGGGAAAGGGGAAGAGGCCGTCCCAGAAAAATATTGCGTCAGGCCATTACTGACTGTTTGAAGATGTCCGTGTGTGAAGCGGATCGTCTTGCCAGAAATGGAGATGTTCTGAGCTGCTGTGAAGGAGACCCCGGTTAGGAAAGCATATGTCAGAGGGCGGAGGGCAGATGATGTGCTTGAATGAATCTCCAGAATGACAGTATTACAGTATTACAATTTTAATTTATAAAAATAAACATAACAAATACCACATATAACTGCTATCATTAAATGGTAAAAGAGTTATAGGTCTGGCTAAGCATGCATTTAAAAAGTAAATACAAAAGTTAAAGTGATTGATAAAGAGCAATAATCAATCAATTGGTCATCTTAACTTAACGTCTTTATACTGGTTTAGAAAGATCTGCAGAGTCTGTATTCAACAAGTTTCTTTTTCATTCAAAACTATGCTCATCCCATGTATTTTTGAATGCATTAATTGACCCGGCCGGCAATATTTTCTGTGGCAATGCATTCCAAACATCCACCAATCTCTGACTAAAATGTATTTCCTGGTATCTAATCTGGACCTTTCTTTAATTAAGTTGTGGCTATGTCTTCTTGTACTTGTAGTCGGGCTGTATTTTTGAAGACAAAAACAACTTCTTATAGTCTAATTTATCCTTTCCGTTGGTTATCTTATAAATCTGTATTAAATCACCTCGAATCCTCAATGGATAAATCCTTGCCGGCTCGTTACCGGAACCAGTGATCTAGTGTGAGGGAAAAGATAAAAAAAAGCCCAGCGTCTCGTTTTAATGTGGCTGTACAGCCAACTATTGCCAGAGTGTGTCTGGGGTCCGAAAATCAAGTAAAGGATAGCAACAGTGAAACATGCCAAGCCGTAAGAGGCAACTAAGGAGGGTGAGCATGGGGCTGAAACGTCAACTGGTATACATTTTTAGCCACAAAAACGTCAACTGGTATACATTTTTAGCCACAAAAACGTCAACTGGTATACATTTTTAGCCACAAAAACGTCAACTGGTATACATTTTTAGCCACAAAAACGTCAACTGGTATACATTTTTAGCCACAAAAACGTCAACAAATATGGATAAGTCAACTAAAAAGAAATATACAACTCCACATTCCAAAGCAGAGAATGGTCCTCTGCTAATGACGACATGCAGAGAAAGCAGTAAAACATTGGCATCGCCGTTCTGTCTGTTTTAGTCTAGGAAAGCCGCTATAAGGAAGCAGAGAGTACATGGATAGAGTGTAAAGTCTATCCGCTCCAAGTGAAGCATAGGGCCACCACTATAGCTGGCCCATTTTCAGGAAGGTTGTATCCAAGCATTTGCAATGATTCTTCTTCTGTTCTTCTTTGTCCTCTTCTTCATTCGTTCTCAATCTCCTGATATCAAGAACCGAAAATGGCTTTGCAAGTTGCAGGCTGTCCAGAGAACGGAATGCATTGTGTCGTAGTTTACAACTTGACTGCGATATTTGCACCTTTCGGTCTGACACATCCAACTTAACTTAACTTAACTTAACGTCTTTATACTGGTTTAGAAGACCCTGCAGAGTCTGTATACAACCAGTTACATTTACATCACCTTGCTCTAAAATCTATGCGCATCCAGTTTATTCTTAAACGCATTAACTGTCCCTGCCTCCACCACCTCCCCTGGCAATGCATTCCAAGCAGACACCACTCTCTGACTAAAAAAATATTTCCTAATATCTAACCTGGACCTCTCTTTAATCAGCTTGTAGCTATGCCCTCGTGTTATTGTAGGTGGCTGTATTTTAAAAAACTTGTTATAGTCTAATTTATCGATTCCTCTGATCATCTTATAAACCTGTATTGTCACCACGAATTCTTCTCTCTTCGAGACACTGTAGGCCTGTTTTTCTGAGTCGTTCCTCATAACTGTAATTCTGGAATCCAACTATCATCTTTGTCGCTCTTTTTTGTATTCTTTCTAGCATGTTTATGTCCCCTCTTTGATAAGGACTCCACACATGTACACAGTACTCCAATCTAGGTCTAACTAAAGCTTTATACAGTTTGACGATCACTTCCTTGCTCCTATGTTTAATATTTCTTTTTATCATACCTAACATTGCATTTGCCTTTTTCACTGCTACCTTAACTTGCTCACTCACTTCAGCAGGTATTTTTGGGTACAGGGTTAGCCTTCCCTCTTCGATCTTTTCTCCTTTGCCAATCTGTTCTGTTGCAGCCTGTTATCCAGTATCACTACATAGAGGTGTAGAAGGGTCTTTCAGTGATGATTCAATAGCGATGGGTTCAATGCTGTGGCTGCTAGCCATATTCACGACCCTCTTACCCCCCTTCTACGACATACTAGGACGACTTCTGTGATCCTCTACTTTTCAACCCGGGTACCAATCAGGCATCTCATGATGGTGCGAGAGAGGGGAGAAGGTGGGGAAGTAGATCTTGTAAATAAAAGAAGTGTCGTGTCGCTGCTTACTTTCTTTTTCTTTTTGCTTTTTTATCCTGCTTGTGCCTTTCATGGTTAGGATATGAAGAGGTTTCATGACCTGTCCCAATTTTGTGCTTCGTACGGGGAGAGCTTTACTGATTTTGTATCTACTATCCATCTTTGGCCCCATATCTATTGTATCTGTATTGCATTGCTTTCTGAAGGATACTATCTGGCGTCGTGTTATCTGGCCGAACCATTTGGTTTGCTGTCTCTTGATGAAGTCTAACACTGGTGCTGTACCTATTTGTCTCTTGATGAAGTCTAACACTGGTGCTGTACCTATTTGTCTCTTGATGAAGTCTAACACTGGTGCTGTACCTATTTGTCTTCTAATATCTTCGTTTCTGATGTTTATTCATTCTTGTTTCTCCAAGAAAACTGCGCAGGCATCTTCTTCTTCTTTTTCTTCTTCTTCTTATGCGTTCGTTCTGAATCTCCTGCTACCAAGCTCTGAACTGGGCTTTTCAAGTAGCAAGATGTAGTCCGGAGAACGGAATGCGTTATGCCGCTAGTTTACAGTTTGACTGCGATATTTGCACCTTTTAGTCCCACGCATCCGTCTTCGGCAGAGTTTTATCTCTGTTGTTACGACGTTGCACCGACACAACATTTGAATATCACTGAATTTGATCAGAGACCCAATGTAACAATGTAACATAATTTTGTTTGACTAGAGTAGGAAGAATATGATCCGCTGTCCGTAAGATCATGCTAAAGGCATTTACGAATATACAATACATATTCTTAGTTCTTATAATGTTGTCTGCTAAATATCTCTCCGCTGATCCACAGGGCGTTAGTATTAATCTGCATACGCGAACAGATGGGTGATTAAGAGATGCCATATCTGAACAAATGTGGTTTACTGACAGGATGCCAAGTGTAATTCTTTTATTGGGCACTCAGTGCCATTTTGTCGAACCATAAACAAATCTTCTTCCTCATAAAATTGATAACCCAGGACTTCATCTAAAACAAAAGTACCATAAAATGGATGGTTTGGGGGTCGAAAATGCAGCGCAGTGAATGAGTTGAGAGCAGTCAGCGAATCAAAGCTGGGCTGCTTGATCAACGCCAGCAAACCAGAGCTGGCCAAGCCCATAACAAATTCCACTTAACAAGCTTCTGAACAGAATTTACACACAACACACTCAAGAGGTCTAACTGTAGACACACCCATACGAAATTGTTGATCATCATCTCTTTGAGTGGTCGGCCATCAACGATGTTAGGAGAATGCTTCTTTCTACGAGGCCATATAAATAGACACTTTGTATGGCACTAAACAACAACTAACAAACACGTACAGATACCATTAAATGGCAATGGGCAGAAGGGCGAGAGCTCGGATACTGCTGGAGCCGTAACTACAACCACAACAACCAAGCAACGTCCCTGGAAACAAGCTGCACTAGTGCAGTGCGGCTAAGAGAATAGGAATTGCAGTGGGAAGGTAAACCAGTTACCCCCACACAAACAAGGCAGCTGAAACTGGTTGTGTCGGACCAAATGGCAGATATATAGCAGCTTTGTTGTAAACTACGATATAACGTCACAGAGTCCATTTCAGGACGAATGCTAAAGAAGAATGGATGGTATCATGAATGATTGAGGGATAAGATGACAAATGAGAAATACTTTCAAGAAATATATTAAAATGAAACAAGTTTAAAGAACTAAAAGACGAGTAAATCTTCGAGAAATATGTTATGGAACAGGTAAGTGTAAGGGCACGCTTATATTCAAATAAAGAACAAAGGTCATATGTATGGATTTCTTCTTCTTCGCTCGTCCTCAAACTCCTGCTACTACGCCCTTATAAAGCTTTGCAAGTAACAGGAAGTTGTCCGGAGAACAGAATACGTTGTGTCGTAGTTTACAGCTTGACTCTGATATTTGCACCGTTCGGTCCGGAACATCCGATTTCAGCAGGCATTTTTAGTATCTGTTTAATCTTCCCTCTTCGATCCCTTCTCCTTAGCCAGTCTGCTCTGTTTCAGCTTGTTATCCAGGATTATCAAGTGGAAGTGTAGAAGGGTCGGCAGCTATGGGTCGCTGACCGCTGCAGCTCAAGCACTGCTCAGCACACCTTGACATATTGGTGCCATCACCTTCTTGGTCTGCCTCTGCCTCTCTTTCCCGGAACCATTATTTCCATTACCTTTCTCTCAAGACCGTTGTGTTCTTTATCTGTGGCCAACGTATTTAAATTTTCTGGTCATGATGGAATTTTTAAGCCAGTTCTTCCCCATGCCCAATTCTTGCTGAATGTCTGCATTTATTTTCGGTCCATGATATTTTGAGGACCTTTCAATAACATTTTGACTCGAGGACTCGATTCCTTTCTTGCTGTTTGGGTAACTGTCCCTTTTTCGCAGCCGTATGCTGCAACAGGAAAAACACAGGTTCTCAAAATTTTCACTTTTGTTAGTTTGCTGATATTCAGCCATATTGTTCTCAGCTTCTTCTTCTGATTTCTTTTGAGCAGACGCCATTGTTGTCATTTCTGGGGCCCAGATACTCGAAGTTCGTGACCCATTTTATTTCTACACTCCCGATTTTGAATTTATGTCGACTTCTTGTTTTGTTGGTGGTCATAATCTTAGTTTTGTTTATGTTTAAAAAAAGTTTAAAAAAAAAATATTCGCTGCATCTGCTTACAACTGCAAATAGCTGCTCTAATCGCTCTGCACTGTTTGATAATATCACAGTATCGTCTGCTTATCTTAGCTCTGGGATCTTGTACCGCCGCTTGTAGATGGATCGTAGCTTTCGATATTCTCAACCCACGTTAACGTTCCTCATTATCCACTCTGCATCAATGTTAAACAGGTATGGGGAGAGGGTTTGTCATCAACACCTTCAAAACGAAAACTGTCATGACATTAGCCTATCAATTACCGGAATATGTCAAGACGTTTTCTCCTTTTGAAAATATAATAACGGAAAATGCAAGATGCTAAAATGAAATCAAGAAGCCAATAGTGATTGACAAATTTGCTTTCACGATTGTCACGAACATGAGTCACACATTGACATTTAAACACGTCATTCACTAATTGAAAATGAGAATAATGAGGTGTTATGTATACACGTCTTTACTGTACGCGGCAGGAACAAAGATAATGAACAAATGATTGGATAGGAAAATTGAAGCCTATAAAATGTAAATACACAGAAGAATGTGGTGCATCTTCTGGGAAGACAAGACAACAGATAATGAAGTACTGGGGAAGTAAGGGATGCAAAGAGATTTGATGAACTAAAGCGACATTTCAGATATTTGGGTCACATCAAAAGACCTTCTAAGGAAAAGATCGACCTTTCAGATATTTTGGTCACATAAGAAGACCTTCTAAAACAGAGTCCAACATTTATAATATTTTGGTCACATCAAAAGACCTTCCTTAAAGAACACAATATTGGAAGGAAAGATGCCAAATGTTGTTGTTTCGAATACCGACAATGAGTAGGTTCACTCTTTTGTGCGCTCTGAAAAGGATGTTAAGTGGCGGGTTGTAGTAGCTGTCCTATCCACATCTCGTCAGCCAGACTGTCTTGAAAACAACCTGTTTCCAGGGAACGGTACATGGAAGAGATATAGTGGTCTTCGTCAGAATATTGTGCCTGACACTGATAAACATCGCTGTAAAACGATAACATACACAAGGCTGACTAGGCACACAAATAACAGTAGTGTGTACAGATAGTGGGCTAAAGCAACTATGACTGACAATAGGATCATGCGACCTTGACGCGGTAACTCTCTATTGAGTTTTTCGTTTACATTTTCATTTTGACGTTGTTCCGCTTTTTTCCCCCACCAAGCATGCGTTGGCGCATGAGTTGTCGCTGCGTTCTTCCATGTCATTCCAAAAATTGATCGTAAGCGACCTAGATTGAAGGTGTTTAGCTTATGCTCTTCTTCTAGGATCATTGATCAGTGAAGAGGGATCGCATCCAGAGGTAATTGCAAGAATAGCACAAACAACAGCGGCGCTTACTCGGGTGAAACCTATATCGTAAGACAAACGGCTCGCCCTCGGCATAAAAGTTAAGACTAATGCGCTCTTTGGTGAGATTAATATTTCTGAATGCCTGCGAGACGTGGACCATTACAGCATATATCCAGGACAGAATACATGCAATGGAAATGAGGTGCTATAGAAAACTTCTAAATGTTACATATAAAGATCGTGTCACGAACGTAGAAATACGACAGAGAGTTGAAAACGCTATTGGTCCTTTTGAAGATTTTTTCACAACAATCAAGACAAAAGATGGCCTGGTCACGAGGTCCAACGGAATTACAAACTCGATACTCTTTGGTTCCACTAGGAAAGAGAGGACGTCCAAGGAAGAGATGGGTGGACAACATCACTGAGTGGTTAAGCCTTCGTCCTGGTGAGATACGACAGGCGGCGGCAGACAGAGAAAGATGGCGTAGGATTTTGGGAGTGTCTTCAAGTGTGCCCCAACGACCTGATGGGTTACGGGATGAACTGAACTAAACTTCTTTGGCATCGGCTGACAACGGTTCGCTACCATATAGGAGCGTGCTGACAAAAGATGCATTGTTAACCATGGCCTCGGTTTTAATTGTAAGTGTATGGTTTGCCCAAACACGAGTTGTGAGGCGAGTAAATGTAGCAGCAGCATTGCCAATGCGACTATATATATTTCTGAGTCTAGATAGAACTTGTCACTGATGAGAGACTCCAGGTATGTGAATTGGTGCACAGCTGCCAATTCATAACGGCACATAATTCAACGACACAAGTGGACGGACAACAGAAAAGAACTGAGCTGATGAATGGTCTCTGCTTGCGAGTTTGAAGTGGCAGTGTCTCTTCTTACATCCCTCGTCGTTATGAAGACGGTAAACCTGGATCCTCCTCGCTGAAGTGTAATGCAAGGCCTCTTAGTAAGCTAACCTGTACGTGGATCACAATGTCCATCCCACCTCGTTGTCCAGGCTCCTATAACACAGTCTATTACCAGGTCCACGTCGTGAACGCGAGGTAGGGGTCTTGGCGGATTTCACATCACCCTGATGTTAGACTTGCCGCCCATTGCAGTTTCAAATTTGTATAAATATTTCAAAATAAAAATTGATAATGGCTCAAAGAACCTACTTCATTACACAAGAGCGCCCCCACGTGTGCTCAGCATTTCATTGCTGAAAGTGCCGGCGACAGAGCATGACATCTGCCTCTGCCTTCTACAAGGGCCTATTTCCAGCTGGGTTGACAGAAGGAAACGATCACCATCATCATGTAGCATGTCCTTTGCAGAACGTCGCTCTCAGAACAGCCAATCTGTAAGATTCTCGATCTCTAGCCAGAACTCACGCCTTTGTCGCTGTCATCTTCAGGACCTCCGTGATGTCTTGTGTCTATCTTCTCCTCGGTCTGTCTCTGTCCCGTTATCCAGGCTCCATACCCTCCAGTATCGTTCTCTCCAGGCCATTATGACGTTTGATGTAGCTAAAATATTTTAGCTTTCCAGAAAATATATTGTTTACTAATAATTTTCCTCGATATCCAGTTCTTATTGGATATCTACGTTTTCGGTAAAATGGTATTTTGAGCACCATTCTGTAGCAATTTAGTTCCAAACATGCAATCCTTTTCTTTAGTGTTTGTGTGGTGGTCTACGTTTCACATCCGTACGTTGCCACTGGGAAAATGCAAGTTCTGTCATAAGTTTTTCATTGTAAATAACCTCTGCATTGATACAGACATTCTCCTTCTGACTTTCTTCAGGTCATCACCATTGTTGCTTATAATTGAGCAGAGGTACTCACGTGATTCGAACCTGGTACGTTGACACTGTAAACCGAGATAGCAACCCCCACTCCACATGTATCAATATTAGTAGATTGGTACATATAAATGCACTGATTTACAGCAAACCAGGGCTGACACAAGGATGCGTGCTATGACCTTTCCTGTTCTTGTTGGCTATAGATTGAATAATTAAGACATCAAGCGAAGGAAAAAGAACTGGTATTCAGGAGACACTACTGTCATAAGTAGAGGACTGGACTGCGCAGATGATACTTTTGTCACACAGTTATAGTCAAATGCAAGAGAAACTTAATAGGGTGAAAGAACAATCAACCAAATTGGAAATGAATATCAACATAATGAAAACCAAGCTTCTTAAACTTAACATAATCAGCCAAATCAATCATGCTAGAGGAAGAGCCGTTGGAGGAAGTGGATACCTTTACCTATTTGGACAGCACAATAGACACATCAGGAGATGCAGATGCAATGACTAGAATTAGAAAGGCAAGAGGGGCATTCCTGACACTAAACAACATATGGAAATCCAGAGAAATCATTCACACTAACGTTAGAATATTCAACGACAGTGTCAAGTCGGTTCTGCCGAATGGAGCGGAGACATGGTGAACGACGAAGTCCATACAACAAAGGCACCAGTCCTGCGTTAAAAGATGCCTACGAATGATATTAGGCCTAAAGTGGCAGGATATGGTAGGGAATGAAGCCTTATGGGAAAGGAGCAAACAACAGCCACTGGAACAAAAAATTAAGCGAAGAAAATGGGGCTGGACTGGACACACGATACGAATAGCACCGTCCAACATAGCCAGGCATGCTCTTACGTGGAATCCTCAAGAGAAGAGAGAGAGAGAGAAAGAGAGAGAGAGAGAGAGACAGAGAGAGAGACAGAGAGTTAGACGCAAAATACACGAAGAAGAGTATGCGAGAGGGAACTAAGATTAAATGATTAGACGCGAAGAGATGCAGAAAGAGCCGTCCCGAACCCTGTATGCTGGCGGGAAATTATTATTGGTCTATGCATATAGAAGAGCGACGGCCTTTGATTGATAGGTTGATTGATTGATTAATTGTACTCAGCTCCTACAAATGTGTCACATGCCTTCTTCAATTTATATTTACAGAACAAAAACAAAGACAATGATCTGTGACAAACTGACATTTGCATCGCTGGTACTCGCAGTCCTAATTCTTGCGCTAGTCCAGACCACGTTATGTCAGAACTACCACTTTAGCAATGGCTGGTATGCCGGCAAGAAAAGGTCAACCAGCACTAGCACCATCAGGAGCGACAGCAACGACATTGGCAGTAGTCGGGGTAAAAGTAGCTACGCTTTATTCGAGGAGTCCTGCACTATCAGACCGGATTCTCTTCAGCTCATCAACAGGATCATACAGGTAGATCATTGTGTGGAGTGTGTGTAGGCAGTTGAGTGGTGTGGATTCTGTGTGTAGCCAGTCACATTGTATGAAGTCTGTGTGTAGGCAGTCACATTGTGTGGAGTCTGTGTGTAGGCAGTCAATTGTGGGGTGTCTGTGTGTAGGCAGTCAGATCGTGTGGAGCATGTAGGTAAGCAGTCATATCGTATGGATTCGCAGGTTACGATAGAGGTAAAGGTAGTCTCATAGCAGGCCCTGCCGTCTGGGATGAAGTGAGAGACTGTATTGTAGCAGACGGGCTCACTACCAGGAAGTAAACTCGGCACATTTATAGTGAAAATAAAGCGATGTAACCACTACACCTCACGGTAGAAGAGGAGAAGTACTAAGTAAAGTAGTAACAACTCGGATCATTCATGCGCCCTTCAGCGGTTAGGCAGTTATATGGAGTAACACTACCAAGACCCCTAGCCAACGAAATGGAAACGGATAATGTGGTTCCTGTAGTGACGAGTCTACTGTGGACTAGTATCGACTACAGCGAGAAGAACCCATGAACGCCCTCCTCTGTAAACCACGGGATGTAAGAAGAGCCTTATCCAACCCGCTGTCAGAGAACATTCGTGAAGAACTCAGGTGCGAGGTTGAAAACAAAGCGAAGGTGCGGCAGTAATGAAGCTCAAAGAGGTATACAAACATTGAAAGGTACGGCGCAGTTACCGAACCGGAAACATAAACCTAACGAAACACACGTTACAGCCACAAGGCATTCGACAGGGGCAATGAACAATGGAAAACACCAAACAAATCACAAAAAAGCAAAGGGCAATGTACTTGATCACCAACACAACATGGGGAGCACAGTTAGATGTCCTCCGGACATCAGCACTCGTCTTG
Organism: Ariolimax columbianus; assembly: GCA_036924085.1. Lineage (NCBI taxonomy): Eukaryota > Metazoa > Mollusca > Gastropoda > Stylommatophora > Arionidae > Ariolimax > Ariolimax columbianus. The sequence continues at coordinate 40,214,144 of JAVGWX010000006.1, forward strand.
GGTTTCTCCATAGCTGACTACGCCGCGCAATTTTAAAGAGAAAAACTCTGCACATGCCAAACTTGATACAGCACTAAATAAGACTGGACGGATAGTTACAGGATGATCAAAGCCTACTCCAGTTGAAACAATATACCCAATAATCGGTGTAGCACCACAAGAGACAGGAAGAAATTTCCGATCAAAAAGTGAAAGGGAGAAAGAGGCAAACGACCGAGAGCATACAATGCTTGGACACCAGGTGCAGTGCACAAGACTGACATTTAGAAGGAGCTTCCTACAGTCAACACAGCCCCTACTGACTAATCCCGGAAGACGCCCCGTCTTCGTCTTCGATCTCAAACTCCCGCTACAAAGCCCTGAAAAGGGAATTGCAAGCTGTAGTATGTTGTCAGGAGAACATCATACGTTGTGTTGTAGTGTACAGCTTTACTGCGATATTTGCACCTTTTAGTCTGACACATCCGACTTCAACAGGCAATTTTGGGTACGGGGTTAGCTTTTCCTATTCGACCTCTTCTCTTTAGCCCCGCTGCTTTGTTGCAGCCTGTCATCCAGGATCACTACGTGGAGGTGGAGAAGGGTCTTGGCAGCTCTAGGTCGCTGGCCCTGACGCTAGTTGCAAGTTTTCGGCCGCAGACCCCTGCAGCTCATGCACTGCTCGGCATCTTTATTGGACGACGCATCGAAAAATGGAATGAACTGAAGCAGGTCCACCTGATCAAACTGCAGGTGGAACTTGCGCCTGGACACTGCTTACTTGCGCAACATGGAAGTCTCTAGAGAGACTGGAGTATCATGATGCAAGAGGGACTTAAAAGAGTGGGGATATAGAGAGGATGAGACATGGCACTGTGGAGCAACACAAGACCAAGACCATCTGATGATCTGACCAAACTTTCTGGAAACATGCAATATCGATGACATGCTGAGTGAGAATGACAAGGCAATCCACGTGGATGGACATTGGAAACGTGATTTCTGACGTGGTGCCCAGGACAGAGGAAGTAAGTATGTTACATAGGTTGTTTTTTTTGTTTTGTTTTTAAATCGGTGGATCCGAAAATAACTGCCTGCCGAAACGGCGAACGTCTTTCTTAAGGAATCCAAGGGAATCGTTTATCACCCTCAGCACATGATGGCAGCTAAACTATGTATCATCATTATCATGTATCAATGCTAGTAGTGTGGGATATTATATCTCACCAACATAGATACCAGTCATGTGAGCATTTCAGCAACTCCCAAGTTCTTTTTGTTTTCCCAGCCATCTTGTCGCGCTACACCTTTACCTATTCTCTCTCTCTCTCTCTCTCTCTCTCTCTCTCTCTCTCCATCCCTTTCTACTTTGCTGACAAGGCCTCAGTGGGATGGCTGTACGAAAGCATGTCCTTCTTTGGACAACGTAATACTTGCTTTTATGTGCATGTGTTTAAAGAAAAATGTCACTGGTTTCTGTATTTCTCCACAGTGTTTATAGGGGCACTCTCTTTCTCTTGCGATTTCTCTTTCTGTGTTTCTCTCGCTCTCTCTCTTGACTCTTTATTTTTCGTATATATCGAGTGCCGATTATTTGTTACCATTTATCATCGAGTTTACAAACATAATTGCCTTGCAGCAGGGGAGACAGATCTCAAAGGTCGATAATCACTTTAAAAAGTTCTCTTTTCTTTAGTAGTCTGGACATTCCCTCAATACAATTTGTATTTTTCCCCCATTCCTTGTTAAATAAGGCTGAGTGTGCTGGACTGTGTCTGACGCATTACAACCTAGTGCATCCGACGTCAGCATGCATTTTATAAATGGGTTAACATTCCACACGAGTACGAACGTGTAGGTCCATGAAACCAAACACATACTGGTATAGCCTGTGAGCTATGTCATGACCCGTCCACTAATGAGTATTTTTATTGCAGCCATTAGCTCAAGAGTTATCGGGGACCGAAATGGAAGCACAGATAGGACACACTGTAACCTACTAGACATGCCGCAAGGGGATATAATAGGATACGAATTGTGCTTTAAAAACATATGCAACTACAGTCCATGAAGGTAACGAATGTGACTCGTAAGACCAATCCGGCAGAGAAGCATCTTCCACAGTGTGTGCAAGATAAATTTGGACCGTGTGCGGCATCGTATGGTGTGGCGTGTCTTCTCAAACTCTGAGTATTTAGCCTATCAGTATCTCCTTTGTCTGTATTCCTTGCTTAATCATGCCCCTCCACGTAACACGATCCATGGCGTCCTGTTCCCATGATTCCAAATCGATGCCTGCGTCATTCATATCCCGCTTGCATACATCTTTGTACCGAAGTAGTGGCCTGCCCCGAGACCTTTTCCCCAACTGTAATTCCCCATAGAGAAGATATTTTGGTATTCTGCCGTCGTCCATTCTCCGAATGTGTCCCAGCCATCGGAGCCTTCAATGACTAAGCATGGACAAAAATGTGACAGTGCCTGTTCTCTCCAACACCTCAGCGTTGGTGATCTTGTCTTGCCACCCAACGCCCAGGATTCTGCGCAGGCACCTCATGCTTAGCTACAATGGCATTTATTAAACCACTAATTTCAAAAGTCGTTATTGCAATTCAACTACTTCAAATGAGAGTTCTTCTTCTTCGCCCAGAGAAGAACGTTTGTAACGATGTGTCGTAGTTCATAACGAGTGAGGCTGCGATATCTGCCCCTTTCAACCCGACACATCAGATCGAATTTGCATTCTCTCTTTGATTCCTAATTTCTTAGCCCGTATGCATGGTTGCAGACTGTTTCCAGGGCCGCAACTTGAAGTCAGAATAGTGTCTTCCTCGTCTTGTTGTGTCCTACTGCCCTTGCTATACGGTGACACAGAGAGGTGTGACGCGTAGATTTCTTGTTATCGCCAAGTGGGAGGTTTGTGCTTTCGTTAGGTGTAGCTTCCTGAGGGTGTCAGAGACACCCTCGATCCATCGACGTCGAGGTCTGACCCTTGCCCGTGGAACGGAAACCTGCATTTGATATGCATTCTGACTAAATGACCAAACCATTTTATTTCTTGTGCTTCGATGTAGTTACTAACTGAGTTTGTCTCCACTATCTGCCATAGTGTGGTGTTGTGGATTCGGTCATGGATTGTCTTTCCGGGTGCACAGAGCATCTCACAGCTCTGGATCTTACTCTTACGGATTGCTAGTAAGGATCAATATTGACATTGGTAATACAATTTAGGAATAAATAGCGCATTTATCAGCCTCCTCTTAGATGAAAGAAACACTCTAGGGTGTTTAAAAATCGGTGCAATTTGATAGTGGACACTGTTCGCCTTCTGAATTGTATGTGCAATCTCTCTGTCCCCTCTACCATAATCAGCGAACATAATAATATAATAATAATAATAATAGCTGTCCATCGTTGTCGATGAGGACCGCCGACATCATCCTTGTCACAGATTTCCCTGTTGGGTGTGGGTGCGCATGTGGCTGAACAGGCCAATGCGAGCACGAAAACATCTGCTACATATCGGGCACACGTGATTTCCGCGTCTCGCGTCTGTTCTGGGCTTTCACAACACGGTCATCTTCACCGGCAGCTACACACGATTTGACTGCACTTCTCCAGTCAGATCTGTTTTTCGCAAGACATTCCCAGGTGTCGAAGTCTATCTGGCAACTTTTTAGTGAGTCCTTCAGACCGTCTTTAAATCGTTTCTTTGGGCGCCCTCTCTCGCGCCATCCCTCTCTCAGCTCGCCGTAGAGAAGCTTCTTTGGGAGCCGCTCGTCTGACATACGGACGAGGTGTCCGGCCCATCCTAGTCGTGCTTTTTCTAGCAGTGCATGTATGCTGGGCATGTTAGCCCTCGAGAGAACCTCGATGTCAGTGACACGATCTTGCCATCGGATGTGAAATATTAATCAGCGAACATACTACCTAGGTATTTGAACACCCGAACTTGATTGACATCAATGTCACTGATGGGTCACTGACCTTAATGTAAGCAGCCAGATATGAGTCGCTGGCAGCTGTCATCTCATTTACTGTTGCATCTTTAGCCCTAGGAGGGTGAGTGACAACTGTCTGATGTCGAAAGAGTGATTCAACAACACTCGTTAGGTCGTCCGGGATAGAATCGCCCGGTAGTGGTGTGAACTAACATTGAATATTTGAATAGAAGGACAGTGGTTCTCAACTTTTATATCGTTGAGGACTCGCAGTATTATTTTTTTTTTTAGAAGTATGGTACTCGATGTGCCTTTTTAATTCCATCTTTTGCTACAGCGTCAGCTCTCTCGTTTCCTGTTATTCCACAGTGGGAGGGTAGCCTTTGGAGCACTATTGTTGAAGATCCCCGGAGTTTTTCTTCTTCTGCTCTCATTGTGCTAGGCCACAGCTTGTGTGAGGTGGGGTTGCCAGTTTCCTTCCTAGTTGTCTTTCTATCCATAATCGTAGGCCAGGTACCCATTTACAAATGAACCACGTATACAGGTGGGTCGACTGAAGCGTTCGGGTAAAGGAAGTTGAACTTCGTACCTTTACCTTGAAACGCGAGTACTATACCCCATCACACAGGCTTATAAAAACATGGGGTAGTAGATTTATACTGAGTTGAAAAGACCTGCTGGGAACAGAAGACAGTGGCGTGACATGATCAGATGACTTCAGCACCAGGCTCTGGGCTGACTAACAGAAGACAGTGGCGTGACATGATCAGATGACTTCAGCACCAGGCTCCGGGCTGACTAACAGAGGACAGTGGCGTGACATGATCAGATGACTTCAGCACCAGGCTCCGGACTGACTAACAGAAGACAGTGGCGTGACATGATCAGATGACTTCAGCACCAGGCTCCGGACTGACTAACAGAAGACAGTGGCGTGACATGATCAGATGACTTCAGCACCAGGCTCCAAACTGACTAACAGAAGACAGTGGCGTGACATGATCAGATGACTTCAGCACCAGGCTCCGGACTGACTAACAGAAGACAGTGGCGTGACATGATCAGATGACTTCAGCACCAGGCTCCGGGCTGACTAACAGAAGACAGTGGCGTGATATGATCAGATGACTTCAGCACCAGGCTCCGGGCTGACTAACAGAAGACAGTGGCGTGACATGATCAGATGACTTCAGCACCAGGCTCCGGGCTGACTAACAGAGGACAGTGGCGTGACATGATCAGACGACTGCTTGCGAATATCACAATATGAAGATCAACATATCCAAGACAGAAACTCTGCAGATCAGCAGATCACATGGAGATCTAAATATTATGGTAAACGGGGACACGATTAAAGAAGTGCGAATGCAACGTTCCCGCCTACCTCTGCGCGCCTATAACATGCGGCGATCAGACTTCCTCAACCGTAGAAGACAGAGCACGTCCTTCTTCTTCTTCGGTCGTTCTAAAACTCCCGCTACCAAGCCCATAAACGTGCTTTGAAATGAACAGGATGTAGTGCACAGAACGACATACGTTGTGTCGTAGTTTACCGCTTGACTGAGATATTTGCAACTTTCGGACGGACACATCCGACTTCAGCATGCCATTTTTGGGGCACCGGGTTAGCCTTTAATCTTCGATCCCTTCTCCTTAGGCAGTCTGCCCTGTTGCAGCCTGTTATCCAGGATCACCACGTGAAGGCGAAGAAGGGTCTTGGCAACTCTGGGTCGTGGCCCTGGCGCTAGCAGTCAGCTTTGGTTCGGTGACCGCTACAGTTCATGCACAGCTCAGGATTTTGATCCAGAGTACCAAGTGTGATAGGAAATGTTTGGAATATCCTAAACCGATATGGAATGTCGACAACCATAGCGACACGCCCGGCCCTAGACCTGCGGTTCACCAGGGCGCAAGTGGATAAGAAGATATGTATATATAAATAATATCCAAAATTCTGCGCCAAAGCGAAGGGGACCAAACTGAGACAAGCTAACGCGTTCAAATACCTGGCCACAAACATAACATCAGATGAAAGATGAATACCTGGCCACAAACATAACATCAGATGGAAGATGCAATTACGAAATAAAATGCAGAATTGCCCAAACAAAATCGGTCTTCTGGACCATGAAAGGAATATTGTGCAACAAAACCTTGTCGCTGGAACTGAAAAAGTGAGTCCTTGTATGCTTCGTGGGACCAGTACTAACGCATGGCAGTGAATAATGGACAATCAGCAAGCAAGCGCATATATCTTTGGAAGCAACGGAGATGTGGTTTTACAGAAGAATGCTGCGGATTCCATGGATTGCAAAGAAGACGAATGATACAGTACTTGAGGAGACACAAACACAAAGACAACTTATTGTAAGGATCAGAACAAGGCAGTCCAACCACAAAGACAACTTATTGTGAGGATCAGAACACGACAGTCCAAACACAAAGACAACTTATTGTAAGGATCAGAACACGACAGTCCAAACACAAAGACAACTTATTGTAAGGATCAGAACACGACAGTCCAAACACAAAGACAACTTATTGTAAGGATCAGAACACGACAGTCCAAACACAAAGACAACTTATTGTAAGGATCAGAACACGACAGTCCAAACACAAAGACAACTTATTGTAAGGATCAGAACACGACAGTCCAAACACAAAGACAACTTATTGTAAGGATCAGAACACGACAGTCCAAACACAAAGACAACTTATTGTAAGGATCAGAACACGACAGTCCAAACACAAAGACAACTTATTGTAAGGATCAGAACACGACAGTCCAAACACAAAGACAACTTATTGTAAGGATCAGAACACGACAGTCATCCTTTTTTAGCATGTTACGAGAAGAGGCGGCTTGGAGCACGTTGTGACAATGGGAAAGATAACAGGAAAGAAAGACAGAGAAAGGTCTAGAGAGCAGATGCTGAACAACCTGACAGAATGGCATGGGCCTCAATCAACAGCAGAGTTGGGTAAACGACACACGTGATAGAAATGGATGGAGGTCCCTGATCGCCAACGCCAGCCAACTGGGTACCTGATGATGATGATACTTACAACTTAGTTCTGGTCTATACAAAACATCATTTGTAGACATGTAATTCAATTAGGTCCAAAACGAGTTACTAAATTATATTCGGTTTAGAGATTTTGAGCCCAGAACGATTGGAAGCCCTGGTAAGGGGGACACAATCCAAAGAACGTTTACTTGGGCTATATGGGAAGTAAGAAGTTTTCAAAAATAAGAGTGTTTGTTAACTCGGGATATATTTGTATGTGAGCGAGGGTTGGCTTGTCGTGTGTGAACTGGCCGTCCACTTTCAACTGAAATAACCCCCTCGCTCTCATGTCCACTTTTTAAATATCCAAAGAGGGGCTAGAAATGGCTAATAAAGCCCATACTTGCGGTAAAAAGGAACTAAAGACTGGTGAGTCGATGGAAACATATCGGCAACTGCCGAAGACGGATCTGTCGAACCGAGAGGTGGAAATATCGCAGTCAAGCTGTAAACTAGAGACACAATGCAGTCCATTCTATGGACTACATCTTGCTACTTGCAAAGCCCTGTTCAGGGTTTGGTAGTGGGCGATTGAGAACGAACGAAGAAGAAGACATATCGACAATGGCTCAGTGACCACACCTGTAAAATAACAAATCATTATGGCAACAAGGTCTTCGTCAAGGACACAGAACGAACGAAAATCACTACAACAAGACAAGGCAGAATGTGACACGAGCAGTTCAAGTTCGTCGACTTAATAGGATGTGCCTGGAAAGTGTGAGACACGGTATGCCAGTTATTAAATAGAGTGGACCATACACGAAATGGTCAATAAGTTTACACAAACGGACAGCAATATGGGTAAATCATGTAACAAATCTCACAAAAAGCCCACCCCCCACTCCAAAAAAAAATGTCAAGAGATACACATACAAAGACATGGAGCGGAAAAGGCTAAAAACACACAGCGTACAGAAAAGATCAGGAATTTAATGGATAAGCAACAAAAAAAATAAGAGATATGTTTAAGGACAATGACAACTAAATGGAAAGGAAATGAGAAAGTAAGTGCTGAATGAGAATGGGAAACTTACGCAAAAGCATGGAATATATTCAAACAATGAGGTCTGAACTATTCCCGAATGAAAATACGATTCTGAAGCTCAAACTGGTGGTTGATCATCGGAGGTGAAGGATACGATAATACCTACCTTACTCCGGTCTACTGAACTATTGAAGTGACTGGCGACAGGAGAGTCGGAGCTATTGGACATGTCATTGAGGTGTTTACGGAAGCGAGCCTGAAGATCAAGGACATCCAGGTATGGCGGCTGACTTCGTTTTACATTATGACTTGATTTTTGTGGTGATCTGTTAGTTATTTTTGTTCATTCTTTGTTCCCAAATGAAGGCTTTGAGGCTTTAACGTAAGTGTCGTTTTGTTTTTGTCCGGATGCAGTCACTGAGACATTACATTGTTACGTTTTTTACTACTTTTGACCTTGAGTACCGCTTCCGTTCTTTTACTTTGTCTAAAGGGGGTGATAAGTGGTTACGCCATTACAGGTGACTAAAGAGGGACCAAGATCAAATAAGTACATGAGTTCAAGTACTTGGGCAGTGTTTTCACACAGGTTGGAGGTTCAGATAAAGAGATCGAAATCAGATGCCAAAAAGCAAATGCGATTGCATACCAGCTGTCACCATTATTGAAACACCCTAACATAAACATGTCCACAAAGAGAATGCTAATCAACAGTATATCCATGCCAACTCTCTGTTGTCAGTGCCAAACATGGACTTTAACAAAACACGCTAGAGAGAAAGATCACGACATGTGAGATGAGATGCCTCCGGAAAACAATCAACGTAACTAGGAGAGACAGAAGGAGCAATGAAGATGTGCGAGGAATAGTTGAAGCAAGACCCCGCTCAGAATATATTGATGAAGCGAGAATCAATTGGTTCGGCCACCTAATGGGGAATGCATACTGAGCAACTACCCCTGTGCACCTATAACGCCCGACGTTCGGGTTTTTGCAATCGCGCCAAACCGATAACTAGATGGATAGGAAACGTTGCGGTTATTCTAAATCGGCATGGAATAACTACTTCAGTGACGCGTCTGGCCCCGGACAGAAAACTACGGCTCCCCACGTCGCCTCGCGGCCCATGTGGATAAGACAAAAGAGGACAAGACAAAGTGGGTCGTGTGTGTTGCTACCAATCTTTTCGTGCAATAACAAATACATATTGAAACCACGCTAGCAAAGAACACACAAAGTATTTTAACGTATTCTCTATGTAATAAATCATCTTCATCTTCATCTTCTAAATCATCCCTATGCTGTATTGAGAATAAAGTAGAGAAGTTGAGAAGAAATGCACATTTCACTTTAGTTCTATATAATACATAAGAGGGTACATCAATGTTATTATAATTGTCAAGTATGAACGTATGTATTTATTCATTTGTACATTTAAATATATTTTGTGTTTTTGTGTAATCATATTGATAATTTCTTGTTTGGCCTACTCTGTCCTAAGTGGCATACCGTAATTTACACATTATTAGACACTTTCCGGCAAATGGTTTTCGCCTTACATAGTGTAACAATTGTCGAGTTTTTCTCATTGCTGATGTTATTTGAGAGGTGTTTTCGTATGTACTTGATCCCATACAAAAGATTTGTGCCCGTAACATTGATTTCATTTCTATCTTTGTCTCCCGCTGCTGTAAAATCAGCCATGTCTATATGATTTTATCGACATGTTGCCATAGTGACCACAGTACCAAGCGATATGACACGGCATGTGTATTGTTATAGCAGGTTTGATGGAGGGACAGAAAAGTTAGTAGTTAGCAACAGAACTGCATCTCAGCAGCTGAATACGCCGCGCCAGTCTAGAGAAACTCTGCCCACGCATAACTCGTTGATATAGCAATAAAAGAGGCAGACAGGCAGGATGACCTGGATCTACTGTCCTGCTCATGCCGGAGTTCAGGGCAATGAAAGAGCTGACATCATGGCTTCACAAGCTCCCACCATGGGCACATTAGTGATGGATAGAAGTGACATTTTGAAATCAATCAATGACCACCTGCTGGATGAGGACACCGCAATAGATGAAGCAGCAATACACATACTGCAAAGTTTCGACATTAAACGAGGTTCGAGCGGAATGAGGCGCATGAGAGGTCGGCGCAGGAGAGTGTACAACCAGCGAGCTACAGGGACCATCAGCATCCATACCTTATGCCATTTGATGAGAGGGACTGAGCACCTATGGGTATGCCCGGAGTGCAGTGACGTCGATTCTTAGAAAAAGAAAACCCTATAATTGGCATAGCTTCGCCTGCCGTCACAAGAAGCGAGGCTGTTAAAATTGAACGAGAGCAAACAGGTAAACGACCATAGACACCCAATGTTTCGACACCAGGAGCAGATCACAAGACTCAAATCCAGGCACAGTTTCCTTAAATCAACAAAGTCCATACAGTTAAGCATTGAAAGTCGTCGTACTGAATTATGGCACGAAATGATACAGGACCCATGGATCGAACTTCAGGAGGAACCTGCCCCTGGACATCACTTACCCTTCTCCCTTTGAAAGACAAACAAAAGACTTCGAGCTGGCGTATCACGATGTAGTAAGAACACGAAGAGATGGGGTCTCATAGACGGCGATATAAGTGACCGCGGTGCGGTACAAGATCCAGGTCATCTGATGACTTGTCCCAACCTTCCATGTACATGTAACAAGAGCGACACGCTGAAGGCAAATGGCAGGGCGATTCAAGTTGCTGAATACTGGATGAAAGCTATGTGACGTGGTGCTTGGATACGGAAAATAAGTATATTTTCTTGTTTTAGCGCTGCTCTGTAGTTTTTATTTTGCACCTGTCGGCCAAGTGCATCCGACTTCGGCATACATTTTATGTAAGGGTCTACTTCCTCCTGCATTTTATAAGCGTTTGCTTCCCCGGGGTAACGGCCAGTGCGGTAATGGGGATCGAACCCATCACCTGCGGGTTGTGAGCCGTATCACTTAACCACTAGCCCACACCGTCCCCAGTAAGTAAGTAACAGCAACACCAAAGATATACGTTGTATATGAGCTCAAGACAGTACTCTAGCATCTACTGGACACATGTATACACAGATGGCTCAGCCACGGACAGCAAAAAGAAGGGAGGCCGTAGAATTTACTTCGCACACCCAACGGTGACAAAGGAAACCCCTCAATACTAGCAGGAGAGACTTGTACCAATTTCAGAGCTGAAGCAACAGCTGTGCGTGCAGCTGCTCAGATCCTTATCAGCCAAAACACAACTACAAGAAGATCGGTCCTTCTAACACCTAACAGACTCCAATAGCGTACTCCAAGCCATCTCAAGCCCCAAACTAAGATAGATTATCTCATGAAATACAATATAACATCGGGGTGCCGCCCCAAAAGCAGATTTAGTCCTACGTTCCTACAGTGGATCCCGGCTCTTGTGGGATCCATGGAAACGAGAACACCGATGAGCTAGCAAAAGCCGGAAGTGACGGCACGGAGATTCGCCATCCAAAGGCAAAAAGACAAAGGCATCCGACTATCGCAGACGATGATGGCATACTTTATCTGCTAGCGCTATTTTTAGTAAGGATTAACTGCGTTACTTTTTATCCTCATTCTCTCGTCTCTAGCTAGGGCTATGGCTACGAGGAAGTCGAGGTGAGGGTCTTGGCCAGTATATTTTGCCTGATCCTGACTGACATGTCTGATCAGTATGTTAGTCTTCCTCTCCCGATAAATGAGTTAATATTATACATTTGTTCTTCTTCGCCGTTCGTCCTAAAAAGGACGTTGTGATGATGTGTCGTAATTTACAGCGATCTGCGATATCTGCGCCTTTCTCACGGGCACATCCGATTTCAGCAAGTTTAAAAAAAAAACCGCGTTTGACTTTCCACATTTATAAGTCTCGCTAGCTGCTGTCAGCTCATGCACTGATTTCCCATATTATACATCTTAGTAGAATCAAACATTCTTAATCCTTCTATACTGTTCCTGTACACATATGTCCTTACCAGAGATTATAATCATGAAAACTTGAAATAATGTGTTAACGATACTTTTTTTAATAAAGGAACATTCTTTGACCAAAAGACAAGGACAACACTTTCACCCAAAAAAATGTTGCCGTAAAAGAATTTTGAAATTGTTGACTGAAAAAAATATTTTAAAAATATATTATCCTTTTTAGAAATTGACTTTTGTTATTGTTGACAAGTTATTGCTAACAAATAAAATACACTATATGATGTTGAGAAAAGAATGTCATAGAACGCCACGCTTATGAGGGAGAGGGATATGATTATCCGAGAGCGCTAACGATGACGGCGACAACGCAAAAGATTAAGAATCATCTTTCTCTCACTCCTCCATTTCTATTGTATCTTCTTGATCATACACTCTGGAGCATTGTGGATATATCTACATATTCCAATGTAATTAACTTTTACCGAGAATTAAACGAAACTCTATACCCAGAAATCCGGCAGCTGATTCTCAGAAATCCAATAGGCCTAGCGTAAATCCGTCATCTTCCTAAATTAGTTGTATAAATTAGTTTCTCAACAAACAATGCATACAAATAAGTTTTTTAAATTCGTGTGAAAGTGCGCATAAAACTGAGATAAGTTCTAAAAGTGTTGTTGATCCACAAATATCATTTCTGTCTGTAATCAAGGAAAGTCATATAAGTAAATGCTTGTGGTGCATAACAAACGAGACATACAATGAACAAACAAAACCAGACACAGAATGTACGTAGTTAAAACAGAACTCTAGATAAATATGAATTAAGCAAAAGGAAATTAAATCAAAGTAACACTTCATATTTGAGAGGGGAGGAAGACTAACGTCTGGTCAAGCACAACATACTGATCAGACATGTTAATCAGGGTCAGGCTAAATATACTAGCCAAGACCCTCACCTCGGCTTCCTAGTAGCCGTCCCTGGAAACGGGCTGTTTTATGGCATCCGGGATAACGGGTTTAGAGATCGACGTGATCCCCGTAGTAGTGAGCTTGAAACACATTAAGCCACGATTAGCACAACCGCCTGGAGGACTCCGGTCCACCTTCATCAGCATGCTCGGGATGTGAGGAAAGCTACTGCAACCCGCCACTTAATGTCCTTTTCAAGGTTCACAAAAGAGTAAACCAACTCATTGTGGGCATTCGAAACAACGAAACAACAACCTATTTGAGAAGTGACAGCATGACAGAGGAACAGAAAAGGATATCAACGACATGATTATCTATACCAGGTTAGCTTTAAGCTCCTTTCACCCAATACGTAACTCGGCAGCAATTGCCCACGGAAAACACAATTAGAAGAAGGGTCAACCTTTTTCGCCACATATACCCTTTTCACAATCCTAACGCACCGGGTTCGAATACCGCTGTGTCCAGTTTGACAAACACGGAATCCCGCCGTGTCCAGTTTGACAAACACGGTTTTTTTTTAAATCTCGGTGCGATCGCTCTTCCACGTACAGAAAGGAATGACAACGTACTATATTGCACACACCTGCCAAGAAACTTGTTACAGCTAAATAGGTTGGCGGTTGTAAGAAGCGATGTTCTGCAAAGAACATAGTACTTACACACATATAGTTTAGTTTTAGTTTAGTTGAAGAATCAACGTCATTGCACACGGTTTAACCAATAAGTGCTCTGCTCTTCTCCATATGTGTGGAGAATCTCAGCACAATAGACCAACTCCGTATCACCGGCGAGGATCCGGTAATAGATTGGGTAGATTTTTAACATTATTTTGAATTTTGCCTGGGCAGCGACCGTTAAGCCTTCTATTTTCGATGTATAACTGCGGGGGGGATTTTTAACGAACGCGACACTGAATACGGGCGTCCGATCTCTACTACCCAGAGATCCGAGATAATTGCCAGAAAGTCCACGGAAAACAAATACCGGTCTCAACCGTGATTTGAACCCGCAACCTCCAGCATCTGAGACCAACGTCTTACCTCAAGACCACTTACACATATATAATACATACCATTTCTACCACATGTTAAAATGTCACCATCAGCTGAAGTTAAGGAGGTAGTATTCTCGTGAGATGACCGAACCAGTGTTTTTTTTCCCTTGCAAATTTACTCTTCATAAGACATTGTGCCGACCATTCTTCGATTGTCATCGTATCGCAGTCTGTCTTTCCTGGTAACACCGAAGACCTTTCCGAGAGACATGCCCAGAAAACCTTACCACCAGTCTTAGGACTGACCAACCAGAGAACTGGGTAAAATGGAGAGACATGATCAGAAAACCTTACAACCAGCTTTAGGATGGACCAACCAGAGAACTGGGTAAAATGGAGAGACATAATCAGAAAACCTTACAACCAGCTTTAGGACTGACCAACCAGAGAACTGGGTAAAATGGAGAGACATGTCCAGAAAAAACTTACAACCAGTCTTAGGACTGACCAACCAGAGAACTGGGTAAAATGGAGAGACACGCCCAGAAAAACTTACAACTAGTCTTAGGACTGGCCAACCAGAGAACTGGGTAAAATGGAGACACGCCCAGAAAAACTTACAACCCAGAAGACAGTTCAAAATAGGACTGGATGACGAGTAACGGTTTAAGCCCAATGTTTAAATAGAAGCGAATGGGAGAAGTGAAATGACTCAAGATTAAAGGAAAGTTTTGCTCGCACAAATTGCCCCGGCCGGAGTGTCCGTAAAATGTATTTTATCTTGACCCTACTACTTTCAATATCTGCTTCCGAACTGAACTCCCGTCTAAGATAAGTTCTCTGAGGACAAAAGCAGATGGCAAACACCAGACCTAACTCAATTTACTTAATCAATGCCACTTTTTTTTCTCAAATCACTGTCTACTTCGACAGCTTTATTCCCTAGAAAACCCTGCAGCAAATTTAGATTTAATCGATTTTAAGACAGTACCGCTGCAAGGCGTTTCATTTAGTAATGACTTGTACCCGATTGAGTTCAAACAGGGAATAAAACAGAAACAATAATATGATGGCGCGTACGATTCTCTCATTAGCTGCACCAAACTAAACTAAACATTAACAACAAAGCCGACATGGTTACCTAATACAAATCAATGAATCAAAATAGAATCACCAAGTTCATTTAAAAAAAAATCCATCATGGCAACTGTCTAAACACTGTTCCAGAATATCCACTGACGATACTTGAAAAATGTAAATCGTTCATACTATCTCATATGGACACTAGAAGTGTAAACTTACATATATATATATATATATAAGAAGTAGAAAGTTTTGCGCGACCTAATCGCCCCTCCCACACCACACGGGAGTGTCCACAATATATATTATATCTTGACCCTACTGCTTTCAACTTAACATCTACTTCCAAACTGCACACTGTCTAAGACAAGTTCCCTCAGGACATAGGCAGATGGCAAACATCTTTATTGTAAATTAGCTATTTTCAGTTGTTTTGTCCTTCGTCTCTGATGAAGGCCGTTTGCTTGTAATGCCCCTTATTATTTTTTTTCTAGACCTCATCACCATCATAACTGCAGCTGCCGGAGTATAGTCCGTCCAACAGGGCATTTGGTTTACTTAAACCAGCTTTTAGGGAATCCTTAATTCACTTGTTTGCAGCGCGGTTTAAGTAGCAATGATTTTTACATGATGAGGCTGCCAGTCCCATGCACAACCTTCTCTAAAATCTAATTTACAAATGTTTATTTTATTGTGGACATTTGTGTTTCAGCTTTACAGTAACTCGTGCGATTTTAATAGTGTGGATTAACATACTACATTGTCTCGTTTCAGGATGAAGTTGCCAGGATGCAGAAGTCATGCGTTCCCGACCTGCCTTCTGGCCTGACATAAATGTTGGAGGTAAACCGCGTTCAGGCCCATTGGCTTTTATAGTCATATAGAAGGTCTTTCACCCGATAAGGGCAAGCTCCATAGTAGACACTGCTGTCGGGGATGAAGTGTTTAGAGACATCATTGTGCTAGGTCGCAGCTTGTTTATGAGGTGGGGTTGCCAGTTCCCCTCCTCGTCACCTTTCCTTACCTAACAGTAATCCAGGTACCTATTTACGGTTTGGTCGACTGGAGTGTATTCGTAACATGGACCGAAGCCAGTAACTTGGCCATACTACTAGAAATGCTGCCCGTTTAAAGTTAGTTAAAATCTTTAGAGCGTACGATTAGCGTAGCTTTTCGTTGCAAAGGTTCGGGGTACGAATCTCGCTTCCGGTACGGTCCAGTCGACCCAGCTGTAAATACCTGTCATACACCTAGGTAAGTAAAAGGTAGCAGGAAAAGGAACTGGCAATCCTACCTCATACAAGATGTGACTTAGTATACTGAAGTCTCTAACAACTTCATTCCCCGACAGTCTTCTAACTACTATGGAACAAACCTTGACTTAGTATACTGAAGTCTCTAACAACTTCATTCCCCGACAGTAGTCTAACTACTATGGAACAAACCTTGACTTAGTATACTGAAGTCTCTAACAACTTCATTCCCCGACAGTAGTCTAACTACTATGGAACAAACCTTGACTTAGTATACTGAAGTCTCTAACAACTTCATTCCCCGACAGTAGTCTAACTACTACGGAACAAACCTTGACTTAGTATACTGAAGTCTCTAACAACTTCATTCCCCGACAGTAGTCTAACTACTATGGAACAAACCCATACTTTCATCCTTTAAAAATAACACAACAGTCATCCCCCACTATAACAATACAAACGATAAAGGCGATACAGCCTCATGACGATTAGCTGAAAGAGAAGAAACTGATCTATCGATAACTATAAGAAAAGAGCCATAACAGTCGGGGCGTGTTCGCGCTTTCACACATATCAGTTGTGGCCGAGAAATCCATGCCCTTTAACACATTACATCCTCACATGCCCAGTTTTAATCGGTGGCGAAGTGGTCAAGCCGTTTGCCTCGTATTCAGACGGTCGGGGTTCGAGTTCGAGCTGCGGCGGTCGTTCCATGATGTCAATTTTTTTCCGGAGATCCCTGGGTTCATCGCTGCAGCTACGGAGTTCGTGCTTTGTGCGATGCTCTCGACAAATGGGGCACCCATCTGCCGAGAGAGACCGAGCTAAATGGGGAAAACCCTAGGCGAGCCCTCGCTTAAAGTTTTTCCTTTTCTTAAAATCTTTGATGATTAAATTGAAGTTTATTGTCTGTCCCGTTATATGCTCGATATCTGACACTCACAACAGTTAAAAATGGACTATTCTGTGACGTCACTAACCCCCCCCCCCCCCCCCCCCAAGTCCAGTGCTAAATATATATATCAATTGCTAAAAATATACATTTCTATTGTTTGGGGTGAATTACGACGCAAGTTACCCAACTTTGGACATGGGAGAGAGGGTTATGTAAAAAGTGTGCAACCTTTGACATCGTAAGGAGGGAAAGAGTATTTAAGTTGAAAATGGACCGCCAACACACACACACCACAAACCAACTGTCACTCCCATGTAAACCTCACAATAGTTACAAACACTCTTATCTGTGAAAGCTTCTTACTGTCCAGCTAAACACAAGTAAACATTCTTAAGACTTTGCCCTCTTTCAAGGCCTCACAATCTTTCATGCCTCCAAATCTCTAACAGGAAGAGGACATTTCGTAACTAGTTTTTGACATAATTAAATTGAGTTATATGTACATAAATGATGTATTGTAAAGAACTAAACTAAATGTTTAGTTTAGGTACGTGAATAAGTTTTAAGTTTTTGAATTAATGGGAGCAAATCAGTAAGTAGGTCACAAACTGATGTGGGATAGCTGAAAAATGTAGTTGGTAGTTTCTAAAGATGTCATTTGGTGACAGGAACATCCAGCTTTGTGATTACTGTAGATGGTAAAAGCTAAGTGTCGCATGCACATGCGCAGTTCAAATACAAAATGGCAGAGTGAACAATAAAAAACGGCGTGATGTTTTTTTCTTCTTTTTTTTTTGGGATGCGGCAAAAGCACTTTCTTTAAAGGATATTTACAAGGAAATGTTTACTGTTTATAGTAAAAAGTGTTTGTTACATAAAGTAGTGCATTACTGAGTCTGTATATCTTCTCAATGACGGTAAAATATTGCAAAGGGTAATCAGGGTCAGATGAAATGTATGCCTCGAGGCTCCACATCATTCATGATCTTGCCTGATAACAGGCTGTATAACATCAGCCCTGCCAATAAGGTGGGGACTGACACTGTAATCCCCATAGTGGTGATCTTACTGAAAAACCCCACATTGCACTGCAGCCAGGAGAATCCCCGCCAACTTTTTTCAAGAAATAAAAGCACGAAATAGTGGAAGCTCAAATCCCACAAGCCCAAACATCCCCTGACTGTTGTTGTTGTTAATGCCACTCGTGCTTAAGCTGGGTACTCTGGACAACTTTCTTTGGTGGTGGGTTACAGTGGCCCTACTCACATTTAGAGGCATACTTGAGAAAGTGGACAGAAGTGCTTCTAGCTGTAGTGCAATGCTAGGCTCCTCAGTAAGCTCACCACTATGGGGATCCCAGTGCTGCTTCCCCTCTTGTTAGCCCCACTGCCATGAAACAGTATGTTTCCAGAGAGTGTTGCTTAAAAGTGAGGTGGGACTTGACCAGAATGTTTCACCATGATCCTGACTAACATAGTCTGATCAACATGTTTTGTCTGACTGGATGTTAATCTCCTCTCCTCAAGCAACCACTTCATCTCAAATAAGGTGAGACCAGCATTTGGTGGTCATATTGGAGATTGACGAAAAATACAGAGATACTGTGCACACTCTGCACATTTAACAAACCTTTGGCAGAAGAAAATCAATAAGAGTAGAATGTTAGCCACTGTCAGGGCAAAATTCTAAAATGTAATGGCATTTCTACCCAACATCATCTACCCTGAATAAACTTTTCCCCAGGTCTATAAAGCAGGAGGAAGAAAATATTGCAAATATAAAATGTGCTTAACTTAACGTCTTTATACTGGTTTAGAAGACTCTGCAGAGTTTGAATACAACCAGTTTCATTTACATTCACTTGATCTAAAGATACCTATGCGCATCCAATATATTTTTGTATGCATTAATTGACCCTGCCTCCACTATTTCCTGTGGCAATGCATTCCAAGAATTCACCACTAAGGATGGCCTTTGGCTACCTGACAGCAGACATAACCTGCCAGTTTGAATACCAGGATTCCAAGCAATGCAGAGTACAACATCCAAACCACACACATTCACAATCAGATGTTTCCATCACATTCACAATCAGATGTTTCCATCACATTCACAATCAGATGTTTCCATCACATGCAACAGATCAGATGTTTCCATCACATTCACAATCAGATGTTTCCATCACATGCAACAGATCAGATGTTTCCATCACATGCAACAGATCAGATGTTTCCATCACATTCACAATCAGATGTTTCCATCACATGCAACAGATCAGATGTTTCCATCACATGCAACAGATCAGATGTTTCCATCACATGCAACAGATCAGATGTTTCCATCACATTCACAATCAGATGTTTCCATCACATGCAACAGATCAGATGTTTCCATCACATGCAACAGATCAGATGTTTCCATCACATGCAACAGATCAGATGTTTCCATCACATGCAACAGATCAGATGTTTCCATCACATTCACAATCAGATGTTTCCATCACATGCAACAGATCAGATGTTTCCATCACATGCAACAGATCAGATGTTTCCATCACATGCAACAGATCAGATGTTTCCATCACATTCACAATCAGATGTTTCCATCACATGCAACAGATCAGATGTTTCCATCACATGCAACAGATCAGATGTTTCCATCACATGCAACAGATCAGATGTTTCCATCACATGCAACAGATCAGATGTTTCCATCACATGCAACAGATCAGATGTTTCCATCACATTCACAATCAGATGTTTCCATCACATGCAACAGATCAGATGTTTCCATCACATGCAACAGATCAGATGTTTCCATCACATGCAACAGATCAGATGTTTCCATCACATGCAACAGATCAGATGTTTCCATCACATGCAACAGATCAGATGTTTCCATCACATGCAACAGATCAGATGTTTCCATCACATGCAACAGATCAGATGTTTCCATCACATGCAACAGATCAGATGTTTCCATCACATTCACAATCAGATGTTTCCATCACATGCAACAGATCAGATGTTTCCATCACATGCAACAGATCAGATGTTTCCATCACATGCAACAGATCAGATGTTTCCATCACATGCAACAGATCAGATGTTTCCATCACATGCAACAGATCAGATGTTTCCATCACATGCAACAGATCAGAGGTCCAGATATAATAATTTACACTGACTTATTGTAAAGACCACATTAAAAGATAATACATCCGTAAGTTAAGGAGAGAAACCAGAGATGGGTAGAACCCACCCTAAAAAATAAAGCTAAAAATATAACTTCGAGAACTTCTTTGCATAACCTTTTCCGGCTTACCTAGAACCTAGTCAGCCATATCTCCTTCAAGATACTTCCCCCCTCAATTAATGAATAGATTCCAACGATGTTTCCATTTTTTAAAGAAGTGCTGGTAAGCATTTTGTGGGAATTATGCATAGTAAAAAGGAGTTGAGGCAGCGCAGTGGTTAGTGCACTGATTTCCCAGCAGCGTGATCGGGGTTCGGTTCCCAATTGGTGCAAATTTTTCAAATCGCAAAACGGCTCCTGGGTCGACCCAGTTTAAAAAATCGGGTCCAAGAATAATCTGGAAAAGTAAAAGCAGCTGGCATTATGCTGACCACATCACCCCTAGTGTCAGAAAAATATGGACCTAGGACCATATTCCAAATATGCCACATTTGCTTGTTAACGGGATCTTTACTTTATGGATGATCAAGAACATCATCAGAAATTAGTATATACACCAATGGAGAGAAGACAGAAACATAAGCAGTACACCAGACCCAATTCACCAACTCAAAAGAAATCAATAAACTACCTTATTTCGCCTGAGAACTGGACACTGCAGACTACTAGAACATCTATGCCGACTGAAAATCACACACAGAACCCTGAGCATATTCTACAGGAATGCCCAATCTATAGGGAAATGAGATGCCAGACCTGGCAAGAGGGTGCAGAGCTGAGACAAAAGCTGTGGGGTAGCCGCTCCGACCTGGTGAAGACTACAGACTTCATCATTGCGACTGGCCTGCAGATATAGCATGACCAAAAGATCCTGAACGCAAAGAAAAGAAAAACTTTATTGATAGATTCATCTATGAATTACATTTGGGACTGAAGATGCAGCACAGTGAATGAACTGACAGCCGCCAACCAGCTACTCATAGATGACTGCTTGCATCAGGGTCAGCAAACTAGAGCCCTATTCTGCCTTCAAGTGACGACCCTGGAAACAGACTGTAGTAGTGTAGTCTGGCTGAGAGAACAGGAATCGCAGTGGGAAGGCAAACTCGGTACCCAAAAAGACCAGCTAAAACAAATGTGTCAAGCTGAAAGGCGCAGACACCACAGCTCTCCTATAAACTACAACAAAGTGTCCTGTTCAGGATAAAGGCGAGAACAGAAGAAGAATTACTCAATTACTTTTCATTTTGTTCAATAGTTTGAGATTGTTATCCTTTCAAGCTGGATTTCAGCTTTCAGTTTGGAAAATAGAAAGTAGTTATTAGGTCAGGTGAGCAGATTGACTGAGAAAGCATGCATGTCTTAGTTTTTTTGTCAAAAATTCCAAGTATTGATATGCGTGACCGAATGGTTTCGAGGCCTGCCTGCCGACAAGAAGGGCAGAGGTTCGAATCCCTGGTAGGCACATGTTATTTTTCTGTTGGGGGTGAAATAAACAAACATAGCCAGAACACGACGTGGCGACAGCAGTGGCGAAATGGCTTGTAGTCCTCAGCCTTACAACACCTCGACTACCCCAGCAATGGTAAAAAGCCATTTGACAGTTTTTTTTGTTTGTTTATGTGTGGGCTGGTACATTGTCATGGTGGAAGAATCAGGTGTTGTTTCCCCTTAACTCAGGCCTTTTCCTTCAGATTTTTTGCACTGTTAGAATGCAATTGGATGACCCTGTGTACATGTTGCATTTTTCTGCTATTCCTCAAACTATCAGATTGGAACGTACCATCTCACGAACCGTAGTGTCGTCAGATGTTGTGGGGTGTTCCAAATGCGAGTAGTCCTTTGTTGACTTCTAACCACCCTTAAATCACTTAAACCATATGTATAGCTTATGCACTCATCCACATAAACATGTTTTAACATTACGCGAGTCTCCGTGAACATATTCCTAAATTTGACACAAAAGGTCCAGATTAGATACCAGGAAATAGTTTTGTAGTCAGAGACTGGTGAGTGCTTGGAATGCAGTGCCACAGGAAATAGTGAAGGCAGGGTCAATTAATGCATTCAAGAATAGATTGAATGCACATAGGTATTTTTAGATCAAGTGAATGTAAAAGAAATTGGTTGTATACAGTATACATCTAAACCAGTATAAGGACGCTAAGTTAAATCTTGATTTGCTTCTCCACTGAGGACCAGATCACTCTCATAGCCCAGGAAATAGAGGATGCTTACCAGGAGAAAAAACACACAGTAGCGGTTTGGGTGGATTTAGAGAAGGCATTTGACAAGGTGTGGAAAGAGGGACTTAAAGCCAAGCTACGAAGAAGTGAAGTTTGTGGGAAAATGTACTGATGGATCAGCCCCTACCTCAAAAACAGAACAGCCAGAGTTCAAGTACAAGGGCAGATGAGCAAAAAGGTGACACTTAGCAGGAAGTACACCAAGGGGGAGTACTGTCACCCACACTTTTCCTGGTGTATATAAACAACATCACAGAAAATATACCAAGAAGAGTCCACAGCTCCATGTTTGCTGACGATCTGGCTATGTGGACCTCTGAAAAAAATCTCACCATAGCAAGCAATCGGATGCAGTAGGCCCTAACATCATTGGAGGAGTGGGCAAACTCATGGATGGTCAAAATAAATGAGGAAAAAACAACATGTACGATATTCTCGCTTTCAAATAAACCCCAGAACAACAAAATAAGTCTTAACGGCAAATATCTGGGGCCAAACGACAAACCGAAACTACCTGGGAGTCACATGTGATCAGCGCATGACATGGAAAAGTCAAATCAAGAGAAACCGAATGAGAGCCAGACAAAGAATGGCAATCATGAGGAAACTTACTGGCACAAGCTGGGGAGCAGACGAAAGTATACTAAAGAATCTGTACACTGGAAGAGTGAGACCAGTTCTCGAGTATGGCATTGCGGCATGGACAACAGCAGCAAAGGCGAACTTTGATAAAATTAGCAAACTTCAAAACTAAGCCATGAGAGTTATAACAGGAGGCATGAAGTCAACGCCAATTGTAGAACTTGAAAAGATTACAAATCTGCAATCCATGACCAACAGAAAATACTGCAGAGCCCAGCAGCAAGCAGAGAAACTCAGAAGACTGACAGACCATCCAATGCATCAGAGACTAAATAGATTTGGAAATGGGAAACTAAAGCGGAGAAACTTTGCAGAAATAGCCAAAGCAAAGATGAGCGAAGACCCTATGAACACCGTAACAACACCAAAGCCCATCCCTACTGTACGCAAACCTACCTGGAAGCAGCATATCATTCCTGAGGTGGTAGAAAATATACCAGGTATTGGAAACAAGAACAGCCAGACTGAAAAAGAAAGAAGAGACATAACCTTGAGGTACATAACGAAAAACTACCCAAGCATGGACTGGACCCATGCATACACCGACGGTTCTGTAACAAACACAACACAGAACGGAGGAGCAGGGGTATTCCTGAGCCTACCAAGTGGTATAAAAATAACACTGTCAGTGGCGAATGGAAAATTCTCAAGCAATTTCAGAGCGGAGGCAGAGGCACTGAGGGCTGCAGTAGAAGCAATGCTCACAGGCGAAAGCAATGAAAGCCAGAAAGTCCTGTTTACAGATGCCCTGGCCGTAGTCATAGCACTAAAAAGCCAGAAAAATACTGAACTTAATGATTTAAGAGCAGTACTCTGTCAACTATGCCAGCAGTCTGCACCAAAAAGAGTAGTTACATCCAAGGCAACGAGGAGGCAGACAGACTGGCAAAAGAAGGTGCAAGACTACCACAACCAGATTCTAGTGTGACCTACGAAGAGTCCAAAAGGCTTATTTGGGCCAGATACATGGCCAAATGGGAAACAGAACATACTGGCTACACAAAAAATGATGCCTATTACCAGTTGAACAGAAGAGAGCAGGTCGTGGTATTCAGACTCCGCACAGGCCACAACAGACTGAGGTACCACCTATTCAATAAACTGAAGATAGGTAGCACTGACGAATGCACTTGTGGTACCGGGAAAATGACCGCTGAACATCTGCTGCAAAACTGCCCGACATACGAGGATCAGAGAAAGCACATGTGGCCATCACCAGAGGCAACACTAGACAAGCTCTATGGCAGTGACGACAGCCTCAGGATGAACGCTGCTTTTTTCGAAAAAATACAGGTTGACGTTTGACAGCGTATGAAGAAGAAGAAGAAGAAGATTTGCTTCTCTTGAAATCTAGACATTAAGAAACTCAAATCACCATCTGCACATACTTAAGGAATCAGCTATAGGACAATAAAAAAGCTCAAAGGAAAAGTCAATATCTAGGCAATACCACTGACTGAAAGTTGCTAAGACATTACATTGGCGCGCAATTTTAAAAGTTCTGAACATTTTAAACAGATCGAGTACAGTGAATTAGAAGCCACAAGAGATTAGAAAAGTGGTAAAATAAGAAAACACATGGCATGATCAATGGAAGAGGAAAGTAATCAACTAGAATCTTCTGGGGTGAGCTCAATAAGGTAGCAGAAAAATGGATATCAATGAAGAGTTACTGTGGGATCCTATTTTCCTATGTAATCTGAAGGAAAGTGTAAGTAAGAAACTTATTTTCTGATGCAATCTGAAGGAAAGTGTAAGTAAGAAACCTATTTTTTATGTAATCTGGAGAAAGGTGTAAGTAAGTAAGAAGCCTATTTTTTATGTAATCCAAAGGAAAGTGTAAGTAGGTAAGAAATGCCACATCTTATCTTATCTGACTTTGACGAATCCACTGTCCCTGACAACCAAATAATTTATATCCACCTTCTGCTTTTCAGAATGCTGCAAACACACTTGAATCAGATGGCAAATGGTGAACATCACTAAACAGCATGAGAACAAGGTGTGAACATAAAACATAAACACTTCTGGCTTTAAATTATGTGTCATTGTTAAAAATAAGATGAGAGTAATTTAATGTCATCTAAATTATTATCAGTGCAAAGTCACTCAGATGAATGTGGAAAAAAATATTTGTGACAACTGTTTGGGCAAATTGTTATATCTATCATAGGAGAAACCCTTGAACATTTGCAAACACATGAAAAATATTTAACATTTTTGGACAAACAGTCAGACTAATTATAAGGAAATACCCTGCAAGTTATGGTGCTATGTGAAAAGAATTATATGAAGAATTAATCCACCAACTTCCCCCTTTTGAGAAATGTTTTGTGATGACAACAGAGACAGAAGAAAAGCCAAAATAGATTAGGATTTTGCAAAATATATTGCGATTTCAAAATTGATTTAAAAGATCAAATAGATTTATGTCACGTCAATTTAGATTTATGAAGTGTTAAATAGATTTATAAGTTATTAAAATAGATTTGAGATGTGAAAATAGATTTATGATGTCAAATAAATACTAGATGTAAAAAAATTATTTTGAGATTTAAAAATAAAATATCTAATAGTGGATTATTGTATGACATGATAGTAAGCTTTTTGAAATAAAGTATACACATCTGATATGTGTGTTTGTTATTACTATGCATAACATGTTCAGTTATCACTCAGTCACTGCTTATGTGTTGTCTATATAAGTAGTTACAAGTCTGCAACAAGAGTCCCTCAGAGTCAAAGGGAATGCAATATACTTTTATAAAACTGTGAAAGACCAAGAACTAGACTGGAACCAAGTAAAAAGAAGACAGTGGATAGAATAGTATGTATAGCTAAAACCTACAGAAAGAATGGACGAAATATTTCAAGAAAGTGATAAAAGAACACTGGGATTTTACAAGGGAGCTTCAAATGAAAACCTTAAAAGTGGTATAGAAATGAGAAAAACCATGCCTTTGTATTGTAACTGGTTAATATGGCTGTTAAGGATGTCAAGAGTGTCCTGCACATGCCTCGCAGCGGTGCAGATGAACAACATGATGTCATAATTTTAGTTAAAAGATGGCCGCCCCACTATTGACATGCACCATAGAGGAGCAGCGTTCTGTTATCCATTTTTTGAGCAGCAAAGGGGTGAAACCTACAGAAGTTCATTGGTGAATGAAGGTGCAGTACAGTGATGTATGCCTTTCACTCACAGTCAATCAGCAAATTTACTTTATGAGTCGGTCAACGCCTGCTATCAACTCTGGGTTCACTACTCGGAGTGTCTGACTCGATTGTGAACAGTCTGTCACAGAACTCACGCAATTTTGGAACTTCCTAGCTCCAATCATACACTTGCTGGAGTGAAAGACATGCATCACCATTCTGGACCTTCATTTGCAGATAAATTTCTATAGGTTTCACCCCTTCGCTGCTAAAAAAACGGATAATAGAATGCTGCTCCTCTTTGGTGCATGTCAATAGTGTTGCGGCCATCTTTAAACTCCATTTATGATGTCATGTTGTTTGTCTGCACCGTGATGGCACATGCAGGACACTCTTGACATCATTAGCAACCATATTAACAAGTTACAATAGAAGGTCATGGTTTTTCTAATTTCTATACCACTTTTAAGGTTTGAAGCCCTTTCGCATAAAGATATCATGAAACTTGAAAAGTTGGAAAGCAGATCTCCAAAAGAACAATATTAGCTGATGGTTGACATTTCAACTGATTGAGACATTCATAAAGGACCAGACAAAATGTAAACAACCCAGTTATAAATAAAGCAAAGAAAGGCCTGTTGATATCTAATAGATCCCTCTTTCCAACACTTATACTGAAAGTTGAATGCCTAACTCTTGCTCGCTTCTAATGATAAATGTACTGGATTCTGACCCCATTGCCAGGGAGCAAAGAGTAACATGATGGTCATGTAAAATATGCCGATTAAGAGCCCACCTCACCTCCTCGTAGGGAGGAAACAGACTGTGATACAGCAGTCTCACTTGAAAAACCTGGCATTTGGAATTAACAAATTTACTTATCCCCCAGCAAGCAGGTTTTCATAGCAGGTAATCTAGCAGAGTGCTACTCCAAGGACACATCAGCAATTAGATGAAAATGGAACAAGGAGTTCACCAAGGTGGAATACTCTCACCCATGCTTTTCCTCCTATACATCAAAGAAATAATCACAGAAATACATAAAAGAGTACACAGTGCAGTATACTCTGATGACTTGGCACTACGAACATCCGAAGAGTCTACAACTGTTGCTAGAAACGAAATGCAAGAAGCCCTAAATAAAATAGAGACATTGAAAAAAAAATGGCAAATCGCTATAAACGAAACCATTACCATGTACACAATCTTCTCCCTATCTCGAAAACCCCAAGAAGTGATTGTAAAAGTAAATGGCTAGACTCTTCACCTTGACATGTCCAACTTATCTGGGAATAACAATGGACCCAAGGCTGACATGGAAAAACCAGATAAAAAAGCCACCAACAAAGATAAGAACAGAATAACTATAATGAGAAAAATTTCGGGCTCAACATGGGCACCCTAAAGAAACTGTACACAGATTATGTGAGACTAGTGCTAGAATACGGGATAGCAGCATGGTCTACAGCAACAAAAAATAACTTCCAAATATTAATACATCCAAAAACCAAGGTATACATATCATCACTGGAGCTATGAGAACAACATCAACAAATTCAATGGAGAACATCACAAGAATCGAAAGTATGGAGACGCGCAGAGACTAAAGAACACTAAAGCAGGGGGAGAAGTTCAAACGAATGCCAGACCACCAAATATATGACAGAATATATCTCATGGGAAAAGGGTGATTAAAGAGAAACCACTTCATATTAAAAACAAAAGAAATTGCAAGAGCAAACCAAATCATAAGCCCAGCAGTGGTTTGAGATCTAAAACAAACATCCCAAATTCCACCATGGAAAAAACTGTCATCTGAAATTGTAGAATCCATAGAAGGAATAGGGAAAAGGGGAATGAAGACAGATTCAGATGAGAAATGTATTACAGAAGAATATCTTAGGAATATCTTCTGTGCGGAAGCAGAGGCACTGAAAGCCGCAGCTGAGCTTGTAATCCAAGATAAAGATATCCACCAAGAAAACATAGTATTCCTGACTGATGCCGCGTCAGTATTAAAAAAACTAGAACAACACAAAAATAAAGATCTTGAGCAATGTATGTTCTCCCTAACACAGCTCTCAGCAGAACACCCAAGGTTGGTCATACAGTGGATCCCATCCCACTGCAATATTGAAGGCAATGAAGCTGCAGACAAACTAGCAAAGTGCAAAGGAGCATCCCCATAAACAGACCTGAGCATCACATATGAGGCCAAACCATAATTAAAGCCAACCAGTGAAAAACAGGCTGATCAACACCCTGACTTCCAGAAAGAAGACAGCTGCTTTAATTTAACTAGAGAAGAGTGTCATCATCATCTTCAGACTGAGAACTGGGCATAACAGACTCAATGGTCACCTTTACAACAAAATGAGGATTGGGACAGATGAAAAGTGTCAATGTGGGGAGCATACCATGACCATGGAACACATCCTGCAAAGCTGCATGCTTACGCAGGAAAAGAAAAAGCAATACTGGCGAGGCAGATATGAGACAAAAGGTGTATGGAGATCAACAGCTTTACAAACAACAGTGTCCTTTGTAAGAGAAACCGGGACCTTGATCTGAGGATGAACGAAGAAGAAGAAGATACAGCAGTCAGCCCAAAGTGATGGGGATCAACACAGTCATCCCTATAGTAGTGAGCTTACTGAGGAGTCCTGCATTGCACTACAACCAGGAGAACACTGGCTTGTTAAGTACACCTCGGGATGTAAGGAGAGTCACAGCAAAATTAACTCAGTACGAGCGGCTTCCAACAACAACCCCTAATGCCAATGTTGCCCATTCAATTAGGATGTAAATTGGTACCTGGCTTACTGTTATGAAAGGAGAGGCAGCAAGAAGGGAGCTGGTCACCCCACCTTGTAAACAGCTAGGCCTAGAACAATGAAATATCTAACACTTCATTCTAACCAATGATGGGACGGCGTGGCCTAGTGGTTTAGTGGCACGGCTCACAAACCGAAGGTGCTGGGTTCGATTCCCATCACAGCACCGGCCGTTACCCCGGGGAAGCAAACCCTTAGAAAATGCAGGAGGAAGCAGACCCTTACATAAAATACCATGCTGAAGTCGGATGCACTGGGCCGACAGGCGCAAAATAAAAACCACAGTGCAGCGCACACCGCCTTGGGGATAAGAGAAATGAGGCAAACGAAAAAAAAAGAAAAAAAAAATTATAACCAATAGCAGTAAATGCTTTTGGAATATTTTTACTAAAACTAGTGTAATTTCTGCTGTGGTACTACTATTTCTAAAAACTGGTGTAATTTCTGCTGTGGTACTACTATTACTAAAAACTGGTGTAATTTCTGATGTGGTACTACTATTACTAAAATTTTGTGTATTTTCTGCTCTGGTACTACTATTACTAAAAACTGGTGTAATTTCTACTGTGAGGCTATCTTCTACTAAAACTAGTGTAATCTCTGCTGTGGTACTACTATTATCAAAAACTGGTGTAATTTCTGCGGTGAGACTATCTTTTACTAAAACTGGTGTATATTCTGCTATGGGAGTACTTTTACTAAAACTGGTGTAATTTCTGCTATGGGACTACTTTTACTAAAACTGGTGTAATTTCTGTGGTGAGACTATCTTTTACTAAAACTGGTGTATATTCTGCTATGGGAGTACTTTTACTAAAACTGGTGTAATTTCTGCTATGGGACTACTTTTACTAAAACTGGTGTAATTTCTGTGGTGAGACTATCTTTTACTAAAACTGATGTAGTTTCTGCTATTGGCCTACCTTTTACTAAAACTGATGTAATTTCTCCTATGGGGCTACCTTTTACTTAAATTGGTATAATTTCACCTATGGGATTGCCTTGTACTCAAATTGGTATAATTTCTGCTATGGAATTACCTTTTACTCAAACAAGCGTGATTTCTGGCTTTGTTTCCTAAGCTACATTTCTTCAACCTTCTGAGTTTTTTATTGACCTTAGGTTTCCATTTCTACTGCAATGCTATTTAATCTTGAGATGAAATATATGGTTACTGCATTGTTCTCTTAAATGACTCCCAATACTATATAATAGTCTCATGATTAATTGGTGAATAAGACATCAAAGTAGTAAATAAAAAACTAGTTATTTCACATGAAAGAATTATCACATGTCACTGACAAATGTCCAAAACTCAATAAGGGAAATAACTATGATTCATATTAATAACTGCATGGGGATTTACAAGATTACCTCCTCTTGATATTACAGATTGAAAGAAAAACAGTGTTATGCTGTCTCATTTATCGTCTCCCCCCTTACCCTTCACACCCTGTCCCCCCTTTCTCCCCTTAAGTAGTGCCAGATGTTTTACCTCAGACGTCTATAACTATAAATGAAAATAGGCAAAACTTTACACAAACAAAAAACAGATAAAATAATATTTGGATGGTCAAATATAACCAAATCAAGGGTCCCTTCAAATGTGATGTGACACATTCATTGATCAGTCAGTGGACTCAGGGTTTACAACGGCCTATCACAAGGTTGAAATAACTCAATGTGAAGATGGATGCATTGTACAATGCAACTTGACTCATGAAGATAAGACAGAAACAACTTTGTTAGAGCCATTGATGTGAATCAGTAGACGACAAAGACATTTTAATATAATAATCAACAGTACAGGCGCCGTAGATTAAAAAAACAGGACAACTGCAACCTTCAAAGTATGTTGTAAAAGGTGACTAAAAGAAGTTGTGCATGGAGCTAGCAACACCATGAACAAATTGTTACAGAAACCACCTCTGCAGAGATGTAAAGTGCTTTGGAATAGGCTTTCTGTAAAGGACTAACTATATTAGTTATCCACCCTATGATTCAAAAGGAGCAATAAAGGACAAAGAGGGAGAATAATAATTTAATAGTGCTTTAATTGTTTGTACAAGAATCACTGCAGACATTTCATAATAATGTGAATAATTTTAAGCCATTGAAAGCTCACTTTCAAGTAATTTTATCATACTATGCTCTCAACCATAAAGTGATTTGATGATATTGTGGTTCCCTCATAGAGTGATTTGATCATAGTGTGGTCCAACCATAAAGTGATTTGATGATATTGTGGTTCCATCATAGAGTGATTTGATCATAGTGTGGTCGCATCATAAAGTGATTTGGTCATATTGTGGTTCCATCATAAAGTGATTTGATCATATTGTGGTCCAACCATAAAGTGATTTGATCATATTGTGGTCCAACCAAAAAGTGATTTGATCATATTGTGGTTCCATCATAAAGTGATTTGATCATATTGTGGTCCAACCATAAAGTGATTTGATCATATTGTGGTCCAACCATAAAGTGATTTGATCATATTGTGGTCCAACCAAAAAGTGATTTGATCATATTGTGGTCCAACCATAAAGTGATTTGATCATATTGTGGTTCCATGAAAAAGTGATTTGATCATATTGTGGTCCAACCAAAAAGTGATTTGATCATATTGTGGTTCCATGAAAAAGTGATTTGATCATATTGTGGTCCAACCATAAAGTGATTTGATCATATTGTGGTCCAACCATAAAGTGATTTGATCATATTGTGGTTCCATCATAAAGTGATTTGATCATATTGTGGTCCAACCATAAAGTGATTTGATCATATTGTGGTTCCATGAAAAAGTGATTTGATCATATTGTGGTCCAACCAAAAAGTGATTTAATCATATTGTGGTCCAACCAAAAAGTGATTTGATCATATTGTGGTCCAACCAAAAAGTGATTTAATCATATTGTGGTCCAACCATAAAGTGATTTGATCATATTGTGGTTCCATGAAAAAGTGATTTGATCACTTTGTGGTTCCATCATAAAGTGATTTGATCATATATATTGTGGTTCCATCATAAAGTGATTTGATCATATATATTGTGGTTCCATCATAAAGTTATTTGATCATAATGTGGTCCCGCGATAAAGTGATTTGATCATATATGTGGTCTTCTCATAAAGTGATTTGTTCCTATTGTGGTTCTATCATAAAATGATTTGATCATTTTGTAGTTTTCTTCTAAAGTGATTTGATCATATTGTAGTCCTATCATAAAGTGATTTGATCATATTGTGATTCCATCAAATATAGATTAGATTTGATAATATTGTGGTCCTAATGTAAAGTAGAGGTTCACTGTATACCATTCATTTTAGCAACATCTAATTATTCACCTCAATATTTGTCATGCTCTCTTGTTATTCTTTGTCTTTCAATTACCAAAATGTTCACTCACTTTCTCATTTATCCTTAACAACGCTCTCTAACTTTTCCATCCATCCGTCATTCCATTTACTTCCCATCCTTCATCATTCTCAATCTCCCACTACCAAGCCCTGAAAAAGGGCTTTGAAAGTAGGATGTTGTCCAGAGAACGGAATACGTTGTCTTACAGCTTGACTGCACTATTTGCACCTTTTGGTCCAACACATCCGAATTCAGCAGGTATTTTTTAGTACCAGGTTAGCCCTCCCTCTTCGATCCCTTCTCCTTAGACAGCCTGCTCTGTTGCAGCCTGTTATCCAGGATTACCACGTGGATGTAGAACGGTCTTGGCAGCTCTGGTTCGCTAGCCCTGATGCTAGCAATCAGCTGTGGGTCGCTGACTGCTGCAGCTCATGCACAACTCAGCGCCTTGATCACATTCCCTAAACAAAATCCATCATCCCCTAATCCATCTACTCTATCCACTATTTCAAAAGTCATTCTATCTCTCCCTCCTCCCCCCCACTACATTCATTCCCACACTCACCCATCCACGTTCTCACTCATATCCAAATATTGTTTTAATCCAACGTTCCTTCATTTATCCAACAATTCATACATCTACTGATCCATTCACTATCTACCAATCCATCCATCATTCCACCAATCCATCCATCATTCCAGCAATCCATCCACCAGTCTTAAACCGCAATAACAAAGCCATTATCAGGGAGATGTGTGTTCCCATGCACATGAAAAGTTTATTGAGATTCTGAACTTCAGAAGCCGACAAGTGCACAAGAAGCATATCAGCACACCAACTCATGGCAACAAAAACTGTACGATCAATTTTAGCACATTTCTGCACAATGTCTGTTGGATGGTACATCAGTTTCAAATAAGAAAACACCACAAATGGAGATTGTGCAGTGACTGTGACGAGAACTTTCAATTATCATTCGTTCAGTGGAGAACTTTCAATTATCATTCGTTCAGTGGAGAACTTTCAATTATCATTCGTTCAGTGGAGAACTTTCAATTATCATTCGTTCAGTGAAGAATTTTCAATTATCATCTGTCTAGTAGAGAACTTCTACATGGGTGGACCTAGTGTGTACCATGGTAGATTAAGGGAGATCGCCAGTGTGATACTCGCGGAGCATATTATAGGGCCACTGTAACCTTCCAAGTAGGCCGTAAATGAAAATTAAAGAGAGTTGTGCGTGGAATCTGCCAACCTTATCAAGTAAAATAAAATAAAACGGAAACAGCGAAGTGGTCAGATATAAGTCCTGACAATGGAGGTAAAGGCATTGATACCCTTATACTTTGTATAGAGAAATATGGTAACACTAAGCAGAATACAGGACATTATCTGTCTTTTACATTTCATGACACATGTAATGATGATGGTGGTGATAATGACAGAATTTATCGAGGAGATAATGGCAATGTCGATTTTAATGAATGAATTATCATCAAGCGGCATAGATGGCACCTGACAGGCTGCGGGTTTACCTTGCTCTAATTTATTCTTCCATCATCACCAGTCCCAAAAATTGGCGATCGTATATTCCAGGGGGCCAAAAAATATGCACCAAAGGAGGTCACACCTCTCCACGATGTCTAGCAACACAAGTGGACTGAAGATAGATAGATTACCATCATTCCCATCACAGATACGCGCATGGCAGATCTACAAACGAGGTGGTGTTAGGTGCAAATATCCCTCTGATTCCAACGAGCACTTTCACAGAATATCATTTTTAAAGAACTGGTGTACGTTCTGTCTATAAACTATGTTTTGCAATATACGAATAACAAATTCTTTTATCTATTCTTATGTTGCTAGATGTCATTGGAAGGATTCATTTTCTTTACTGTGTCAGCCATGTGGCTATTGATATTTTCAATCAATACCTGTGTTTTGTCAACACCATGAATCCAAATCTGGGGCTGAAATTGCCGCACAATGAAGATGACAGGGTAAGTGAACAAGAGCTGACCCAGACCTTATTTGCCTCCAAACAGCAGCTCTAGAAACAACCCGCACTATTGTAGTCTGGCAAGGACAATGAGGATCGCATTAGGAATACAAACCCAGTACCCAAAAAAGCCAACTCAAATTTGTGTGTCGGGCCGAAAGGCAGCCTCACTGTAAACTACGACACAATGTCATAAGGTTTTTTTTTCAGGACGAACACAGAAGAAGAAGAAGACAAATCTTTCACCAAATAAATAACATATTCAAATAAGTTATAATTTGTTATTTACACATTTCAAAAGCAATTCAACTGCACGCTTGCCGTTGTGGACAAAGTATTGTAACTTAATGGAATGATCTCCAGCTGTGGCGTGGCCAGTTCCCTTCCCGAAATCTAACAAAGTCAGGTGCACATTTACAGCTGGGTTTACTCGAGCATGGTATGGCTAAGTTACATACCTGTTCTGTTTTGCTGCAAGAAGCAAGCATTCTAATAACAGTTCTGCCACTTTGCTGCTAAAATCATTTCCACGTACATTAAAAAAAACTAAATGATAAAATCCTTGACAAAATAAACAATTTTGCAGAATGTAAACAAGCGAAGGAGTATTTTGCATGCACATTACAAAAGAATGAATGAAAAAGGGAGATCAAAGGAATATATGCTTATTTTTGTAACATATATCCTTATTAATAACATGTACAAATTGTTAAAACAAACTTGAATATACAATGAGAAAATAAATTATAATTTAAATTTGAAAAACTTAGAAAAAGATTACTCTATGACTTTGTGACACATGGGTATATGCTGTGTGTTCAAAAAGTATATAGTCATCAATTTTTTCGTGGAAACAAATGAAGCATGGGCATTGTCCTTCGGCAGGAAGGTATAGAAGACCTTCATGAGCACACAATAATTTTTTCCCACCTGCAGATCGCATCAGTAGCTGGCAGTCAGCCTTTCATTCTGGTTTTTATTCACCACGAAATGATGGAAAGAATTGAGCAGCACTGTTGCATCAAATTTTGCGAAAAGCTAAGCGATACCAAAGTGGAATAAATTCAATAAATTCAACAGGCTTCCGGTGATGATGCCATGAGTATCACACAAGTTAAGGAGATATTCCAATAATTTCAAAGATGGACACACATCGGTGGAGAGTGGATCATGTACTGATAGGCCCTCAGCAAGTTGAAATGATGAAGCCATTGACCAAGTACAGACCTAGGTCTTACAGATCCGATGTGCCACCATCCGAAAACGTGCGGATGAGATTGAAATAAGCATTGGTTCGGTAAACTCCATTTTGAGCAAGGATTTGACTATGCCGAGTGTTCACGAAATTCATGTTGTAGCTGCTAACGGTGGGGCAGAAGCAACTCCGTCTGGAAGTCTCACAGGACATGCTGGACTGCGCAAATAGCGACAACGACTTCCTGAACATTGTGAGTCACGGGTTTATGGGTAGGACATGGAAACCAAGCTTTAGTCGCTACAGTGGAGACATTCATCATCCCCGAGACCGAAAAAAGCGAGGCTGATACGCAGTAATGTCAAAGTCATGTTGACTGAATGAGGCAGGTTGCAGCACAATATCAAAGAAATGTTGACTGTTTTTTTTTAAAAACTCCCGTGGGGTTGTGCATCGCATGTACACACCACAAGGTCAAAGCACTATCAAAGGGTACTACCTGGAGGTCATCCGTCATCTTCGTGATGCTATTCAATGCAGATGACTGGACCTGTGAAAATCATGACAAAGCTCCTGCCAATTCTTCAGACTGTCTTGTCCAAACACAACATTCCTTTGGTTTTTCAGGCTCTTTATTCTCCCGACACGGTTCCTTGAGATCTTTGGCTGTTCCCCAAATTGAAAATTCAGCTGAAAGGGACTTGAATTGTGTCACGAGAAGATATTATGCAGAATGCGATGGCCCAGCTGTACTACATTCCCAAAGAGGCCTTCATGAAATGCTTCTAACAATGGCGGGACTGCTGTGAGTAGTGTGTGGAGTCCCAAGGAAAGTACTTTGAAAGATATTCGAGTTTCAAACCTTGAGGTGAGTAATTGTATCTTTCCAGCCCAAAGCCTGGATACTTTTTGAACACACCTCATATTTGTCACTTCCTTAGAGATTGAATAAACAAAGCAGCTGGCAGCTGCAGTTTTTACTTAAAACTATGTACATCCAAATGTTATTTCCACATTCAATTTAATTTAAAACTTTCTGAAAAAAGGATATATAATTTTCTTTAAATAGAACTCTTGACATCTTTCCGCAAAGAGAAAAAAACATTTCCTTATGTAAACAAATTGAGTGTTTTGCATGCATGCATATGTTTTTTTCCACCAGATGAAAAATAGTACAATAGACCAATATGAATTCTACTAGAAAGAAAGACAACTAAGTGAAATAATGCATGCCTGTAACAACATGGTCAGCTATAAAACAACCTTCTAAAAATATCAGCAATTAAAAGTTAATATTTTTGAACATCAATAACCTGGCTACATAATGTCATTTATCTATTTTTAATCACTGAAAGAAATAGATTTTCAGGAAGCCCATGTTAAATTGATTTTATATATTTTCAAGGAGTTCATATTGGTTAAAAAATACATCAAGTCAACATATATGTATGAGCTTGTAAATGAAAACATTAAATTGTACACTTCCCACCCCTGATTATCGCAGTTATAAGATGTTACAAACAGCATGTTACATTCTGTATTACTTCATAACCTTTCTTATCAAATTACGTTTTAAGTACTTTCATTTAAATTGTGTGTTTTTAAGGAACCTTACAATGCAAATTTGAAAAGAGGAAGTTTCATTGGACATCAATCAATTAAGCCCATCTTTCCATTTGGTGCATAGGCCATTAACAACATCTCGCCAGCATACACAGCCCTGGGATACTCTTTCTGCCTTTCTCCATTTGTAATTATTTAATCTTAGTTCCTTCTCACATTCTTTTCACGTATTTTTTTGGTCTACCTCTATCTCTCTGTCTTCCCTCGAGGATTCCACTTAAAAGCATGGTTCCTACAAATTCCCTCGTGTTGCTCCACTAAAATTTCTTACAAACTCCACAGTAAAAGGAATGTGGAAAGTATATCTTAATTTCCTAATAATAATATCTTAATATTCTGCCCCATCTCCAAATACCAACATCCGTGACCAAACAGAGTTCCGGGATGTCTTAGACTCTGTGTCAATGCAAAAGTACAGATATGCCGGCCATGTGGTCCACATAACTGGCGAGATGGATGATGAGGGTGTCTTTCTGGTGGCCATACAACTACTATAACTGCCGGCGTGACCGCCCGCCAACGAGATGGAGTGATCATCTGCACCACACCCATGGACCATCATGGTACTCCAGGGTAAAGGACAGACACAGATTCCAGCAGTCTTTGGTTACCTGGTATAAAGCAACCTTGCTTGATTGAATACCAGGATTCAAGCAAGTTCAAGTTTCTTAATTTAGTCTATACCTTAATTGATCGACGTCAGTCTTCACCTGTTATATACCTAATGTAGAATGCTATTTTTAATGTTTGTGTTTTAAAATCTCTGAAGACCTAGTATAGCCAAATTTCTAACTCTTCATCTCCCACCTTCATCTAGTATAGGACTACCTTTCTTTATAATGAAAAGCATCCTGTCCCCAAAGAAGTATATTGAGAATAGCTCACTGAGAATGCAACAGGCCAGATACCCAGGTAAACACAAGAGCAGCTGGAAGAAAAAGGCAGAGTACTGTTAACCCAAGGTAGGTATAACTGATCAATAACAGGAATGGTGCAGCAAAGATGGTGCATTAACCGGCTTTGAGTCTACATTGCTCTGCTGTTTAAGTTCATTATGGATGCTGCCAGGCCACGGATTTGCCTGGAATTCATACTAGCCGACGACTTACACTTGTGTTCACGGAAACGTGTTGCTGTTTTCCATTTGGAGTGGTTAATTCGTTCGTTTTGTGCGTTTTCTTCCGTCCGATTATCCTGGAATGGACATCAGATATATGAATAGCACTACACTTAAACCTGTATCGTATTTCACGGTCTAGTTCATACGGCTGAACTTCACGAGATTTGCGCCCTTCGCCCTAGTTGCAATCAGTGTTGGTTTTGGTGTATGAAATTTAGACACGACTATAATGGACTGGAACATGTCACCCGGAGAGATGTCCAACTCACTCACACATTGAGTGATGTCTCTACGACCTCTTGCAGTTATGGAAAAGGCACGACACACAACATTAGATGACATCCTCCCTTCACTGCCTTGCGGGATACCTGTTTGCGAGAAAGGCTTAGGGAGTAAACACTGAGGAAAAATATGCATCCTGTGCTTTCTCGAGTCATCTCTATAAAATCTTGCCACTGGCTAAGGGTAGCTCAGGACCAGAGAGGGAGGTTGACAAAAGGCGCAGATTCTTCCTCACTTTAATCCAAGTAATAGCGCAAGTCACCCATTTCAGCGGACAGAGCAAGAGAAAAGACTGTCCACACGGCTGAACAAAGAGAGTGGTCTTCATCACATGTGATGGACAAACATTAAAAGTAACAGATAGCTTATTTTACACAAGACATGAACAGATACTTTAATAAAAACATTAACAGCTGAAAAATAGTTCAGTTTTTATATAATAAATTCCACAAGACCAGCATTCTTATAATTACTATTAGAGCAGCGCATGAGCTGCAGTGGTC
Source organism: Ariolimax columbianus (assembly GCA_036924085.1). Lineage (NCBI taxonomy): Eukaryota > Metazoa > Mollusca > Gastropoda > Stylommatophora > Arionidae > Ariolimax > Ariolimax columbianus. The sequence continues at coordinate 40,253,462 of JAVGWX010000006.1, forward strand.
AGCGACCCATAGCTGACTGCTAGCATCAGGGCCAGCGAACCAGAGCTGCCAAGACCCTTCTACACCTCCACACGGTGATCCTGGATAACAGACTGCAGCAGGGCAGACTGGCTAAGGAGAAGGGATCGAAGAGGGAATGCTAACCCGGTATTCAAAAAATGTTTGCTGAAGTCGGACCGAAAGGTGCAAATATCGCAGTCAAGCTGTAAACTATGACACAACGCATTCCGTTCTCTGGACTACATTCTGCTACTTAAGCCCTTTCAGGGTTTGGTAGCAGGAGATTGAGAACGAATGAAGCCAAACCAAGCCAGATGAATTTGAGTTCTTCAAAAAATTGTATTCCAACTTGACATAAAAAATGTCAAAACTTTTAAAGAGAGCAACTGAGTGGCAGATTGGAAGTAGCTCACGCTTCTCACTGCAAAGACAACCAGGTTAGATCCTCCATACCGACATGTTCCAGTCTATCCATCTGATTCATCTCATTAATTATCTCATCTACCATTGCATATTTCATCTCACAGGCAAAAATCACCTCACTTCACATAAATGTTGATTGAAATCTATTAATATGTTAATAAAAATGTGCAATAAAGACATTAAAAAACAAAAACTGCTCAGCTGTAAATGGGTACCTGACTTAACATCAGAGAAGGCAGGGCAACAAGGAAGGCAAATGGTCATCCCACTCCCTCACACAAAATAAAGGCACCTCTTACAACGAAGCTTCAGACACTTTATCCCCAACAAAAGTGTATGCTTATGGACTACCTTTGAAGAGAGCAATTTAATCCATCAATGCTTTTGCAGCCTCGAAATTAAAAATTCAAGGTAGAAATAAATAATATTTCCTCCTTTTAGCTCTTTACTGTGACCTCTTGACATATATGTTTTGATTCTGTAAACGTCACATGCGATATAAAGTACTTTAGCTCTACTTATCTTCCGTAAAATTTACTGAAGTATCAAATATGAAATACCAATCTTATCTTCTGTAAATCTACTAAGCTCCTTACTGTGACCTCTTGACATATCTGTTTTGATACTGTTAACGTCACATGCAATATCAAGTACTTTAGATATACTTATTTTCTGTAAAATTTACATGAAGTATCAAATATGATATACCAAAATCATCTTCTGTACATCTACTTCAAAAACCCATTATGAAAGTCAGTCATTAACTACTGTATTTCCTATAGCATATAATATTTGAAGAGATGTTTCTAGAGTGAGTGTTTGACTAGTGTATTGGTAGAACACTCACTTTTCAAGGCAAAGGTATCGGTTCAACTCCTGCTACACGCACGCTTCAGTCGACCAAGGGGGTTCATTTGTAAATGGGTACCTGACCTACGTTAAGGGAAAAAAGGCAGCAAGGAAGGGAACTAGCCACCCTAACTCACACAAGCTGAGGCTTAGTACAATGAAGTCTCCATCCCTTTAGCACCAATGGCAGCTTCTGTTTTATTATATTTTTCTATTTTATTTTTACTTGACGTATTTTAGTCTCTAGAGTTTTTTTCTTCAAATCCAGCATGCCAACACAAGTTTTAAAAAAAATATGGCCCCAACAAAAAGCTGATGCAGGAAAGATGAGAATTGCTCAAAGGAGAATGTAGTGAAGAACACTGACAGCCCTCTCTACATTAAGTTAAATGAATGAATTCATAACACAGAAATCCGGATCTGAACTGCCTGCAAGAACGTTGTAAATGCTGCATTGTAAAGAAAATGCAGATGGGCGAGGCATGTGGTACGTAAACTGAAAAACAGCTGGCCATGTTGTCTCAGTGGCCCTACAACTTTAAACACCCACTTGGCCATCCACTAATGAGATGGAGAGATGACCTGAGTAAAATCCTTGGTCCAACTTGGTACTCCTGGACAAAAGTCTGCATTGAGTATAAGCAACACATGCTGGAAAGAATACAAAAAAGAGCAACAAAGCTGATAGTGGGATTCCAGAATTACAGTTATGAGGAAAGACTCAGAAAAACCAGCCTACAGTGTCTAGAAGAGAGAAGAATTCGTGGTGACTTAATACGGGTTTATAAGATGATCAGAGGAATGGATAAATTAGACTATAACAAGTTTTTTAAAAATACAGCCACCCACAATAACAAGAGGGCATTGACTAAAGAGAGGTCCAGATTAGATATTTGGAAATTTTTTGTTTAGTCAGAGAGTGGTGAATGCTTGGAATGCATTGCCAGGGGAGATAGTGGAGGCAGGGACAGTTAATGCATTGAAGGATAAATTGGATGCCCATAGCTTTTAGAGCAAGGTGATGTAAATGAATCTAGTTGTATACAGACTCTGCAGGGTCTTCTAAACCAGTATAAAGACATTAAGTTAAGTTAAGTTAAGTTAACACCTGGCATCAAACACTTCCTTTGCCTGATTTAATACCATGATTACAGCACACAGAATATAATTCAGTAAAGACATCTGCACACGATTGGTACCTACATTTTGAAGAACAATATCAATATTACTTCCATGCATGCTATACAAAATAACTTAAAGCAGTGGTGCATGGGGCTAGCAAATTACATCATGTCACTATAAATTCTCAGATGCAGGCTTCCTTTACAGGGGTTATGGTTAAAGGTCATCTATAGTGATGAACTGAAGCTTCAGTAATGGACCGAACAGCGGAATCAATAAAGCAGTCAGAGACAATTGGCATGTAGGGATGTGTATAAGCAACGAAGAGCATTAGTGTGACAATTCAAACAAAAAAATCTGAAGCATAGGCAAGTATTTCCATTCATCAGTCATTTATTCGGCTATATATGTGTACAATGAATATTGCGATGAAGTTTCAACACAGCTAATTCAAACGAGAAGATTTTCTATCAATTTCACAATATACATATTTTACTGAAGGCATGTCAAGTTGGAAAAAGGAAACAATTGACAATTCCTCCCAATAAACCAACGAAAGTATGTGTTTTCAGTCGAGAATCTTTGGGACATGGAAATCAAAATATATTTACATTTCAGGTAGGAACAATATTTATAGACTTCAGGAAATGTAATAATAAGAACATATCGCATTTGTGGGAAGCAAACTTACTGACTTTACAGTATTAAAAGAAAATTGTATGCCGATATACCAAATTAAGCATAAAATTGTAAATGAAAGCGAAAATTAATAAATAAATTAGAATTGTAAAAAAAGCCCCCGGTATCACCAAAGCTGTGAATAGCAGATCTAGCAGATTGTACAAAAGCAAGATTACATTTGGTTATGTCAACAGCACAGGCGCAGGTTTTTTTCTCCATGGCCCACAAAATGTTAATTGTTAGTAGATGCACTGCCATTACCCACCTGCAGTTTATTGTACAGATCAAGGTTGATGGTTTTGATGTCATCAAGCTGTTTCCGCAGACCAATCACAGTGTCTTGTTTTTCGTGAATGTCTTTCTCTAGAAGTCGAAGTGCCACTTCCATCTCTGTCTTCATGCCAATTTGAAGCTCCAGTTCTTTTTCTACATCCTGTAAGAAAAATGTTGAAGATTTAATAAAGTACACTGGATTGGAATCCATAAGAAAGGAGATGACTTGGGAGGTCAAAAAACATCTGGCATGTGTTTTGGCAACAGATGAGAATGCGAGGGCAGAAATAGCTTCATGGATAGGTTATTTGGATATTGATCCAGCAGCCTGTGGACTCCTGCCCTTTGACCAAATGCCATACAGTGGTATCTGCAAGTGTTTGTGAGCTATTGTTTAGTTCAGTATGAGAAGAGCGGCACAGATGGCGCCCTACCAGCTGCGAGTCTACATTACTCTAGTGTTTTAGTACATTATGGATGCCGCCAGGCCATGGATTTGATTGGAATTCACACTAGTCGACAACTTACACTTGTGTTCGAAGAAATGTGTCGTTTTACATTTGGACTGGTTAATTTGTTCGTTTTATGTGTTTTCTTCCCTTACAAAACATCCTGCTAGCTAAACCAAGGGATGATGGGATGGATGGGGATGGGGAGTAGGCAGACTGGGGGAATAAATTGATGAGGACAAGAGTTCAGAGGCGGAAGAGACGGACAGAGTATTGAGTGAGTTTTTTATTTTGTTTTTGCGTTCGCCTTATTCTCTATTCCCCAAGACGGTGTGCATTGCACTGTGGTTTTTATTTTGCGTCTGTCGGCCCAATGCATCCGACTTCAGCATGCATTTTATGTAAGGGTCTGTTTCCTGCTATATTTTCTAAGGGTTTGCTTCCCCGGGGTAATGGCCGGTGCTGTGAGGGGGATCGAACCCAGCACCTTCTGGTTGTGAGCCATGCCACTAAACCATTAGCCCACACCGCCGCCGTGAGTTGATAGGGAAGAGTTTGATGTGAACACGTTTGAAGTTGAGAAAAGATGGGTGGGTTATTGTTGTTGTTACCCACATTGGATATGTTTACTCTTTTGTGTGCTCTGAAAAGGGTGTTTAGTGGTGAGTTACAGTAGCTTTCCTCACATCCCGAGCGTGCTCATGGTGGACCATGGTCCTCCAGGCAGTTGTACTATGCTTGGATTCTTCTGCATGATGCTTACAACTACGAGGATCACGTCGATCCACGACTGCCATGAAAACAGCTCGTTTCCAGAGAACACTACATGAATGGGAGATTGTGGTCTTGGTCATTATATTGTACCTGACCCTGATGCAGCATAAACCATCAACCAGCCTTCTCCAAGCAGACCCGTCACCTTTCCAGCTTCTCTCTATTTTCCTTGCATCAGCCTCTAGGTCTCTCCTCCATGTCTTCATTAGCCTTCCTTTACCTCTTTTCTTCTCAGGGTTCCATGACAGAGATTGCCTGGTGATACTGGCTTGGAGCTTCTGCAGCATGTGGTCTTTCCAGTACCACCTTCTGCCTAAGATTTCCTGCACCACCTTACTTTGTCCTGTTGTCACCCATAAGTTTTCATTTAACTTTATACTGGTTTAATACAACCAGTTTCTTTTGCTTCACTTGATCTAAAAATTACTATGTGCATCCAATCCAATTGAACCTGCCTCCCCTAATTTATGTGGCAATGCATTCCAAGCATTCACCACTCTCTGACTAAAAAATATTTCATGGAATCTAATCTGAAACTTTCTTTAATTAAGTTGCGGCTGTATTTTGAAAAACTTGCTATAGTCTAATTTGTCCTTTCTGTTGATTATCTTATAAACCAGCATTAAATCACCTCGAATCCTTCTCTTTTCTAGACACTACGAGCTGGTTTTTTTTACTCTTTCCTCATAACAATAATTCTGGAATCCCACTATCAGTTTTGTCGCTCTTTTTTGTATCCTTTCCAGCATGTTTATATCCCCTCTATGATAAGGACTCCACACCTGTACACAGTACTCCAATCTAGATCTAACTAAAGCTTTATACAGTTTGACTATCTGTCCTTCCTTCTATATTTAATATTTCTTTTTCTCACACCTAACATTGCATTTGCCTTTTTTACTGCTTCGTCGACTTTCTCACTCACTTTACCTGTATGATCTATTATAATCCCTAGGTCACTTTCGTTTTCTATCATTCTAATATTGTACTCCCTCATTCTGTAACTATGTTCCATATTAGATCTACTCATGTGGATGATTACATTCATCTATATTAAACTCCATTTGCCAGCTCTCAGACCATTTCCAAATTTTATCTAAATCCAATCTCAATTATTCAATGTATATTTCCAACCATGTCAAACCCCTAAAGGGCTAGAATCTGTAGCAGGGATTTGTTGATAAATCCCTTGTACGTTTACAGAGTGCTTAAAATATCCTTTTCATTTGTAATCACAACTTTTTATATCAATTTTCTTGTCGAAAATCTTTATTTTTTTCCAGTGCAGTGATTTCAGCTTCATAGTTGGAGCATACTTTTCTGCATTCGTCAGACAGTTCATCATAGGATCTGTCTGCGTAGATGCCATTACCTGTTTTGATGGTGGCAGTGATTGCAGATCTATCAATATATACATGAATCCACTCTTCAGGATAGGCCTCAATAATTGTTTGAGCTGCCCACATGAGAACAAATGGATCTGGACTTTTGTTGCATCATCTATTAACTGTGTCAGTATTTCTGGTGCATTAGCCGATTCACTCTGCGGAGCTGATGTACTGGCTCACTAATTTTCCTACAAAGCTGCAGAGCTGATATACTGACTCACACATTTTCTTACAAAGCTGCAGAGCTGATATACTGACTCACACATTTTCTTACAAAGCTGCAGAGCTGATATACTGACTCACACATTTTCTTACAAAGCTGCAGAGCTGATATACTGACTCACACATTTTTTTACAAAGCTGCAGAGCTGATATACTGACACACACATTTTCTTACAAAGCTGCAGAGCTGATATACTGACTCACACATTTTCTTACAAAGCTGCAGAGCTGATATACTGACTCACAAATTTTCTTACAAAGCTGCCAAGCTGATATACTGACTCACACATTTTCTTACAAAGCTGCAGAGCTGATATACTGACTCACACATTTTCTTACAAAGCTGCAGAGCTGATATACTGACTCACAAATTTTCTTTCAAAGCTGCAGAGCTGATATACTGACTCACAAATTTTCTTACAAAACTGCAGAGCTGATATACTGACTCACACATTTTCTTACAAAGCTGCAGAGCTGATATACTGACTCACACATTTTCTTACAAAGCTGCAGAGCTGATATACTGACTCACAAATTTTTTTACAAAGCTGCAGAGCTGATATACTGACTCACACATTTTCTTACAAAGCTGCAGAGCTGATATACTGACTCACACATTTTCTTACAAAGCTGCAGAGCTGATATACTGACTCACAAATTTTTTTACAAAGCTGCAGAGCTGATATACTGACTCACACATTTTCTTACAAAGCTGCAGAGCTGATATACTGACTCACACATTTTCTTACAAAGCTGCAGAGCTGATATACTGACTCACACATTTTCTTACAAAGCTGCAGAGCTGATATATTGGCATGAACAGTTGTCATGCTTATACATAAAAGTCTCTGATGAGGTTTGTTCCAACTATGAAGCTGAAATCACTACAATTGAAACCACTTTGTACGATCTGTGGATAGTTTTGGATGCCTTTTCCTCTAAGACCTGAATCATTGTTATTCTTACAGACTCGATCTCTGCCCTTCAATTATTAGAAGATGCTGAGATTTGTAGATCTGATCGTATCCAAATATCTCTATAGTGTAATGGATACCTGGATACTCAAACACACCTGGCAATGACAAGGCAGACAGACTAGCTAGAAGAGATCAAAACAAGAACAGCTACACACAGAAACAACTTTACAAGTAGCCGAACAGCTCATAAGATCAGCAAACAAAGAAACTTGACTGAACAGATGGGTCATGGGAAACACGGAAGGTCTACAGACATATGGTCCTGCCGAAGATGGATGTCAGACAAAAGGTGTAAAAATCGCAGTCAAGCTGTAAACTAACGACACAACGCAATTCCGTTCTCCAGACTACATCCTTGCAAAGCCCTGTTCAGGACTTGGTACCGAGAGATTGAGAATGAACGCAGAAGAAGAAGAAAATATATGGCAAGTCTCAACCCAAATGACAGTATGAATCAACTCACAAAGAAAGATCAGAGCACCATTTTCTGGTTGAGAACTCAAAACATCCCACTTAACAATCACCAGAACAGAATCCAACCACAACACACTCCAGAGTACCAGCACCCATACGAAATTGTTGATCATCATCTCTTTAGAGTGCTCAGCGCTCAAAGATGTTATTTTGAAAATTCTTCTTCCCCCATGTCTGAGAGGTTTTATAGCAAAGCTCCTTCTATTATCACAGCTGTAGTTTTTCCTGGAATATGACACTTTGTATGGTACTAAACAACAACTAACAAACAACACTTTCAGATACCACCACATGACATTGGCGGAAGGTTGAGAGTCCGAATGCTGCTGTATCCATAACGGCCAAAAACAATAACATACATAACACTTTCTCTGTATCAAGTATTCTCAAATTTATAAATATACTTTACTTCCTAGTGACAGTTTTACATTGCAGAATGAATGTGTTCAGTGGTCTAACGTTTTCCAGAGGGAATGAATTAAGAATTGTTTGTGGTGGTATGTCTTTTACTATTATTTTCTGTAACTTTTGTCCTCTTTCTGAGAGGTTGGTATCTGTCTTTGATTTCACTAACATGGTTGGGTCCATACGATTGAACTTTTACACAACCATTGGTGAAAAAATTTGCCGTGGGCATTGTCTCTTACTTTTATCCGACTGAATTTACATTTCACAGTCGAGGTTTCATAAATAAACAAACGGGCTACCGTAGAAATTGGCTAAAAATACTACTCTTTCGATTGTAGAGAGATCCATTTCCATCCTGTCTGGGTTAAAAACAATGGTGATTATTGAAATTTGTTTTAGAGTTTTGAAAATGATTTCTTCTGTTTTTCACTTGGATTTCTTCTTTTTCTTCTTCGTACTCTTTCAGACGTCAACTTGTATTTGTTCGAAGAAAGCAGCTGTCATCCTGAGGCTGTCGACACTGCCATAGAGCTTGTCTAGTGTTGGCACTGGTGATGGCCACATGTGCTGTCTCTGGTCCTCGTATGTCGGGCAATTTTGCAGCAGATGTTCAGCGGTCATTTTTCCTGTACCACAGGTGCATTCGTCAGTGTCACCTATCTTCAGTTTATTGAATAGATGGTACCTCAGTCTGTTGTTTCACTTGGATTTGAAGATTCACCCCATTATTGATAATGGGGAAGTAAAGTTTTTGGAACAAATATTTTAGAGGTAGATCTATTTAGTTTGTTTATGTAGATATAATAAATACGTTTGTATTAAAAACGTACAAAGATCGAGTTACAAATGAGGAAATATGAGATAGAATTACAACAGCAATAGGACTTTTTGAAGACCTCTTGGCAACTGTCAAAACATGGAAACTCCCTTGGTACGGTCATATATTGAGGTCAAATGGTTGCAAATACGATGCTGCACGGAAAGGTGCAAGGCAGACGACGAAGAGGCCGTCCCAAAAAGAGGTGAGAGGACAGCATAAAAGAATGGACCAATCTCCGACCAGAAGAGGCACAGGCAGTAGCCGCAGACAGAGAAGCGTGGCGTAGGGTTGTGAGGATGTCTTCATGTGTGCCATAACGACCTCATTGGTTACGGGATGTCCTGACACTGACCTGATTGGAAACTAGCAGATATGTCCATCTTGTAAACATTGATTATCCATCCTCTGTGGAACTTGGAAATTTTTTTTTTTACAAACAATGGATGCCGAAAACAGGTGAGTATGTGTTTGCGCTATTTTTTTAACATTTTCACCATCTTCTTGTATCTCAGAAACTAACACACACACAACAAAAACAATACAGCCAAGAAGTTCTTTACTAATTTATGTCTTTACACACAACAAAATTATATCTATAGACCAACAAATAAAAAAGGTTACAGGCTCTCAAAATCAACAACCATAGTAAAGTTTGACGTGTTGAAAAAATAATGTGGCAGTTTAAAGGTTAATTGTACATTTTGGTTGTCAATTTTCCAAAAGTCACCTGTTGAAATGATCCCATTTAATTCTGTTACTTTGTTCATAAGGTTTCATAACAGATCCTTCTATTACCATAGTCCTGATTGATATAGCCAAGAGGTAAGGCACTCGCCTCTCAAAGCATTGAACGTAAATGGTGGGTGATCAAATCCTGCAAGTTTCAAGTGACCCCTGGACCCCTACTCCAATCACATGTAAATGGGGATCCAATTCTGTTGGCCTCATACAATGAAGTCTTGAACACTCTATCCTCGACAACATTATTTACTTTAACTATTTTAAATAAAATTATACTTCTGGGCTGAGTAATTATAAAGCTTGTCCCTGTGACAAAGGAAACAAGTTTAATCCCAGGTCTTGCTCCAGTTTACCCACATGCAAATTGAAACCAGATTTAATGTTAGGGCCAGTAGGACATCAAGAAAGGGAATTGGTCACCTCACCTTACGAAGAGCTAAGAACTAAAAACTCAAAAAATGAAGTCTTGAACCCTCCTTTTCGATGGCAGGGTCTACAATGGGATGGAATTACAGTTTTTTGGGGCAGACATCTTGATGGCTATGTAGCAGAATAGCAAATCCTGTGTGATTTTTCCAGATCTCTCAGCTTCCCAAAACATTTTTAAAATCTTCACTTTATAAGTTGCACATACAAACACAAATGTCTCTGACCCTCACCAGCCTGAGTTTTGTCTCCTCGTCCAGCTGTTTCCTGGCATCTGCATACAGAACATCCAAGCCTGCTCTGGATGTCAAGTAAGTCTCCCTCTCAGCATCAATGTCTTGCTTGGCCGCCTGTAGACAATTGGAGCTAACATTATTTATGACATTTTACTGTATATGCCAATGTGATTTAACCTTTACCGCACCCGAGGCTGCTATGTTTGTAACACAAAGCGCTAGTTTGCACACCGAGGCAGACATTTTAGCCCAAGGTTGACCGACAACGATATTATCATATAAAACACAACCGGTGTGCCATACAAATTTATGAAAATCCGGCTGATTTGATAGTATATAATCGTCACTTCTTCACTACCAACTTTAGCAGCGAAAGTATAGATCGACTTTGATAAAATGAGTTTTGAAAGGAAATATTCTTCTTGTACAATCAATGTGGACTCAGCCCATTATTGGAGATGGTGAAGCAAGTTGTTGTAGAAGATCTTTGTGAAGTAGTTCAGCAGTTTAGTTCGCTCATATAGATGTAATAAATACGTTTTTAGTGTAAACTAACAGTTGTGCCGATATTATAAACACAGTATCGATACTTTGTTGTGATTTTGATGGAAAATATGTCGAGCGACGTTCCCCAATCAATGAGTCAAAATTTGTGTGGTTGTTTTTATAAATACTCACCTTGATCTTCTTCTGTCTCAGAAACTAACACACACATAACAAAAACAATAATACCAGCTAGTTCTTTATTAATTTATGTCTCTACACAGAACAAAACCATATCTATAGGCCAACTTATAAACAGTTTATATGCTCTCAAAGTCGACAACCATTATAGCTTATGCAGCTGCAGGGAAAAATACATCAATATTTTAGTGCAGACTGGTGAAGGTTAAAAATGTATTCAGAATGAATTTATTTACAAAATAATACAAGAGTTACAGACTTTGCAAGTTTATCGTTTACAAGAAAGCCTTTGACAGTAACGAGACCAACACTGTGGTAAATGCTGTCAGAAACCAGGGCGTCTCTGAAACCTATATCAAATTGATCAAGGAAACCAACAAGGACCTACGCTATAGCCAGCCATCACACTATACCATGTTCCGATAGCAAGAGGAGTCTGACACCATCTCCTCAAAGCTATTTACAGCTGCTCTCGAAGAGAAATTATGTTGAGAAATAAGCGACACTGTTTGTGCAATAATAGATGGTTTTCAAGTTAAAATCTAATTAATTTTTTTTTTTTAAAATACCCATTCGTGACGTATTTACTAATTTTCCATCATATATTGTGTTGGCGAGTATATTCATTGGTTCATGTATTTTCATTTATTGTTGACCCGATGATAATGTTCATCCATCATATGTGATGAAGACCACTCTCTTTGTTCAGCCGTGTTGACAGCCTTTTATTCTTACTGTGTCCGCTGAAATGGGTGACTTGCGCTGTGATTTGGATTAAAGTAAGTAAGAAACTGTGCCATTTGTCAACCTCACTCTCTGGTCCTGTGCTACCTTTGGCCAGTGGCAAGACAATATCGAGACGACTGGAGATAGGACAGGATGTATATTTTTCCTCAGCGTTTAGTCCCGAAGCCTTTCCTGTGAACAGGTATCCTGCAAGGCAGCAGAGTGGGGATGACATCTATCATTGTGTTTCGTGCCTTTCCCATAACTGCAAGAGATTGTAGGGACATCACTCAGCGTGTGAGTGATGTGTTGGGAATCTCTCCAGGGTGACATGTTCTGGTCCATTTAGTCACATGTCTACATTTCAGGTCCCACTAAAACCGATCTTGACTGCAACTATGGTGAAGGGTGCCAATCTCATTTGTTAACCTTCTTTGTCCTGTCTGACATGCTGTGTTTCATGCGTTCTCTGCCACACTGGTTAATAGGGTTGGATTCTTGCATATTGTATACTTATCTTTATTTTGTCTGTGTGCACTTTTTTAGATGTATTCATTTTATGTGTAATGATTTGACCATTTCGTGTTTGGTCTACTCTTTTTTTTATACCTGGCATACTGTGACTCATACATTCCTGGCCACTCACTTCCTGGTAATAGCTGCCAACTCAAACCATATTGAATCAAGATCTTACATTATCTTGTTTGTTGCTGTGATTTTTAGTTTTTTTATTTGGTCTTTGTCCCTGACAATGGTCTTCTGGCTGATGCAAGGGTTTCATTTGGTCATTATCTTTATATGTTTTTAATTACCTATTGACCTAGAGTATTGTTGTAGTTTCGATTTGTTTATTTATTTCGCTTCAAACTTTAAACTGCAATATCTCATTTTGTTAACATGGTGGATACAACCTTCTCATACAGAGGACATCAAAGCATGCGGAATTTTCCTTTAATAAAAAAAACTCTCAAGACGAATCAAATAAATAGCCTCCTGTTGAAGGATTGATATGAATTTCCAGGACACCTGATATGGGTGTAATAACAGTTCTGAATGAAAATGTCTCCCATGTGTCCTAACCTTCCACAGACTCACCTCCATCTTCTTCTCAAAGCCACAGGTGACGTCATCCTTCTCCCCTGTGAGTCTCTCCACTTCTGTCTGTAATGAGATGATGGTGTTCTTGGCAATGGCCAAGTCTTCTTTCATGAGACAATTGTCTGCCTGCACCAGTTCAAGCTTTTGCTGGAGGTTTGTCACAGTTGCTCTGTTAAGAAATTTATGGAGAGAACATGTCATGTGGTCTTTTACATTTCTAGATTAATAAAACCACAGGTCTATTTTTAAAAATATCAAATTTTATTTATTACATCATTCACAACGGTTTTACACAGTGATCTATCACTTATATAAGACACTGAATTATAGTGTAATATGTGAGTTATCACTTATATAAGACATTGAATCACAGAGTAATATGTAAGTTATCACTTTAATAAGACACAGAATCATAGAGTAATATGTAAGCTATCACGTATATCTTCTTCCTCTTCATTCATTATCAATCTCCCACTACCAAGCCCCGAAAAGGGCTTTGCATGTAGCAGGATATTGTCCAGAGAACAGAATGTGTTGTGTCCTAATTTACTGCTTGACTGTGGTATTTGCACCTTCCGGTCCGACAGATCCGATTCTTCATGGCATTTTTGGGTACTGGGTTAGTCTTCCCTCTTTGATCATTCTCCTTAGCCAGTTTGCTCTATTGCAACCTGTTATCCATGATCACCACATGGAGGTGTTGAATGGTCATGGCAGCCCTGGATCGCTGGCCCTGATGATGGCAGTCAGCTTTGGGTCGCTGACCGCTACAGCCCATGCACTTCTCAGTATCTTGATCACTTTTATAAGATAACATGTTTCTGAAGCTTTTTTTTTTCAAATCAGAGGACTAACCCCACATTCTGCAGGCTTCTAGCCGGCATGAATGCGGAGGTGGTACGTAAGCTACTACTTACGTAAGGTGCCTGTTCAACTCCTCAAGATAGTTTTTTTGATCAAGGATGGTAGCCATTTTTGAACTCCCTTCACCACTGGTAAGAACAATAAAAAATGGTATTGGTTATTCAAAATTAAAATACATTCATTGATCTCAATTTATTTTGACACATACGAGTGGCGCTCAAATCAAACCAAAACTTTGTTGGAACTATTATCATTAGTTAGGAGCACTTGTCCTATTAGTGTTAGGTGGCCCACTTGTCATGGGCAAGTCATGTGACAGATAAATACAAATGGAGAACATCACTGTTAGTGCTTGCATGGAACAGCGTGTTGTGATGAAGTTTCTTGTGAAAGAAGGAAATTTACAGATGGTTGCAATCACAATACGGTGATGAGACACTCAGCCACAATAAGACAATTGAATGGTCTAAACATTTTAGAGGAGGCCGTACATCTGTTAAGTGATGATCCCGGCGTGGTGGCATTCAACCCACCACAGTCATTCCTGTGAATATCCAGATTGTGGAGCACCTTATCCTGGAAAAATGACGCATAATCTGTCACAAAATTGTACAAGAGGCAAGTCTTTCTCTGGGTAAGGTGAACACTATTATTCACGAACATTTGCATTTTCTGAAGGTTAGTGCACATTAGGTTGGATCACAAAGGGCGTCCTGATCCTGCAAGATAGCGCCAGATCTTATACGGCTCACCGCACTATGTGCCATCTGCAGCAACTTGGCTGGGAGGCACATCCACCTTACAGCCCACACCTCGCTCCAAGCAATTTCTACCTGTATGAACCCTTAAAAGAATTCATGGGATGTCAGCATTTCAGCCCTGATGACGAAGTGAAACAAGCTGTCCTGGATTGGTTTAGACACACTGATAAATTTTTCTACACTGAAGCTTTTTAAGAAGCATTACTTAAACACTAGGATAAGGGCATAAACGTTGCAAGAGATTATTTAAAATTTAATGGCATTTTGACACCTAAACAATTTTTTTTTCCTTACAAATAAAAAAAAAGCCCAGTGTGACGTGAACACCCCTCATAAATGAGGAGCTTGCACACATAAATCAAATAAATGAATTCAAGAACTTCGCAGATCTGACTGACAAAGCTCAGTGTTACAACGAGGCGTGTTCAAATGAAACCGCATCTAACTGCACCAAGGAACATACATACAATGGGCATGATGATGTCACTTCTAGTAAGGGATGTCGACCAGTTGACATTCATCGCAGAATGCTGGCAGTGTATGGTGACAAAAGTGTGACGAAGATAACAGTAAAGAGCTGGACAACGATGTTTAAAAAAGGACGTGAGTTAACGAAAGATCTTCCGAGACCAGGTCTGGCGTATATTCTTGCATCAGAAGATACCATCGCCAAAATTGATGCAGCAATTCGGGTGTACCATCACTGGAGCTTACGTTTGCTAGCAGAGGAATTCGCTGTGACGCTAGGGACAGTTCAAATGATGGTTAGCAAGAAACTGAAGTATCGGAAGGTGTGTTCATAATGGGTACCTCGGTTTCTGACCAACCACCATAAAAAACAACACATGGGATGAAGTTTGAACCACTTGCTGCGATACGAAGAGGAGGGTGATTCGTTTCTTTTCCACATAGTGGCAGGTAAACACGCGTCGGCTGACATCCTTCAGCTATTGGAAACCGAATCACCGATCGATGATCAACTCTGGACGGATTCTGTATCACATCCGCCATATTTTCAACGGTCTGCTAACGAAACAATGAGTCGGCGGATAATGAAATTTTGCAAACTTGACAGTTGCTATGTGCTGTATAAACCAGAATTGACGTCATCATGCGCATCATACGTATGTTCACTTGGTGCGGTTAGGTCCGGTTTCATTTGAACATGCCTCGTATGTTATCATGAGGAAACAAATTGATCCAGAATTCTTGAAAAGCTGGATAGAGTAAATCCAAATGCAATGTTGGACCTACTCTCCACTAATTAGAGCGATGAGTTTAATAATAATAATAATAATAATAAGAGTATATGTCTTTGACAACTTTTTCATTCAAACATGAAAAATTAAACTAACTACAAAAATAAATTAAGTCTGATAAAGTTTTTAGAATGAAAAAAATAATTTTTAAGAGTGAATTAATTGTAACAATGGAGGAATTGCAAACTAAATTTCTGTCAAAAGTAAATCATAAATTGTGAGGAAAGTGCATCTTGCTTGAGTATAATATTTCACATGCATTACAGCATTTAAATGTGAGTATAACAGGGTGTGCCTGTTATGAAGGATGATTTAGAAGTTTGATAAAAAAGTTAGTTGCCCATCGCGAGCGATGATGGCGACATCCTCAGACGGTTTTGTCTTGATAATGTAACTTGCGCTGTATTTGGATTATAGAGAGGCTGCGCTGGTAATCAAACTTACTCTCTGGTCTCAAACTACCTTGGGTCAGTGACAAGGTGAACTAGAGGTAATTCAGGACGCAGGCTCTCTGGTCCCACTTCCCTGAGACCAGGGGTCGCTTGAAAACTGCGGGGCTCGAACCCACACCGTTTCTGATCATCACTTTGAGAGGCGAGTGCCTTACCTCTTGACCATAGCAACCCCAGAAGTTTGATATGAGCCTTTTCAAATGACAATGGCCAGGCTGCCATGTACATTCAAATTATTTGCATGAATCAGCCTCAAAACAAAAAGGTACTACGATAGAGAAGAAACTTATCTATTCCAGTATTTTAAAGAAATGGTCATTGCCATAAAGAGCGGTAAACACATGACTACAGAGAAGAGAAACAAAACTGATAGTAGAGTTCCAGATATGAGGAAAGACTTGGAAAAACTGGCCTATAGTGTGTAGAAAAGAGAAGAATTTGAGGTGATTTAATACAAGTTTATTAGATAATCAACAGAAAGGATAAATTAGACTAACAAGTGTTTCAAAATACAGACAAAGAGGGTACAGCCACAAATTTATTAAATAAAAGTCCAGATTAGATATCAGGTAATATTTTTGCTTAGAATGCATTGTCACAGGAAATAGTGATGGCAGGGTCAATTAATGCATTAAAGAATAGATTGGATGCGAATATGTATTTTTGGATCAAGTGAATGTAAAAGAAACTGGTTGTATACAGACTTAGCAAAGTCTTCTAAACCAGTATAAAGAAGTTAAGTTAAGTTAGCCTACAGTATGAGAATAGAGATTGAAGCAGTGACTTCAGCTCTGAGGTTGTTGTCTGAGACCTCTTTAATAAGGGCTATCATAATATCAAACTCCTTGCTCCAGAAGGTACGGAAGTGCTACCCACAACATGAGGAATAGCAGACCATCAAGGACTCAAGTCTTCAAGTGCTTGTGTGAATCTAAATGTCCTAGTATTGCTGGGGGTTCATGGCAATGAATGAGCCGATGTCCTAGCCTTGATGGCACTCATACTTGGAATACTTGGCATCCTGGTATTCAAACAGGCATGTTTATGTCTGTTGCCAGGTAACTGAATTGCTTCAGCTATACGTAGTAGGTATTTTACAACTTCCTGCGTCTTACTAGGCCTGAGGGGAGATATAAATCATTTGGGTAGATTTTTAACTAGAATTTTTGAAATTTTGGCCCTCATACTAACTTTGGCACTCATACTAACTTTGGAACTCATACTAACTTTGGAACTCATACTAACTTTGGCATTCATACTAACTTTGGCACTCATACTAACTTTGGAACTCATACTAACTTTGGCACTCATACTAACTTTGGCACTCATACTAACTTTGGCACTCATACTAACTTTGGCACTCATACTAACTTTGGCACTCATACTAACTTTGGCACTCATACTAACTTTGGCACTCATACTAACTTTGGCACTCATACTAACTTTGGCACTCATACTAACTTTGGCACTCATACTAACTTTGGCACTCATACTAACGACATTCAGTAATGATAAGTGAAGCATTTTCAAGTCTCTTGATTCTACAATCAATGACCTGGCAATCCACAGCTGCAGAGTTTTTTTAAACGATCATGGGCTGAACAAAAACAAGTGCCTGAGAGGACAGATCAGGGTTATGTACAACCAGTAAAATTCTCAAGCAATTTCAGAGTGGAGGCAGAGGCATTGAAGGCTGCAGCAGAAGCAATGCTGACAGACGAAAGCAATGAAAGCCAGATAGTCCTGTTTACAGATGCCCTGTCTGTGATTACAGCACTATAAAGCCAGAAAAATACAGAACTTAATGATTTAAGAGCAGCTTTGCCTCTGTCTGCTATCAGTCATCCCAATGGACGCAGAAGAGATGCAGTCCAGCGGACATTGCACCTCCTGCCCTATTGTGACAACCTCCCGGGTGGCGAGGAATGCTAGGCGTACCATCACTGCAGATGAGCCGAGAAAATAAAGGGAGCAAAGAGATACCTCACTCACATGCATATGCTACATTTCTGGCAGGACGTGACGATCCTGGGACAAAGTCACACTGGACTGCCTCTCTTCCGGGATAGTACAAACTAGTACATAGTCCATCATATCATTGCCAAACCCTATAGACACGAGTAGGGAAGACTCAATAGTCCTGCAAGACAACTTCCTAAGAGAGACAACTCTGACCAAAAACAACTGCTGCCTTGCAGTTAGGCTGGGGACAGCCAAAGGCTAAGGAGGGCAACCCTACAGAAACGCCTGTTGAAATCGGATGCACTGAGCCACAGGCCTAACAAAATAAAACAGTGCAACGTAAATATCGCTGTAAACAGCGTACGATGAAGAAGAAGAAGATTTAAGAGCAGCACTCTGTCAACTATGCCAGCACTCCGCACCAAAAAGAGTAGTGGTACAGTGGGTTCCAACCCACTGTAAAACTCAAGGCAACGAGGAGGCAGACTGACTGGCAAAAGAAGGTGCAAGTTTACCACAACCAGATTCTAGTGTGACCTACGAAGAGTCCAAAAGGTTTATTAGGGCTAGATACATGGCCAAATGGGAAAAGAGCATACTGGCTACACAAAAAATGATGCCTATTACCAGTTGAGCAGAAGAGAGCAGGTCGTGGTCTTCAGACTCTGCACAGGCCACAACAGACTGAGGTACCATCTATTCAATAAACTGAAGATAGGTGGTACTGACTAATGCAGTTGTGGTACCGGAAAAATGGCCGCTGAACATCTGCTGCAAAACTGCCCGACATACAAGGTCCAGAGAAAACACATGTGGCCATCACCAGTGCCAACACTAGACAAGCTCTATGGCAGTGTTGACAGCCTCAGGATGACTGCTGCTTTCTTCGAACAAATTCAAGTTGACGTCTGACAGCGTACGAAGAAGAAGAAGATGTACAACCAGTGAGCTACTGGAACAATCAGTATCCATGCTCTTCATCATTTACTGAAGGAAACTGAACAGCTATGGGTTTGTCTGGCATGCAGTTACATCAATTCTTAAACAGAACAAAGAAATGCAGTACAATCAGACAGTTTATCAGACCATATCAAGATACCTGTAAGGTGTAAAGACATGCAAGACCAAATAGAACAGCCACATCCTAATAATAATAATAGATGGCCATCACAAGTGATAATGTGGACAGTATAAGACTTGTGCTGCCTGATGTGATGTCATATGCCTGTAAAGTTCAATCCTGGCATAGCAGACTCTTCTGCATTTGGGACACATATATGAGGAATCGGCTGTGGGGGTTGATGTGCGTTCTATTCTTTCTGGCAGTTTGTTTTCTCTGAACGATGATGTTTCGCTCTGCAATCTGAGCACCTTGGTGCGATTCTAGCGTGTCAGATGGAGCAGTTCTAGAAAAAACATCTCCAAGGAAGTGGCACCAATATTGAAGCTCTTCAGAGACGTTTTTAAGAAGTCTCAGTAGCGTTTCTTGTGCCCTTCTGATGAGCATCTTCCTGTTTTGAGCTTACCGTACAGCAGCTGCTTGGAGAGACGCTCATTTCATTTGTGAACATGTCCCATCCTTTTTTTCTGGCTTTTTTGCAGAAGCGTATGAATGGGGGTTGCTGTAGTCAAGAGGTTAAAGCAGTCATCTCTCAAAGTGATTAACGGAAACGGTGGGCAATCGAATCCCGCAAGTTTCAAGCGACCTCTGGTCTCACGGGAGGTAAGACCAGAGTGCCTGCATCCCAAGCTACCTCCAGTCATCTTGACCAATAGTCTTGCCACTGATCTAAGGTAACTCGGGGAAAAAAGTGAGATTGATGACCAGTGCAGCTTCTTACTGACTATATTCCAAATACAGCGCACATCACATTAAGACAAAACCGACTGATGTTGTGGTCATCATCGCTTGCATTGGGCAATAACTTTACTTTATGAATGCTCAACATGTTTGGGTTGTCTAGAATTTCAGAGCTAAGCACTTTGTTCTGCCACCTGATCCTGTGCAGCCTGCACAGATAGCCCATGTAAAAATGATTTAGATGTCTGCTATACACTGTCCATGTTTCGCAGGCATGCAACAGTCGTTAGCACTGCAACACGATAAACTTTTACCTTGGTGGTGACAGTGGTGCCTTGTTGACTCCAGATGTTTGTTTGTAGGCTCCCAAATACAAAGCTTGCCTTTGCAATCTTGTTGTTGACCTCAGAGTCGATATTCGCTTCTCATGTGTTGGTACTGCTTAGGTACCCATGTGTTATGATAAAATGGGCTGTCTAATGCCTAACATGATAATCTGGGATGCGGTTCCTGGGAAGAGAGATAGGTCCCCCTAGGATGTGCTGGATAGAAGTTTTAGAGTGGACGGCTTAACCTTTAGATACCGAAACACAGGCAGTGGAGATATACTGCAGTATACAACAGACAATTCATGAAGTAGTGAAATATGATGCCTCTACGATTTCTTAGGTTGCGAGAATAAAAAACGAGACATACAGATGGGATACAGGAAGAGCCACTGCAACCCTCCACAAGAAACAAATCATAAAAAGTAAAGAATACAACAAGTGGCTTCTTCAAGACACCTCAACAAGACACTATAAAGGATATAGACAAAATACCTTTCATCCTCAGTGCTGTCATTGTATTTTCCATCTTTCATATATAGGCTGAAATCAATCACTCCCATCTAAGGTACAAAAAAAAAAAAAAAAAAAAAGGAAGTAATTTCTCACTTAAACCCATCTGATTGAAAAACATTTTTAAAAAGGCACATTGTTTAAAACCATATCATGCGAAAAGAAGGGTTAAGGATAAGAGGAATGGACAAAAAATAAAGGGAAAACAGTAAAAATATACAGGTAAGAGGAAGACTGTGTTAGAAATCAAAATGAAACATCAAATGATAGACTACAAACATGAGTGGAAGAGTTATACATTTTTCAGCTAAGAAACATTTTCTAATGCATTACGACATTATGAAATATGTAATTATAGTCATTCTTTACAAATATTTCTTAAATTAACAGACATTTGCAAAACTTTATATTTTCAAATATCTGAAATTATGAGGAACTTTTTCCATACTTTATAATTTTCCTTATTTTCTTCAGCTCCAAACAAATATTACAGTATTCCCGTTATACATTTGTTAAATGAACCCAGACAATTTCCCATACTTTACAATATTCCCATATTTCTTAAATGAACATAATTTCCCATTTTTAATAATATTCTTATATTTTATCAGCTACAAACCAATTTCCAATATTTTACAATATTCCCAGATTTCTTAAAATAACAGAAATTTCATAAACTTTATCATATTTTCTTATTTCTTGAATCTGGAGAAATTGTCCAAGATTCTACATAATTCTCAAATTTCTTAAATTAGGGTACATTTCTTAAGTACCTACCGGCTGATCCAAGTCCTCCCCTTTGATGCACATGTTACAATCCAGGACATTGAGACCCACAAGGAGACCAGCTATGACCACACCCTCCTCCTCAAGCATGAAAGCTCCAGGTTCATAAAAATCACTGGACACAAAATAACATTTTATTTGCACTGACGTATGCTCCATCCTTATTTACTACAGTAGTGTAACTTGTTTCCAGGGCCGCTGCTTGGAGGCGAAATAAGATCTGGGTCAGCTCTGGTTCACTGACCATTCTTCTTCTTTTTCGTTCATTTTCAATCTCCCGCCACCAAGCCCTAAACAGAGCTTTGCAAGTAGCAGGATATAGTCCGGAGAACGGAATGCGTTGTGTCGTTCGCTGACCCTAATGCAAGCAACCAGCTATGTGCAGCTGGCTGCTGTCAGCTCATTCACTGTGCTGCATCTTCATAATGATTTGATTATTTTTGTTGAACAACCTAATCTTATTCTCCTGAAAAAAATGACGCTCAACTACATATTAGGCAAAGAATAGCTTTCACTAGCTGAAGCAATGTTTGGAAGTAATTGTAGTACAGACAAAATACTAAACTAAGAATTTAATCTGTGCTTCTGCATGGAGCAGGGTGCTGGAGAACAATGGAAAAAGAGACATAAAAAAACTGGAGAACTGGGGGAAAAAAAGACATACAAAATGTCTTTCTTTTCACACAACCTGCCTAAAAAAGAATTACATAATTTCTAGTCAAACACCATCCCGAAACAAGAGCTGCATGCCCGAAGCAATCAAGAAGACATGAATGCCATCATGATTAGTCAACACTAGAACTGGATAGGCCATGTCTTAAAAAAAAGAACCAGACACCATCCAGAACTGCCTTGATAGGGACTCCAGGGGAGGGGAAAAGGGATGCAGGCCAAAGACAATTTGACGAAGAACTGCCGAGGCCGAAATGAAAATCATGAATCAGAATTGGGGCATTGTACGAAAGATGGCTTCAGACCAGGTGAAGTGGAGTGAGTATGCTGCTACCTTTCCTTAAAGACATCATCAGGTCACTGACCACTTTGTCCGTTACTGACCAAGCAACTAAGAAGAATACATACTGGATGGAGAGCAATGAAAGTAAATCTGGCATTGTTTGCCCCTCCCAAAAAAATAAAATAACTGTGCTTCTCTGATTTATGTAATATGTTGTCTGTATTTGATTATCCTTCAGAACAAGTTTTCTTTGTTATATATAAGAATTGTTAAAACCACATATCTGTAGAATCCAGTGACCTTCATTCTTTATACACTTTCATTTACTGGAGCATTCCAAAATGCTGTCGCAGAATGGAGTGGATTTATGAATGATCTCTGAAGTCTAACGAAATGCTTTAACTCAAGACCGAATATACTTTAGACACCAATCAAAACCAAATCGGCAGGACCCAGCCAAACAATTGAAGAGAACAGAGTTTAAGTTTCAAGCTGAGAATAGGTTATGCCTCTATAACAAACATCTGAAAAGAATAGACCCCCAGCATGAACCAAATTGCAGATTCTGTCACCACCATGAGGAATCAGTCAAATACCTTCCGACCCTGTGCTCAAGACTAGCTAGTTTGTGAAACAAGCTGCTCCCACTGCACTCAACCATACACAACTCCTTTTACACATCACTATAACAACTCAGGAAGATGTGTGCTTTTGTTCAGGAGGCATTGTGGTGTCAAGAGCTACCAGCTCGCAGATTCAATATTCTCAAACTATGTGCGACACATAACCTCAGAAGGCCTTGTTGTGGGGGAACAGTTCCAACTATCAGGAGAAAGTGCAAGATTATAGTGTCCTAAAACTAGAATATTCTAGGGCAGATGAAGCACATTAGCTATAGTGGCCATTCATCTAGTAGGGAAGCAACCTGGCAAAGTGGTGGGTAATGGAGACCAAGTCCACTAACCCAAACTTGCAGGGTTAGAACTCTCAAGTACATCCATTAAAAAAATATGTGCTGAAGTTGGATGCAGTGGGTCATTATATGCAAAATACAATACAAAACACACTACCTTGGGAAAAAAAAGGCAAACTAAAAAAATTAAAATTCACCTACTAGAAGCAAAAACGACTTCAAACATCCTGTAGTCAGTCTGGAAGCAGACACATACAAGGGGTTTTTAACCCAAATACTAAGACATACAAAAAGCAGATGTGCACGACCAAAAGGTGTAGATATTGCAGTCTAGCTCTTCTGGCTTTTTTGACACTGGGATAACTAGATTTCACTCTTTTTTCCGTGCCAGATAATGGAATGTGCATGTTTTCTTCAGTTGCTTTGTCACCGTAAAGGATTTTGGTAATGGAGGAGGGGTTTGTGGTAGCAGCTGTTTCTGCAATTCTGACAATGATAATAATGTTCGCTAAGGCATCAGTGGCCCGTTGTGTCGATTTACTACTGCCATGGACACATGCTGCAGCTTGACGGCAGACCTTATCTAGTGCTGAAGAGGAGTCTGCCAACTGTCAGAACCATGAGGTGAAGGAGACGTCCGTCCTGCGCCTCCAGCTGGCCGATGGGTGGTCCTTGGCACAGTGGAATGATTTGAGAAAGTGCTGGTGAGCCAGGACGTCCTGATCCTGCCGGACAACTTGGCTGAAGATGGAAAGACAGCATCAGACCATATTTTCCATGATCAGGGGAAGATCTGTCTGAGCGGTGATCTCAGCATTGCAAACAAGGTAGTGCCATAGAATTCAGAGACGTTATACTCTGAGATCCTGTGTCACAGCCAGGGTTCTGGACTTTCGTCTTGGACCAGGATATCGATCAGTCCATATTTGTTGCTTCTCTGTCTAGATATTAGAGAGATCGCTGCAGTGCTGCGTTGATTGGGTCAACCAGAACAATTATGAGCAATTCAGAAGATGGTGTTTTACTGTTTCCTTTTGTTTGTCGAAATAAGAGATATGGTCTGTGGTCATTCTGCATAGGTATTTACTCACGGGCACATGTCTTTTTCTTAACCTGAAAATTGTACTCTGGTTTCTTCACCTTAATTTGCTGTTATCTTTGAGATTGCATACAGAGCTAACACAGTCACACCTGTAGCCAATAAATCCATCCATTGTTTCCTGCAGCTGTTGCAGATCATGTTTTGTTTTTGTGGTTCTTTGACTGGTAATGATGCCAGTTTTGTTTCTGTTTTTGACAGCTGATCAAAATTTTCAGTACATCTGAATCCTGTGTGACCACTCCAGCTTAAAATGTGGCATAATGATGTATCTTGCACTTAACAAAATAAGACTTACTGAAGCAATATGTCTTTTCTCTCTATCATAAGTTTGAAGTAGTCAGCAAGGGACTTCTGCATTAATGCCAACCTCAGCCAGGCTCTTGCTCGACCCAGGGGTGTTCTATAAATGGAAGAGATGTTAAACCTAACATTAGTTAATATAGGACATCTCCAAAAATTGTTATATATTGGATTTCACAGTAACAGGTTGATGATGATAGTCCATTTAGCTGTGAGCTGGAAGATCTTGATAGCCCAATGCCTCTAGGATAAAAGCACACATCTTCCTCAGCTGATGTAAGATGGAGGACCATCACTGGAGGAGCGAAAGATCTTCACATACCTAGGACGAACCATTAATAATACAATGGGTACGGATGAAGATGTTAAAGCCAGGATACAAAAGGTAAGAGTGGGCTTTATTTGATTTGAAAACGATATGGAATAAAATTATAAGAGTACATACCAAACTAAGGATTTTCAATTCAAATGTGATGTTGGTCCTTTTATATGGAATGGAAACATAGTGGATGGCTAAAACTCAATATCAAGAGCTTGTAAGGCTTTGTAAATAAATCCCTGAGAAAGATTCTGGGTCTGCAATGGTTCAGCAGGGTTACAAATAAAAGCCTCTGACAGAAAACAGAACAAAAACAGGTGGAACAGAAAATCTTGGGAAGAAGATGGCGTTGGATAGGCCACATGCTGCGAAAGCCCCAAGTCTGTATCCCTAGGCAATCCCTATCTTGAAACCTCTAAAGAAATAGAAGCTGAGGAAGGCCACAGAACCAACAGAGAAGAAATAATGAGGTCTAGAGATACATAGAGCCTTTGAGATATAAAGAAAACAGGGAGAAGCTGAAAAGAATTAGAGAAAGTAGCACAGGACGCGTCTGCTTGGAGAGAATTAGTTGATGGCCTATGCACCCCAAGGAGATAAGAGCAAAGAAGAAGCTGGAGGACGCATCGTGCTTGCATTGATGTACTAGAATAATCATGGTTTTGAAAGGAGGAGGGGGTATAGATGAATCTTTTAAGTATCCATGAAGGGAGGCAGTCCAGTGTGTTGGTGTCTTAGGATTGTCACACCCTACCAGAGACGTGGCACATATATTTCTGCCAGTTTGAAGAACAATAACAAATAGTCGAGACATTTTAGTAAAACAGTAAGGGGAAAGGCAACATCATAGCAGGTACTGCCATGGGGGATAACTTAGCAGATCAAGTGTGTTCAGCAGGGGTTCCTCACCAGAGGTATCCATGTTGTTGTTGTTTGAAGCTACTCATGCACAGTTGAGTTGACTTGATGATGTTTCTTTAGTAACTGGTTATAGTGGCTCTTCTTGCATACTGAAGTGTGCGTGAGAACACGGACCAGCGTCCTACTGGCTGTAATGCAGCAATGCGAGGCTACTTAGTAAGCTCACCATTTTGGGGATCACAGTGTCGATCCCAATCTTGTTGACTAAGGTACTGACATAGTCTATTTCCAGGAACCACAACATGGACATGAGTTGGAAGGCCTTAATCAGTACATTTCACTTGACCCTAGTCCTAGTTCTCAGGGTATCCATACACCTTGGGAGTTTGAGAACCAAATAATGGGTGACATTTCTTTTTCTTTGTTCACCTTGTTTCCTAAAGCAGATTGTGTTATACTGTGTTTTGCACCTTATGGTCTAGTGCATTTGACTTCAGTACGCATTTTAGAAAACGCTTTACTTCACATAGGGGCACTACAACGCCTAATCCGAACATATACATGTATTGGTTATGAGCAGTGTCACTATCCACTTGGATACCCAGCTCAAATCTTTACTAGCTTGTGTATTTGCCGTTCGCTTACTTGGAATAATTGGAATCTTGGTATTCAAATGAGCAAAATTCAAAGCTATCTATACTTAACATCTTTATACTGGTTTAGAAGACTCTACAGAGTCTGTATACAACCAGTTTTTTGGAGAAGGCTTTAACCGATTTGATAGTCCATCTTAATAGACTCAAACACTAGAGCTAAGTAGACCCTCAGACAGATAGGCACTATCTATAGCTGCTCTTAACAAACTACCTGTGGAAAGTTACAAATAACTTGGGTAGATTTTGAACTTGAATTTTGTTTGGGCTACGGCCGTTAAGCCTACTCTTTTCGATTTCCAACTGCCAAGGAAATTTTAACATGCTCGACACTGAACAGGGGAGTCCGATCTCACTACCCAGACATCAAGGAAATTTTTACCAGGATTCATGTAGAAAAAAACCCATTCTCCATCGTGATTCGAACCCATGACCTCCGGCACCCGAGGCACACACCTTACCCTGAAAATACTGAGAAACAAAGAGAACAAGGAGAGTTTGTTTCAGCTGGTTTTACTTCGTGTGACTTACTAGACTGAGAGGAAGATAGGTGGTGTATTGGACAGGAATTTCATTATCTTTCTCAATCTTGTCCGACAGCGGCTAACAGCCTGCTCTTTTCGATTTTCAACTGTCAAACATTCCTTTACGTACAGAATGTACATAGGACAGAGTTTTTCATCAGTCTCCAATATGACTTGATGCTAGTCCTATCTTCCTTGAGACTGGATGCTGCTTGAAACTTGTGAGATTTAACCCCCCCCCCCCCCCCCCCCCCCCCATTCACACTTTCGTTTTTTTTTTAGGCTTAACCTTTCAGCCATTGTTCTACAGTAAATTTAATAAAACCCTTATGATTTAACAACAGAATGGCGAAGTGGGGAAGGGCAGTCCTCTCGGAGTCTGTTATGCTAAAAATATTAAGAACTCCTGTGTTAGAGACTGACTTTTCAGCTTCTGCAAGGTAGGGTGAACAGTTCTCTTCCTGTGTGTCTTGGCATTACTAACATGCTGCCATCCAGCATCTCTAAATTTTATGCCAGGGGTATGAATTAGGGATGCACTGATCATGGGTTTATACTATTTGGTCAAATATGAACAGAGAACTTTAGCTATTTGGTCAGATACGAATAGAGACCTTAAACTATTTGGTCAGATTCGAATAGAGACCTTAAACTATTTGGTCAGATACGAATCGAGCACTTTAACTATTTGGCCAGATATGAATAGAGACCTTTAGTTATTTGATCAGATATGAATAGAGGCCTGTAGCTTTTTGGTCAGTTACGAATAGAGACCTTTAGCTAATATAGAGGATAACCAACTGATAACGAAGGAAGAGGTAATTGCAGCGGTAAAGACATTGAGAAGAGGGAAGGCGGCCGGCGTGGACAATATACCAGCAGAGCTCTTACAAGCAGGTGGAGAGGTAGTGGTGGAAGGCCTGACACACATCTGCAATAAAATATGGGCGACAGGAAACTGGCCGGACTTATGGAGGAAATCAATAGTTATACCGTTACATAAGTCTGGAAACCTAAAGCTGTGCCAAAATTACAGAACAATAAGCCTCATCAGCCACCCTAGTAAGGTCATGCTTAGATTAATCCTTGATCGATTGAAACCCCAAGCAGAGAACATCATTGCCGAGGAGCAAGCAGGGTTCAGACAGACAGGGAAGAAGCACTACAGAACAGATATTTAATTTAAGGCTGCTAAGTGAGAAATATCTAGAACAGCAGCAAACACTGTATCATGTGTTTGTGGATTATAAGAAAGCATTTGATATGGTATGGTATAAAGTGCTTTGGGCAACCATGAGGATGTATAATATCAACGGAAATATTATAACGGTCCTTGAACACCTGTATGACAAGGCGTCTAGCGCAGTTCTTGTGAATGGGAGGCGAGAGGACTGGTTTCGCACATC
The DNA here is from genome assembly GCA_036924085.1 of Ariolimax columbianus. Classification (NCBI taxonomy): domain Eukaryota; kingdom Metazoa; phylum Mollusca; class Gastropoda; order Stylommatophora; family Arionidae; genus Ariolimax; species Ariolimax columbianus. The sequence continues at coordinate 40,281,990 of JAVGWX010000006.1, forward strand.
AGTTGGTGTGAGACAGGGGTGTACACTCTCTACAACTCTTTTCAATATATTCCTTGAAGGAATTATGAGTGAGGCACTTGGAGGTCACGTTGGTACTGTCAAAATAGGGGGCCGAACGATTACCAACCTTCGTTTTGCAGATGATATCAACGGGCTGGCGGGTTCAGAAGCAGAACTCCAGGAATGGGTCAGAAGGCTTGATGAAACAGCTCTTGACTATGGTATGGAGATAAACGCTGGAAAGACAAATTTAATGACCAACAACGCCACAGGCTTCAATAGCAGGATAAAAGCTAACGGTCAGGAACTCGAAGTGGTTGACCGTTTTAAATATCTTGGGTCGATTGTCAGTGATGAAGGATCAAAATGTGAGGTGTTAGCCAGAATAGCACAGACAATAGCGGCCCTTGCACGGCTTAACAAAATCTGGCAAGATAAACGGTTAGCACTATGCACGAAAATCAGATTAATGTGTACACTGGTCCTGTCAATATTCCTCTATGCTTGTGAGACATGGACAGTTACAGCTGACCTTCAATGAAGGATACAGACCTTGGAGATGAGATGTTTGCAAAGAATTTTAAAGGTCACGTACAAAGATCGAGTTACAAATGAGGAAATTCGAGATAGAATTACAACAGCAATAGGGCCTTTTGAAGACCTTTTGGCAACTGTCAAAAGAAGGAAACTCACTTGGTACGGTCACATATCGAGATCAAATGGTCTTGCAAATTCAATCCTCCACGGAAAGGTGCATGGCAGACGACAAAGAGGCCGGCCGAAAAAGAGATGGGAGGACAAAATAAAAGAATGGACCAGTCTCCGACCAGAAGAGTCACAGGCAGCGGCATCTGACAGGGGTGGCGTGGGGTTGTGATGATGTCTTCATGTGTGCCCCAACGACCTCACCGGTTACGAGATGACCTGACCTAACCTGACCTGAACACAAATAGTTAATGAGCTTGCTGCTACTACCTAATTTGACATAGACATTGACCAACACCTCTCATAAAGTAATCAGGTACAAATATGTTTGCCCCATAATGAATTTGTTTGTACTTCAGTTAAGAACAAAACTGGAAACAGTGGATCTAATCCTGCAGAGACAACAAGATACATAATCAAACAGGTCAGAATGCTTGTGATTCATATCTGATTTGATTTCTACAAGTCTTTAAAATGATAAAATCCCATATGTCCTTCTGCAGATACAGCAACAAGGCTGTGATGTGATGGCTGGTAACAAAATTGACAAATATGCATCAGCACTGATGTACGGAATTGAAAATTAGTTATTTAACTTTTAGCGTTTTAAATTATCATGCTGCTGTTCGAGCTATTCACATTCGATCGCAGGGTACTTCTGGGCCAAAAAATGAATAGCTAATTGAATGCACTATTCAGTGCTGAGTCAAATATTCAGTGTATCTCTAGTATGAATGGCGAAACAGATTGAAAATTTATTTGTCATGTCAAAGGAATGTATTCATGACCAAGACGTAGCATGCTTCAGTTAACCAAGAAGTAAACATCAATATATATGAGTCAGGAAAGTCGAGGCAGTAAGGAAGGGAATTGCTCACTAGAACACATAATTACATGTAAGGTCTAAAAAGTCGTTCTCTATGGTCTGATCTGCTATCAGATTTTTTATAGTCATGTATTAGGGAGAGATATTGATTGTAATGGTATTTGATCACACACTGAATGAAATGTGGGAAAATGGTATTTGATCCCACACCGAATTAAATGTGGAAAAATGGTATTTGATCCCACACTGAAGGAAATGTGGGGAAAATGGTATTTGATCACACACTGAATGAAATGTGAAAAATGGTATTTGATCACACACTGAATGAAATGTGAAAATGGTATTTGACTGCACAATGAATGAAATGTGACAAAAATGGTACTTTGGCACCATGAATTAAATGTGAAACAAACTGTTTTTGACGGGACATTTAATAACATTTTTTAAATGCACACATTAATTTGACATCGTAGTGATACAAGAGCTTTAAATTTAGAAGGGATCTCACTTTTCACATGCCCAAGAAACCCCTGGCTACGAGAGACCAAACAGGTGTTGAAAGTGACCAGATAAAATGCCCTCACCTGATGTTTGGCATTTCTCGGACACTAGTGGTGATTTCTGCAGCTTCTGGGGCAACCTTCTCTATGCTCTCCAGCACCCACCAAAACTCCTTCTTAGAGCTGAGGATTCCTTTTTTAGCTAGCGATCAATTCAATAATAATGGTTAATATATTTGAAGATAAAGATTTTTATTGAATGAATGAATGATATATATAATTGAACATTGTTATCTTTACAAACTCCTTGTCTTCTCTTCAAGTTTTAGAAGACAGTTGTCATTGTAAGCCTGAACGTGCCAAAATATCCCTAGATACCAACCAGCTTTTTACATCCCATGAAGTCAGAATAGTTATGAAATGGATTCCTGACTACTCAAAAACATGTGACATGATGAGGCAAACAGATTGGCAAAGAAAGGATCAAATAAAAAACAATAATACACACCAACAACCCTACAAACAGTAAAACAACCAATGAAAACTGTGAACAAAGAGGTTTAGTTGAACATATGGGTAATACTGGGAGAGATTTGGAATCCTAGTATTCAAACAGGCATGTTGCTAGGCAGCTAAACGAGTTGGCTATACCTAGTAGATATTTTACAACTTCCTGTGTCTTACTTTTGTTGTTGTTTTTTTAACGTGTAGCCTCACTAGTTTCTACTGGCGGAGGCGTGCCTATTCCACCCCCCCCCGATCATAGTCAATTGGGCGATATTAAGACACATAAACCAGTGCTTGGATGTATGTGTGCATCTGTATGTACTTATGCTAGGTTTGTGCGCTCTCAGAAGCCAGCCCAACTAAAGTGCAATGGAAGGGTCTCACCCTGAAGGCACGTGTATAAGTTGTGCAAGAGTGTGATTGTTGGACAGAGTCAAATAAACCAAGAATGCATGGAAAGAAATATCACCCATTAACTAGGTCTGGGGGAAGTTCAAATAATTTGGGAGGATTTTTAACTAGAATTTTTTAATTTTTCTCCGGGCAGTGGCCATTACGCCTAATCTTTTCTATTTCTAGCTGCCAAGGCATTTTTAACATGCTCGACACTGAACACGGGAGTCCAGTCTCACCATCCAGAGATAAGTAGAATTTTTACCAGAAGATCCACGTGAAAAAATCTGGTCTCCATCGTGATTCAAACCCACAGTCTCCGGTACCCAAGGCAAACACCTTATCTCGAGACCACTGAGCCCCCCTGGGAGAGACATCTATAAACAATTGGCATTCCAAATCCCAAAGACAACATCAACCTCCTGAAAAGGGGGATCAATGCACCATTTTCCAGGTTCTTACTGAACACATACAACTTAACAGTCACTTAACTTAACTTAATGTCTTTATACTGGTTTAGAAGACCCTGCAGAGTCTGTATGCAACCAGTTACATTTACATCACCTTGTTCTAAAAGCTATGCACATCCAGTTTATTCTTAAATGCATTAACTGTCCCCGCCTCCACTACCTCCCCTGGCAATGCATTCCAAGCAGACACCACTCTCTGACTAAAAAAATATTTCCTAATATCTAATCTGGACCTCTCTTTAGTCAGCTTGTAGCTATGCCCTCTTGTTCTTGTTGGTGGCTGTATTTTTAAAAACTTGTTATAGTCTAATTTATCATTCCTCTGAACATCTTATAAACCTGTATTAAGTCACCACGAATTCTTCTCTCTTCGAGACGCTATAGGCCGGTTTTTCTGAGTCGTTCCTCATAACTGTAATTCTGGAATCCCACTATCATCTTTGTCGCTCTTTTTTGTATTCTTTCCAGCATGTTTATATCCCCTCCATGATAATTACTCCACACCTGTACACAGTACTCCAATCTAGGTCTAACTAAAGCTTTATGCAGTTTGACGATCACTTCCTTGCTCCTATGTTTAATATTTCTTTTTATCATACCTAACATTGCATTTGCCTTTTTCACTGCTACCTCAACTTGCTTACTCACCTTTCCTGTATGATCTATTATAACCCCTAGGTCCCTTTCCTTATCTATCTTTCTAATATTGTTTTCTCCCATTCTGTAATTATGTTTCATATTGGATCTACCCATGTGGATGACTGTACATTTATCTACATTAAACTCCATTTGCCAGCTTACAGACCCTTCTCGAATTTTATCTAAATCCGACATCAATATATCCACTTCCGCTTTAGATGAGACACTACTGCATAGTTTTGTGTCATCAGCAAATTTTGCAATCATGGATCTCATATCAATGTCCAAATCATTTATATATATCAAGAACAAAATTGGTCCCAAAACCAAGCCCTGTGGTACACCACTTTTCACTTCACACCACTCAGAGTACTCCTTATTTATGCCCACCCTCTGCCTTCTTCCCGTTAACCAATTTTCAATCCATTTGGCAACTTCCCCACCTATTCCATGTGATTTTAACTTTCAAAATAATCTTTGATGAGGTACTCTATCAAAGGCCTTTGCAAAGTCTAGATAAATAACGTCCACTGGCTCCCCTTTATCTATGATTTTAGTAACCTCCTCCATGAATTCTAATAGATTTGTTAAGCATGATCTCCCTCAAGTAAACCCATGCTGACTATTTCTAATTAGATTAAATTTGTCTAAATGCATTACAATGTGTTCTTTGATTATTGACTCTAACAATTTACAGACTATGCTCGTTAAACTCACCGGTCTATAATTTGCTGGATCTGATTTTTTGCTTTTTTTGAATAAGGGGATCACTCATGCATCTTTCCAATCCAGTGGAAAAATCCCTTTTGTAAGTGATTGAGAACATAATATAGCCAATGGTTTTGCTAGTTGGTCTCTAATTTCATACAGCAATTTTGGATGAATACCATTTTGACCTGGACATTTATTCACTTTCAACCCCTCCAATTTTTTAAAAACTTGAACAGAATCCAACCATAACAGGTGTCAGCTGTGCACACAGTCCTACAAAAATGTTGAACACCATCTTTTAGAGTGTCCATCACTGGACGATGTTAGAAAGGAGCTTGTTTCTCTGAGGCCAGACAAATGGAAAACTCTGTATGAAACTAAACAACAGCTCACACACATATGGCATTGGGTCAAATGGAAGAGACCCACAGGCTGCTGGATCCATAACCAACTAACCATACATCAAATTGATAGACTAGGACGAAGAGCGCTGTTTAAAAGTAGATTTCTGCAGCTTCTAATTACAGTGAGATGGAGTTCATTCAATCAAAACCTATCAGTTCCCAATGGAATACAGGTGGGGAGGAAGACATGTTAGTCAGGGTCAGGCAAAACATACTGGCCAAGACCCTCACCTCAGGCTGTTTTCATTGAAGCCTGGCTAACGAAGTGAGGGATCGGTGTGATCCCCGTAGTAGTGAGTGATACGCACATGAAGCCAAGCATAGCACAACTGCCTGGAGGACCCCGGTCAACCTTCATCAGCACGCTCAGGAAGTGAGGAAAGCTACTGCAGAGCGCCTCGGTGTCATTTTCTTGGCGCACAAAATAGTAACCTACTCATTATGGGCATTCACAAACAACATGGAGTACAGATCTTCAACAATATACACCAAGTCCTCATCTCCTAGGCCATCTGTTCCAGCTCTATTAATGTCTTCCCAGTTTCCTTTATATTTGTCTGAAGCCCTCTTCTCCATATGTGTTTTGGTATGTCTCTAAACTTGTAGTTCCACTCTAAAAACATTTTTGTTATTAAACTTGTAGATTTATTTCAAAACATTTTCCTTCCTAAACTAGTAGTTTCATTTCAGACATTGTCCTTCATAAAATTGTAGTATCACTCCAAAACATTTTCCTTCCCAAACTTGTAGTATCACTCCAAAACAGTTTTCTTCCTAAACTTGTAGTATCACTCCAAAACAGTTTTCTTCCTAAACTTGTAGTATCACTCCAAAACAGTTTTCTTCCTAAACTTGTAGTATCACTCCAAAACAGTTTTCTTCCTAAACTTGTAGTATCACTCCAAAACAGTTTTCTTCCTAAACTTGTAGTATCACTCCAAAACAGTTTTCTTCCTAAACTTGTAGTATCACTCCAAAACAGTTTTCTTCCCAAACTTGTAGTATCACTCCAAAACAGTTTTCTTCCTAAACTTGTAGTATCACTCCAAAACAGTTTCCTTCCCAAACTTGTAGTATCACTCCAAAACAGTTTTCTTCCTAAACTTGTAGTATCACTCCAAAAAAAAATGTTTAATTAAAAATGTGTAATTTCAGTCTAAAACATTTTTCTTTCTAAACCCACTTCCAATGTTATATTTCCATAACAGCTGAAGGATGTCGACCAGTTGACATTCATCGCAGAATGCAGGCAGTGTATGGTGACAAAAGTGTGTTGAAAACAGCAGTGAAGAATAATAACTTGGCAACAATGTTTAAAGAAGGACGTGAGTTAACGAAAGATCTTCCAAAACTAGGTCAGGCACATATTGTTGCATTAACTCGTGTCCTTCTTTAAACATCTTTGTCCAGTTCCTCACTGTTATCTTTGACACACTTTTGTCACAATACTCTGATTGCATTCTGCAATGAATATCAACTGGTCAACATCCTTCAGCTGTTAGAAACTGAATCACCGCTTGCTGATCTACTCTGGATGGATTCCGTATCAGACCCGACATGTTTTCAACGGTCTGCTGAGGAAACTATCAGTTGGAGGATATTGACATTTTGCAAACTTGATGGTTGGTATGTGCTGTTTACACCAGAAGTAACGTCATCATGCTCATATGTTCACTTGTTGCAGTTTTTGTTCCGAATTCATATGAGCACATCTTGCAATTTACAGTGCAGAGGCACAGCAATGTATTTTACATATATTGCCAGTCCCATGCACATACTTTTATAGTCATCTCTTGCAAGGAAATAGTGGATGATTAGTAAAGCTGATAGTATAAAACAAACATACAAACACAAACTATTGTTTGAGGTAGCCGCTCGCAGTCTTAAGTAATTGTTTGACTATGTGTATTGTTGTTCTTGATGTGGTTGGTCCCTTCTTAGCCAGTCTGAAAGAGGCTTGGTTGAATAGATGGGAAATGGAAATACTGGAAGAGAAATTTACGAACATATGGACATCCCAAATCCTAAAGTCAACATCAACCTCCTGAAAAGGAGAGATCAAACCACCATATTATGATTTCGCACTCAACACATACAACTTAACAGTTACTTGAACACAATACAATCAGAACATACTCCAGAGTGCTGGTGTGCACACATCCCTATGAAACAGTTGAGCACCATGTTTTTTAATGTCCAGTGCTTGCAGGTGTTAGGAAAGAGCTTCTTCCTCTGAGGCAAGACAAATGGAACACTTTGTACAGAGCTAAACAACGGCTCACAAATACTTGCAGATACCACTATATGACATTGGGCCAAAGGGTAGGCGTTCACAGGCTGCTTGAACAATAACCAACCAACCAACAAGCCAGATAGCCGCTCCTATTCTACCATTGGCTGTAGACATCGTCTTTCCTTCCTCTTGCAGCTTGTTGTTGTTGTTGTTGCTAATGTCACTCATTCTTGAGTTATGTAGACTTTCTTTGGAGGTGGGGTCCAGTGGTTCTCTTAACATCCTGAGGGGTACATGCGAAAGTGAACTGTGGTCCTGGCGCTGTAGTGCAAAGCAAGGCTCCACAGTTAGCTCACCACTATAGTGATCGCAGATTCAATCCCCCCATCATTAGCCAGACTGCCATGAAAAAGCCTTTTTCCATAAAGAAATGCTTGGAAGTGAGGTGGAGTCTTGATCAGTACGTTTCATGTGACACTGACTAACGTAACCTGATCAGTATGTTTTGACTAACCAAACTTTAGTTTTTTTCTTTTTTTTCTTATAGTTTATCATTTCTCCAGGATGGAATAAATGAAGGCCATAATTCTCACGGTGGTAATTCCTCTGTGAGAATCGGAAAACTCAAACTTCAGACTTAAAACCACTTGCTCACTCACAGGTAAGCTGTAAAAAGCCAAAGGTTAAGAATACTCAACTAAAAAAAACTAAATTAAGACTTGCAGAAAACGAATGCACCAGACTGAGAATATAGTATTTCAATAATGATACAGTAGCCCATATATGATACAGTAGCTCATATATGATACAGTAGCACATATATGATACAGTAGCCCATATATAATACAGTTGCCCATATATGAAACAGTAGTCCCTATATGATACAGTTGTCCATATATGATTCAGTGGCCCATATATGATACAGTAACCCATATATGATACAGTAACCCATATATGATACAGTAACCCATATATGATACAGTAACCCATATATTACACACACATTTATTAGCATGACTATTGCAGCAATGGTATATGGATTTGAGGTTTGGAGTCAATGCAAATCGGACGCAGAGAAGCTCTGTGCTACTGAAAGAGCAATGGTGTGAAGTCTTAAATATCTCCTTGAGAGACCACATTTGAAATGCCGATATCACCACCCAAACAGAGTTTCAAAATTGTTGTCAAATCTGCATCAATACAAGCAGACAGATCTGCGGGCCATGTGGTCTGCATGAGTGATGATGATAGATGGACGAGAAGGGTGTCTTTCTGGTGGCCATACAGCTACAAGTGTCTGCATGTCCGCCCACCAATGAGATGAAGAGATGATTTGCAACACGCCCTTGGACCATCATGGTACCCCAGGGTGTAGAACAGACATGGATTCAAGCAGCATCTGGTTATCTGGCATCAGGCAACATTTGCTTGATTTAATACCAGGATTCGGGATCAAGCTGCAGTGGTCAGCGACCCATAGCTGACTGCTAGCATCAGGGCCAGCGAATCATAGCTGCCAAGACCCTTCTACACCTCCACGCGGTGATCCTGGATAACAGGCTGCAGAAGGGCAGACTGGCTAGGGAGAAGGGATCGAAGAGGGAATGCTAACCAGGTACTCAAGAAATGCTTGCTGAAGTCGGATGTGTTGGACCGAAAGGTGCAAATATCCAGCCAAGCTGTAAACTACGACACAACGCATTCCGTTCTCTGGACTATACTCTGCTACTTAAACCCTTTCAGGATTTGGTAGTGGGAGATTGAGAACGAACGAAGAAGAAGAAGAATCCCAGGATTCAAGTAAGTCCATAGTCACAAAGATGCCAGTCAAACTGTTACCTGTGACACATCATATCTCCAAGACACTGGTTGTATAAAGACTCTGCAGAGTCTTCTAAACCAGTATAAAGATGTTAAGTTAAGTATATCTTACACTTGAAAAGAAAAAAGGAGATATACTTACGTCTGAGACCATGTCTAAGCACATGCTCTAAGACGACAAAAAACTGCTGCAAGGGAATGTAGTCATCGTCCAGCATCCGTCCATGTGCCAGAGATGAATCAATGAGCTCTTTGATCAGCAGTTTAGAAATATTCAACAGGTTGGCTCGCTCTATCAACTTGGGATCTCTTCCTGAAATGAGAAATAATAGAAGAGAGTGAGTTAATTAGGGTTACCATCCTTTGTTTCCTTTCAAGTATCTATTGTTATTATAGATTCAGCCACCCAAAAAAGCAGATCATCCTATGGTGGATTCTAACCGCTGTAGGACCCTTAGATACGATAAGGCAGATGAGTTAGCAAAAGCTGGAAGTGGCGGCACACAGACTCGTGATCAACAGAGCTATAAAGAAGCAAACACACTCATCAAACAATCCGTGAGGACAGAATGGAGACATCAGCACAATGAATACAAGCCAGAAAATGACAGCATAGACAAACTTGACAGATAAAGATCTTCAGACTCAGAACAAAACATTGCAGACTCAACACCCACTTTCACAGAATGAGTTTTAAAGACACTGCTGCAAGCGATTGTGGAGTCTCCAAGTAAATACTAGAACATATCCTGCAGGACTGCCCCACTTATGCAGACTGAAGAGAAGCAATCTGGCCTGCGGAAGTGACGATGTTCAAAAAGCTGTGTGGGACCGGCAAAGACCTGAAATGCACAGTCTCCTCTGTGAACCTAAGCACCGGGCTAGAAGCATAGGATCAGTTGATCGAAGGAGAAGAAGGATCCAGTCACACTCAGGCCCTCAACCTTCCACCCAATGCCAAGTAATGGTATCTGCACGTCTTTGTTAGTTGCTGTTTAGTTCCCTATCCAGTGTTATATTTTTTTAGAGGAAGATGCATCTTTCTAACACTGTTCGTGTGTTTTGTTGTTGGATTCTGTCCAGGTGATTGCTAAGTGGGTTCATAGTATGCAAATGTTCTGATCCTTCCTTGTGATGGGATTGATACTGCCCTGGGATTATGGCTTGCCGTGTGTGTATAGACCCCTCTTTGTGTTTCCTTTTGAGCATAAGTAAAGGTACAGAGTTTAATTCTTTGTCTCTACATGCTTCAGTCCACCCAGCTGCAAATAAGTACATCATAACGCAAGACAGTGAAGATGGAAACCGGTCAGCAAACATCACAAACAGCAGTGTTTGGTGTAGAAGGCCAACTTTACCTATAATTTTGTATTTATTTACAAAGGCAGACATTTTCTGATTTTCCTACTAAAAAGTAGAACAAAAGAATAACACAGTACAAAAGGGAGGAGAAAATTGAAGAGTCATGATTAGAAAAATGTAATGTATTAATGAATGGACTCATAAAAGAACAAATGTAAATATGTTTTATAAATTGAAAAATTAAATATATTTCCTTTTAATCACAATTTTTTTTTAGCTGTCTGCTACAGCAAATGTGTAAGACACTCCCATCTCAAGACAGCAAGTGAAAGCATGAAACGATGGGCACTTGAAACTCTCACGTTTGAATCAGCCCCTTGTCTCATATACACAGACGGATCAGCAATGATATATATGAGAAGTGGAGAACGAAGCATTAACACTCAATTTAAAAAATGGATAAGAAATTAAAATCTCGCTGGCTGCTGGAAAATTCTCAAACATCTTCAGAGCTGAGGCTGAGACACTAAGAATAGCTGCAATAGCTAACGTGGAAAACACAGATGTTACATCATTTGATATGTCCGAGATCAAGATACTGAGCAGTGCATGAGCTGTAGTGGTCAGCGACTCAAAACTGACTGCTAGCATCAGGGCCTGCAACCCAGAGCTGCCGAGGCTCTTCACCTCCACGTGCTGATCCTGGATAAAAGGCTGCAACAGGGCAGACTGGCTAAGGAGATGAGAAAAGGCTAGTCTGGTACCCAAAAATGCCATGATAAAGTCGGATGTGTCGGACCGAAAGGTGCAAATCTTGCAATCAAGCTGTAAACTATGAGATACCACTTTTCATCCTCTGGACTACATCCTGCTACTTGCAAAGCCCTTTTCAGAGCTTGGCAACGGGAGTTTTGATATGTTTAGGATTTTAAACACAATATGAGGATGCAAATGCTAATGTCAGGGTCAGGCAAAATGTACTGATCAAGACCCCAAATCATGTACCTTGAAACAGATTGTGTTATTACAGCCTGGTCAACAAGATTGGTATCAACATATTGATTCCCATAGTGATGAGTCTATTGAGAAGCCTTGCATTTCACTACAGCAAGAAGGACAGAGGACCAACTTCTTCAGTATGTGCCAGGATGTAAAAAGTTCCACAGCAAATCTGTTACCACAGACAATTCGCCAAGAGTAACAAACTCGGTAATATGATCAGAATGCATACTTCAACTCAAATGTGAAGTTGGTCCCTTTATATACAGCGCAAACATGGTGAAACATTGACTCTTTTTCTCGCCTGTTCCATTACATAGGTTGTCGTAAAGTCACCACACCTCAGTACATCACGGACTGTCCGTTGCCATTGCACTCTATCCATTGCATGTGTTACGGTTCCAAATAATGTTACACCTGTCCATTTGTAAATATCATCTGTCAAGCGCATCTTAGGGTGATCTTTCCTTCTTTTTCAAGAAACTGCACTTCAGAGTATCACATTTGGCAAACCATGAGAACATATCACATGGCTCCACCAGCAGAGCTTTTGTGGTTTAACAATTGAAAGGGGGTTCAGATACAGTCCGACAGATTGTCGGACAGTATTGTGCAAAACGGAATTCATGACGTGATCTCTAAATCATATTCCAAGGATCTTTCTGAAACACCTCATCTCCATGACCTGGATTTTCCACTCCAATACCGCATTTAATCTCCATGTTTGACCAAACTCAATATTCAGAGATTACAAGACTTTTATCAATAAATCTCTGAGAAAGATTCTGGGTCTGCAGTGGTTCGGCCAGGTGATAAATGAAAGCTTATGTAAAAGAGAACAGAAAAAAAAGTCAGGTGGAACACAAAATTTTAGGAAGAAGGTAACGCTTGATAGGTCCCACAGTGTAAAAGCCTTAAACCAGTGCCACTGCTGGGCAATCGCCGCCATGAAACACACTGGGAAATAATGGCAAAAGAAGGCCAAAGGACACATGGAGAACAGACTTAAGGCTGACACAAGAAAATATGGAAGCTGGAATGAACAGGAAAAAAAGCACAGTACCAGCCTGCGTGAATAGGGTCAATGCACCCCAAGATGATAAGGGTGAAGAGAGAGGGTTGGTTGATGGTCTATGTACCCCAAGGTGATAAGGGTGAAGAGAGAGGGTTGGTTGATGGTCTATGTACCCCAAGGTGATAAGGGTGAAGAGAGAGGGTTGGTTGATGGTCTATGTACCCCAAGATGATAAGGGTGAAGAGAGAGGGTTGGTTGATGGTCTATGCACCCCAAGGTGATAAGGGTGAAGAGAAAGGGTTGGCTGATGATCTATTCACCCCAAGATGATAAGAACAAAGAGAAAAGGTTGGTTGATGGTCTATGCACCCAAGATGACAAGAGTGAAGAGAGAGAGGGTTGGTTGATGGTCTACGTACCTCAAGGGGATAAAAGTGAAGTGAGAGGGTTGGTTGATGGTCTATGTACCTCAAGGTGATAAGGATGAAAAAAGAGGGTTGGTTGATGGTCTACATACCTCTATGCACCTTTAGGCAATAAATGGCAAAGAAACTGGAAAACTCAAGTGTTAATAGCTTTGTAAAAAAACAACACAATGCAATGTTTTAGGCCCTTGTATGGACTTTTCAACATCGTACCATCAGAATCATCGTCCGGCTCCCCCATGGTAACTTCCTCCATCTCAAGGTGGACATCTGCCAGCTCCTTCAGACACAACCAGTCTCCATCAACAGATACACGAAAGTTACACAAGTAAATTGTCTCCTCTGCCATGGCTCAGTGTCTCTTCTCCAGTTGCAGATACTGATTTACAAATTACAGTTCTTTTCCGCAAGCAATAAATAGTTGATTTATAATCTTTTCTTTTAACTACAAATGGAGATTCACTGTTAATTCTCTAGACAAAAACATTGAGATTTACAATGTCTTCTCTAAAAATTAAATAAGGAGACGTAATCATTTCTCAAGAACACAAAAGGAGATTTAGTGTTTTCCCTAACAACTAATAGGAAAGTCAATCTTTTTGCCTAACAACAATAGGTGATTTACAATCTTTTCTCACAGGATTGTACAGTTTTTTTTCCCCTAACAACTAATAGAAGATTTACAATAATCCTCTATGATGAAAACCAACAATAAATTGAAAATCAACCTCTATCATGAAAATCAACAATAAACTGAAAATCAACCTATAACATGAAAATCAACAATAAACAGAAAATCATCCTCTATGATGAAAATCAACAATAAACAGAAAATCATCCTTTCTAGTCAAAACAGAAATAAACAGAAAACCATCTTTTGAAAATCTACAGTAAACAGAAAATCATCCTCTCTGATGAAATTTAACATATAGAACATTATCATCTCAGATGAAAATCTACAATAAACAGAGCATCATGTTCTATATTCATTTTTTTACAATAAGCAGAGCTTCCTGTTCTATGTTGATGTTCTACACTAAATAGAGCATCATGCTCTATGTTGATGTTCTACAATAAACAGAACATCATGTTCTATGTTGATGTTCTACAGTAAACAGAGTATCATGTTCTCTGATGATGTTTTACAATAAACAGAGCATCATGTTCTCTGATGATGTTCTACAATAAACAGACCATAGTGTTCTATATTGATGTTCTACAATAATTAAACAGAACATCATTTTCTCAGATGAAGATCTAAAACAAATAGAACGTTGTGTTCTCTAGTGAAAATCCACAACAAACAGAACATTGTGTTCTCTAAAGAAAATCTACAACAAACATAACACTGTGTTCTCTTATAAAAATGTACAACAAATGGAACATCCCCTTCTCTTATCAAACATCTACAACAAATGGAACATTGTATTCAGTGGTGAAAATCTAAAAGAAACAGAACATCCGTGTTCTTTGATGAAAACTACAGTGAATTCAACATTATCATTGTAGATGAGAATCTACAACATAGAGAACATGATGTTCTCTTGAGAAAATCAACAATAAACAGAAGGACAGTCTGTGATGAATATCTACAAAATTTCTAAAGATAACGAAACTCCTACCCAAAAGTTACCTGAACGAAGGCCAGAAGGAGGCGGCTCCTTCGTCATGCAAAGACACAATAAGACAATCGTCGCTTTGTCTGAACCTTCTATTGCAAGTTTATACACAAACGAACGTTTACTCCGTTATGGGTAGAAGAGGAGCAAGTAGAGAGATACAAATGCAGCCAAAAAGCAGAGCACCGCTCACTGTGATACTAACAAAATAAGACAGAAAATCGTCATCTTTGATTAGCACAGAAAAGCAATGGTTAATGAGAAGCAATGCAGCAACGCTTGCAGATATCCCCGTTGGTTTAACAAAAAAAAGAACCTACAAAATCAAAAAGAGACAGCATAGTTAACTTCGATACCAACAAAATAAAACATAATATCATTCATTTTGATACACACAGACACACAAAAAGCGCACAATAGGATAGGAGCGACCGTAGTCTATCTGAAATAGCTAATTAGAGACAAAAAGGCAACCCCTGGCAAATATACATACTACTACACAGGTAAACAAAACCAACAAAGCACCCGATACCCTAACGCTGATATTCCTCACAGAATCAACCTAAGGCTCGGTTCAGGCTTGTGAAACCACACAACCGAAGATGTTCCAGATCGTTTTAAAAACCAAAAAACGCCGCAGAATACGTCGGTGGGAAGTACAAGCCAACGTAGAATATTTCTACATGCACACCAGTGGTGAGCGGAACACAGCGATGTGATCTCGATAGAATGGGCAGGGAATGGGGTGTGTATTGATCTCGGTCATTCACGAGTAGAATAGACGGATGCGAAGGTGGTTGTATCTCAAACATTATGATAATGGCAGGGTCATTTTGTCTAGGAAACGCTAAATAGGACGGGGTTAATCTTGTTCTTTTTACAAACAAGTTGGCTAGGCACCAGTAATTTGTTCTTTGTTCATAAATTTCTTTCTTTTTGTGTGATAACAGAAAAGGAATCTCACACTTCTCTGGAGGTCATCATCTTCGATAGCAACCCGTTGGAAGTATAAGAATTCCGTCTGGGAGTGTCATGGCGGGTGGGATCGATAACTGTTCAACGTGTGCTCGGCTCACGCTGGAGCGAGTGGCAGCGGAAGCGGGCAGACCAGTATCGATCTGGTTCTTGACTCAGTGTTCGCCATGGTTCCCAACTTGCGTGTTGCGATGGACTTCCAGGCGAGTATTGATGGACTTCGAGGTTTGTTGTGGACCTCAGGGCGTGTAGCAAAGAGCTTTGAGGGCTATTGTTATGGACCACGTGACATGTAGCAATGGACTTTGAGTGCTGTTGTTATGGACCACAGGACGTGTAGCGATAGACTTTGAGGGATGTTGTTATGGACCTCAGGACGTGTAGTGATGGACTTTGAGGGCTGTTGTTATGGACATCAATGTGTGCAGCGATGTGCATAATGTCTTTAGTGATGGGTTTTCTTCCTCATCGTTGTCCACTTGTGTATTCGTGTATCGTATATGTGGTATTGTTTCTGGAGCTTTCTTTCAAAAGGATGTCATTTCTTATTATTCCAGTGATTACCAGATATCCAAGTTTTCATTCTTGCATAAAGAATGCCAGGAAATGCAGCACGGACAATGAGTTGGCTGCTTGCAACAGGGTCAGTGAAGCAGAGCGGACCAAGACCCTTTTCCGCTTCCAAGCGGCGGCCCTGAAAACAGGCTGCACTAGTGTGGCCTGGCTAAAAGAATGGGGATAGCAGTAGGGAGGTAAACCTAGCACCCAAAAATGTATCGGGCCAAAAACGTGCAGATATCGCAGCCCCGCTGTAAACGACGACACATCGTCTTTTACCGAATGAAAGCAGATGGAAAGAAGTATAAAGAACAGTTGGCCGACCTCAGACGAGGCTCAAAGATGTGAGCGTGACATGAAGACAATGGACATGAGTCTCTGAAATTCTAGGAAGGTGAAGTTGCAGACCAATCACAGCGGAGATTTCCTCTAAAGAGAAACCTCATGGTGGTCGAAAAGATGCTCTTGCAACACGGAGACGTGAAAGAACAACACCACAAGAAGAAATACAACCACAACCCCAGTAGAATCATCCTATAGCCAGTGGTGACTAAAAGCGGCTACTAAATTGCAGAATAACATCTTCTTCTTCTTCTTCTTTGCGTTTGACTTTTTTTCTCTATTCCCCAAGGCGGTGTGCGTTGCACTGTGGTTTTTATTTTGCGTCTGTTGTCCCAGTGCATCCGACTTCAGCATGGCAGTATAATATATCAATAGGGTATTGCTTAATGAGCTTTTATTCAAACTAACAAGGATACAAGTAACTTAGTATGTTGCAAAATCAAACAAGTAGGGTCAAGTATATTTTAAATTTCTCAGAATTCGGTAAATGGGGATCAAGATGCTGAGCATTGCTTGAACTGCAGCGGCCAGCGACCCATAGCTGACTGCCAGCGTTAGGGCCAGCAAACCAGAACTGGCAGGATCCTTCTACACCTCCGCACGATGATCCTAGATAACAGGCTGCAACAGAGCAGACTGGTTAAGGAGAAGGGATCGGAGAGGGAAGACTAAACCGATACTCAAATATACCTGCTGACATCGGATGTGTAGGATCGAACGATGCAAATATTGCAGTCAGGCTCTAAACTACGATACATCTTATTCCGTTCTCAGACAACATCCTGCTACTTGCAAAGCCCTGTTCGGGGTTTAGTAGCTGGAGATTGAGAAGGAACGAAGAAGAATTGGTACATTAAATCGCAAATCTTCTCAGTTATGAAACAATGTAAAAAAAAAATAAGGTTGGGTTAAGTATGTCACAAAACAGTGCAATTTTGGCTTGTATGTCGTAAATCCGAGCAAGTTTGCTGGGTAAAACATATTGTAAATTTGTCCAGTTTCAGCAACGTCGCAAAATCGAGCAAGAGTCGGTAACTTGTGTTGTCATAACTGCAACTTGAGAACCCCACTGTCTACGATGCTCAAAGGCTGGTTTGGAAACCTGGAAATGACTGTCTGACGTAATGTTTTATTTTAGCTGGGAAAGGAATAGTGTGTAGAAGAACCACGCGTTGACTGGTTTCCTCTCCCCATTCATTAAGCCTGAAAGACGTCAGCAGTAATACACACTTAAAAACAGAAGAAGAAATAGTGAAACTCCCAATTGAGCATACAGACGCTTTCATGAGAAAGTCAATAATTTTCGCATTCATAGCCTACACATCTTTCCAACTTAAAACAGCGAAAAATGTCAGGTCGATTTGGTATCTTTCCAAAGATGCAACAGTACAGAGTAGCACACGCGTAAACACGGCTTTTCCTTCCCTCCTGCCAGTTTCTTCTCTCAGACTCTGTTAATAATATGTATATTTGCTTGTTTGTATATACATATATAAACATATATATAGACATATATAAACATATACATATATAAACATATTTATAAATATATACATATATAAACATATATAAATATATATATATATCCCACTAAGTCGCTCTGCTAAATGGGGAAATTTTAAATGGCGTGTGACGGTACATAAATACCCACATATTAATAACACACAGCAAATGACCATATTCACGCTGAGGTCGTGGTACGCTCCAGTTCATCCCAACTGTAAATGAGAACTGGAATTATAGTTAGAGAAGGCAAGATAGGGAGGAAGGCAACTGTTCATTCTACATATCCCACAAACTGAGAATGTGAAGGAGAATGAAGTCTCCGTCCCTTCATCTTCCAACCGGGAACAAGTTGCAGAGCAGTGCATGAGCTGCAGGGTCAGCGACCCAAAGCTGACTGCTAGCGTCAAGACAAGCGAACCAGAACTGTTAAGACCCTTCTATACCTCCACGCGGCGATCCTGAACAACAGGATGCAGCAGGGCAGACTGGCTAAGGAGAAGGGCTCGAAGAGGGGAGGCTAACCAGGTCCCCAAAAATGATTGCCGAAGTCGGATGTGTCCGACAAATATTGCAGTCAATCTGTAAACTACGACACAACGCATTCCGTTCTCCTGACACCATCCTGCTGCTTGTAAAGCCCCTTTGGGGGCTTGGTAGTGAGAGTATGAGAACGAACGACGAAGAAGATCTTCCAACCGCAGTTACTGCTATGAAACTACCTTTACCTCGAATTCTTGTTTAACAAATATTTTATGGCCATATCAGCCATTTTTTTTTAACTATAGAGAACTGAACGAGAAACCAAGAAATACAGCAAACACTGGTAACGACGCAATCTATGGTATACATATAAACATACATCAAATGAAGTGTAAAAAACAGAAATAGATATGGTCAGATACCGCGCTAAGTCGAAAACAGATAGGGAACATACCTACCTTACGATCAAAATGTCTTCATAAGTGACAATGAACAACAAAAACAGGTCATATATTTTTGTTGAGCCCTGCGCCTGATGAAGGCCGTTTAGACGTAACGTTGGTTTCATATTTGTTTTCGTCTTAACGCGTTATTTATTTATGTTTTTTTTACACTAAATGATTTGGGGAATGCGAAAAGAGTGCCACATGAAGGTTATATTAAAACATGGGGATCAAGATGCTGAGCAGCACATGAGCTGCAGTGGTTAGCGACCCATAGCTGACTGCTAGCGTCAGGGCCAGCGAACCAAAGCTGCCAAGACCCTTCTACACCTCCACGCGGTGATCCTGGATAACAGGCTGCAGCAGGGCAGACTGGCTAAGGAGAAGGGATCGAAGAGGGAATGCTAACCCGGTACTCAAAAATTTTTTGCTGAAGTCGGATATGTTGGACCGAAAGGTGCAAATATCGCAGCCAAGCTGTAAACTACAACACAACGCATTCCGTTCTCTGGACTACATTCTGCTATTTAAGCCCTTTCAGGGTTTGGTAGCGGGAGATTGAGAATGAACGAAGAAGAAGAAGAAGAAGATATTAAAACATGGTACAGGAGGAACAACCCATATCAAATATTGATGATATATTAACAAGGCAAGGGCAGTTATATATAGATAGACAGACAGACATACAGATAGGAAAAAAGATAGGCAAACAGGCAGAAAGACAAGCAGGCAGAAAGACTGACAGACAGAAACATGTATATATATATTTATATATATATATATATATATATATATATATATATATATATATATATATATATATATATATATATATATATTTTTTTAGAGAGAGAGAGAGAGAGAGAGAGAGAGAGAGAGACAGACAGACACATATAGATAGACAGACAGACAAACAGGCAGAAAGACATACAGACAGAGACATATATATATAGACAGACAGCCACATATAGATAGACATACAGGCAGTCAGAAAGACAGACATACAGAGAAATATAGACAAACAGACAGGCAGGCAAGGCAAGACTAGACTATACTAAACTAGACTAGACTAGACTAGACCAGACCAGACCAGACTAGACTAGACTAGACTAGTTTCCCCAGCAGACTGTTGAAAACATGGCGGGAGTGAAACGGAATCCGTCAAGAGTTGATAAGAGCGGTGATTCGTTTTCTAACAGCTGAAGGATGTCGGCCGACGCGTGTTCACCTGCCACTATGTGGAAAAGAAACGAATCACCCTCCTCTTCGTATCGCAGCAAGTGGTTCAAACTTCATCCCATGTGTTCTTTTGTATGGTGGTTGGTCAGCAACCGAGGTACCCATTATGAACACACCTTCCGATACTTCAGTTTCTTGGATGTCGACCAGTTGACATCGCAGAATGCAGGCAGTTTATGGTGTATGG
Organism: Ariolimax columbianus; assembly: GCA_036924085.1. NCBI lineage: Eukaryota > Metazoa > Mollusca > Gastropoda > Stylommatophora > Arionidae > Ariolimax > Ariolimax columbianus. The sequence goes on from JAVGWX010000006.1 coordinate 40,302,289, forward strand.
TGATAAAAGTGTGTCAAAGACAACAGTGAAGAACTGGACAACGATGTTTAAAGAAGGACGTGAGTTAACGAAAGATATTCCGAGACCAGGTCAGGTGCATGTTATTGCGCCAGAAGATGCCATCGCCAAAACTGATGCAGCAATTCGGGTGGACCGTCGCCGGAGCTTACGTTCGCTAGCAGAGGAATTCGCTGTGTCGCTAGGGATAGTTCAAATGGGGGTTAGCAAGAAACTGAGGTATCAGAAGATGCGTTCACAATGCGTACCTTGGTTGCTGACCAACCACCATAAGGATAAACCCATGGGATGGAGTTTGGACCACTTGCTGTGATACAAAGAGGAAGTTGATTCGTTTCTTTTGCGCATAGTTCCAGGTGATGAATCGTGGTGACATCACTTTGAGCCCAGCAGCAAAACTGCTACGGAAGATCTTTAGTTAACTCACGTCCTTTTGTAAATATAGTTGTCCAATTCGTTACTGTTGTCTTCGACACACTTTTGTCACCATAAACTGCCTGCATACTGCGATGATTGTCAACTGATCGACATCCTTCAGCTGCTAGAAACGGAATCACCGCTCGCGGATCAACTCTGGACGGACTCCCTATTACCCCGGCCATGTTTTCAACGGTCTGCTGAGGAAACTTTGAGTCGGAGGATAATGGAATTTTGCAAACTTGCCGCTTGGTATGTGCTGTTAACACCTGAAGTGGCGTCATGATGCTCATCGTACGTATGTTCACTTGTTGCAGTTCGGTCCGGTTTCATTTGAACATGCCTAGTATATATTAGGCTCCACCACCATAATCCAATGGGGCATGCGTGTTGCTAAGCATCGGCAGCACTGAATGCACATAGACAACTTGGTTTGACAGAAAGCTACACACACAAAAACACCTCCCTCAAAATTATATCGAGAAATAAAGAGACGATAACTGACATTTCAAGAGCCTTAAAGGCTGAAGGAATCTGTAACCCGATATTTTTCAGAAATTGTTTTCAGTCCAGCGGACATTGGGACATCATCACCACGCTAAAACTGTTTAAAATAAGCAAAACCTGCTTTAAGTTTAAAACAAAACAAACACACAAAACCACCATGCACTCGCCTCTAAAACAGCACAACTTGACATAGATTTGAATTCCAAAAACAGCAAGAAGTATTTTGTTTAACTATAAAAATAAACTTGAAAGCTTATGCCGGTCCTTTTATGCAAACTAAAGCCTGTATCATATATTAGTCTGGAGTCAAGTCTTGACACATTTCGGGGGAACGATAAACAGAAGTCGGCCATCGGTCTTTCAAAAGTAATACTTAACAGTTCTAGACAGAAAACTGTTATACACAGGCAACTGTTATAAACAGGCAACTGTTATAGACAGACAACTGTTATAGACTGGCAACTGGTATAGACAACTGTTATAGACATGCAACTGTTATAGACAGGCAACAGTTATAGACAGACAACTGTTAGAGATAGACAACTGTTATAGACAGGCAACAGTTATAGACAAGCCACTGTTATAGAGAGACCATTGTTATAGACAGACAATTGTTATAGACAGACATCTGTTATAGACAAACAGCTGTTATGGACATACACCAGTTATAGACAGGCAGCTTTTATAGACAGGCAACTGTTGTAGACAGACAGCAGTTACAGACAGACAACTGTTACAGACAGACAACAGTTATAGATAGACAACTGTTAGAGATAGACAACTGTTATAGACAGGCAACAGTTATAGACAGGCCACTGTTATATAGAGACCACTGTTATAAAGAGACCATTGTTATAGACAGACAATTGTTATAGACAGACATCTGTTATAGACAAACAGCTGTTATGGACATACACCAGTTATAGACAGGCAGCTTTTATAGACAGGCAACTGTTGTAGACAGACAGCAGTTACAGACAGACAGCAGTTATAGACAGATAACAGTTATAGACAGCAGCTATACGTAGATAACAGTTACATGAATAACAGCTGTAGACAGACAACAGCTATAGACAGACAACAGCTATAGACAGACAACAGTTATAGATAACAGTCATAGACAGACAACTGTTAAAGATAACAGCTATAGATAGACAACTGTTATATATAACAGTTATAGACATACAACAGTTATAGATAACAGCTATAGACATACATCATTTATAGACAGACAACAGCTATAGACAGACAACAGTTATAGACAGACAACAGCTACTGACACACTGCCGAAGACGGATGTGTCGGACCGAAAGGTGCAAATATCGCAGTCAAGCTGTAAACTAGCGACCCAACGCATTACGTTCTCCGGACTACATCCCGCTGCTTGCAAACTCCTGTTCGGGGCTATGGTAGCTGGAGATTGAGAACGAATGCAGAAGAAGCTTTAGACAGACAACAGCTATAAACAGACAACAGCTATAGACAGACAACAGTTATAGACAACAGCTATACTCAGATTACCATTCATTTCATCAAGATGCAGCTTTGGTTCATCAAACTATTAAACATAACCTATCTGCTCACGAGCTGCGCAGCTGATGGTGGTTTTTCAAAGTGGAGATGGGCAGCTTAAACCGGCCAAGATTAGTTTTCACTTTTTCATCATTACATAAAGAACATTTTGTATTTTTCTTATCTTAAACTGACAGTGGCGACACCAGTAACGCATTATTGACAATGTAAGCCATATTTATGTCATGTGGTAACTTCAATAACCAAGATAGTAACACCCACTGCTGACAAGTCTGCAATATTATTTTCCTTATGTGTGTTCTTCTTTAATACGGTATAATACAGTACACTTGTACTTTCTTTCTATGTAAAGAATGTATGTGTATTAAAAGTTCGAAAAAACAGGCAATGAATTTTGTAGCATCGGCTAATTTTCAAAATAAGCCAAACGAATTTTCTGACTACGAACAATTAATATTACTCCGCCATGGCAGGTACCAACCCCGGACCAGAAATCAGAAACGTTGGGTGGTGAAGCCAGCTCCTCCACATCATTAAAAAAAAACCCTCTCGCTACAAAAACATCAACCAATAACATCTAATGAGTGGTCATTGAAAGAGAAAGGGTTTTCAACAGTCTATGACGCAGAGCAGTCAGAAAAGCAAGGAAACTAGTTCGTGGACCTCCTTTTCATCAACAAGGAAAACCTCCAGATTCTGCACCTGAAATGCGAGAACCACGTGGGAGGCGGGAAAAACAACTCAAATTGCAATAGAGAGAGAGAGGGAGAGAGAGAGACAGAGGTATAAGATCATAATCCTAAGATGGTGAAATAAGATGGACTCGCGCATCGGTTAAACCACGCTCCAAGAAACTGGTTGTATACAGACTCTGTAGAGTCTTCTAAACCAGTATAAAGACGTTACGTTAAGTTAAGACTAGCTCAAGAAAGAGAAATCGTTAACTTAACTTCGCTATACTGGTTTAGAATGCTCTGCAGAGGCTGCATACAAACAGTTTATGCTACGCCACTTAATCTAAAATTAACTGTGTGCATCCAATCTAATCTGGAATGCATTAACTGACCCTGCCTCCACAATTTCCTGTGACAATTAAGAACAAGAAAGGAGATCTCTCTCTCTCTCTCTCTCTATTAAATAGATTGATGGGAATATAAAAGTGAACGGTCCGACAGCAACAAGGACGACAAATCATCAAAATATAGAAATGAAAGCCCTAGAATCATCATATAAAAAAGTACAGAAAGGAATTTTTGTAAATAAGATTACAGGGAAAGCCGCAAGCATGGTAGCTATAAATAGAGTAATGATAGCAGCCCTGGGGGATTTTGGTATTAATCTAGGCATGGACATCTACAAAACAAGGTCAATACCACTTGACCTGCGTAGGTTCGTCTTATACCACTGCCAAAGAAACAATGCAACAGAATGCACAAATTTTATAACAAATTATCTTATGAGGAACACAAATAACATACTGTTTAAAATTATACCGGAGAAAATAATATGTAAATTAGACAACAAAGTTCCTGAAAAACAATTTGGATTTTGACAGAAAAACGGAACAAGAGAAGCAATATATTGTATAAGAACATGACAGAGAAATGCATAGAAGTTCAACAAAGCATGTACGTGTCTTTTGGCCGAGTCCAGCATTGGAAGCTGATAATTAAATGTATGGAAGGAATAGGTATGGATGGAATAGGTATGGATGGAAAAGGTATGGATGGAATAGGTATGGAAGGAATAGGTATGGATGGAATAGGTATGGAAGGAATAGGTATGGATGGAATAGGTATGGATGGAAAAGACAAGAGAATACCCAGTAGTGTCCGATAAAATACGGCAGGATTTACACATGATATGTTAATGTAGAATAATGTCTGAGGCAAGGATGCATACTGTTCCCATGTCTGTTTAATACAAGCGTATTTACACAGAATAAGTTTTTTTTAATGGACAGAGTTGTTGTTAAGATATGTGTAAGACATACTTAACGTCTTTATACTGGTTTAGTAGACTGCACAGTCTGTATACAACCAGTTTCATTTAGATTTCCTTACTCTAAAAGTTATGCGTATCCAATCTATTCTTAAATGCATTACTTGTCCTTGCCTCGACTACTTTATGTGGCAATGCATTCCAAGCATTCACTACTCTCTGACTAAACAAATATTTCCTAATATCTAATCTAGATCTTTCTTTAGTTAATTTGTAGCTATGCCCTCTTGTTTTTGCAGGTGGTTGTATTGTGAAAAACTTGTTATAGTCTAATTTATCCTCTCCTTTGATTGTCTGTATTAAATCACCTCGAATTCTCTGTAGGCTGGTTTCTCTGTCTTTCCTTATAATTGTAATTCTGGAATCCCACGATCAGCATTGTCGCTCTTTTAAAAAAATCCTTTCCAGCATGTTTATAAGTACACAGTACTCCAATCTATATCTAAATAATGCTTTATACAGGCTGACGGTCACTTCCTTGCTCTTATGTTTAATATTTATTTTGATCATACCTAACATTGCATTTGCCTTTTTCACTACTACCTGGACTTGCTCACTCACTTTACCTGCATGATCTATTGTAACCCCCAGGTGTTGTTGAATGCCTACCTTGAGTCAGTGTACCATGTTGTGCGCACTGAAAATGGTGATAAATTACAGGTGGCAATACATTTTCTCACATACTGAATGTGTGGCTGGCTGGAGGTAGACCAGGGCACTTCAGACTATTGTGCTATGCTGGGCTTCATCTGCGTGTCGCTCAGCACTATGGGGATCATGTAGATCCCTACCTGGTTAGCGAGACTGCCATGAAACAACCTGTTTCCAGGGAGAACTGCATAGAAGTAAGGTGGGGGTCCTGGTCAGTATGTTCACATGAACCTAATATTTTATTATCAGTATGTTTTGCCTGATCAGAACTTTAGTCTCGTCTCCCCTAATAGACTGATTAAATATCAGGACTCATTATCAGTGAAGCATTAATAAACAGCCTCAGATAATGTGGGTAACAGTTCTGCTGCCTGAATGTAAACAGGAACTTCAGGAAATGGTGAATCAAGTAAAATAAGAACTACAGGAAATGGTGAATTGAGTAAAATAAGAACTACAGGAAATGGTGAATCAAGTAAAACAAGCACTACAGGAATTGGTGAATCAAGTAAACAATAACTACAAAACTTGGTGAATCAAGTAAAACAAGAACTACAGGAATTGGTGAATCAAGTAAAACAAGAACTACAGGAATTGGTGAATCAAGTAAAACAAGAACTACAGGAATCGAAATCTGACCTCAATATATCCACTTTTGCTTTAGATGAAACACTACTGCATAGTTTTGTGTCATCAGCTAATTTTGCAATCATGGATCCGATATCAGACGTTAGGCACATATGCCATTTTTGACAAAGCTGCTCTGGATTTTCATTGTCTGAAAATCAGGTCATGGAAAAATTAGATGGTCAGATTTACTTTTGCTAATATCAAGACGTTATTATCCACAATTTAGTGCGATAGTATAATAATTTAACACGTGTAAGACAGTTCTTTACAATGGTAGGGGGAAGTCATTATTCAGAGTGGTGTTGGGCAAGTTAGCAGAGCCACCAATGCTGTAGAGTCTAGTTGCCACAGGATTATTGGTAGGGGTAGAGCTGCCTATAATTCTACGGCAAGATATCCCTGGAAAAGTTTGTACTGGCTCCAGAAATGGGAAACTTGACATTTTGTACAAGCCAAATGAATACGAGCTGTAAACGGTGTGACAACAGAAGTACCCTGCGACTGGTGGCTATGTTAAATGGGCGGAGTTTAAGACAGGGTCTAGGAAGCATAGGAGATCGATAAAAAAGAAACAATTCATCCAGGGGAGTCTTAACTGTGGATTTCAAGGGCATTGCGCTCTAGCCTGTTGAAAAGGACAGTACATGGTACCCACAGATACGGGAAAGAAAACTGGCCGGAAAAGTGACATGAAGGCGTGAGTTCGCAGCATAAACTCTAAGCAGTGGTAACTTCAGTCTAACCAAACAAACACTTAATGGGTGCAGAATTACGGTAAGCTCAGGGGTGCGCACTAGTCACCCTTGAACGAAGCTGTAATCTGGGCTCCAGCAAGTTTGAACGTCTCACACGTACAAACAAGGTGTAGTCAAGATACCAAAACACTGTAGCAAAACTGTAAGGTTGTATGAAAAAGGTGTATCATACCCCAAAGGGAGAACATTCCCAAAATACGAGGGTGGTATCTTTGGTTCCACAGCGGAGACTAGATGGACAAAAGATGTCAGAGGTCAGTCGCAAAACCACAGATGAGGACCACAAGACGTTCATTTAGTTTATTTGTTGCTATTGACAGAGAAAATATGGACAAAGGACCTCAAAATGATCCGGGTTTATATCTGGAGATACCATCAAGTTAATTACTGAAAGTCTCTGATAAGAGAGTTTTAATTGTAGATAGATCAGACGAGATAAATGATGTGACTGACTAGATGATGCAATGTATGATTAACCATGTTTTTGAAATAAAAGAATCAGTTTCCGTGTTTCGTGTTTTTTTCATGTGAGAAGGTAAATACTTAATGTAAGGGGGATAATGTGTGTAAGGTGTGCTCATGCTCGGCACCACATTCCAGTGGCGCTGATGTCGGCTAGCTCTTCCCTGGGAGAGTGAAAAGTGAAATTAGTAGCCTGCCGATTAAGTGAGCTCACAAGCCAACCTCATCTCCTCGGGGTACACACTGAGCAAATAGAACCGCGAGGCTCTAGGCTAACGAGGCAATGGCTCGTGTGGGGGGACGGGCTCCTCCAGGTTAAATGCAGATGTTGGCCCACCGCAGCTTGGAGAGGAGATGGGCGCCGCCAGGTGATTTCAAGCCTAAGAATCACACATGAGGACAAAAACGAAATCTATTATACCGGATCGGTCGCAGCCCGGGTCAACAAGGACCGCGCCTGCCGTTCCACACCAGGGCGGAGATGTTAAGTGTGCAACTGGTGATACAATTCGACTCAGAGGAGAGGATTTCATTCTGGGCACTTGGAATGTTAGAACTCTAAGTGCAAGTGGGAAAATAAAAGAACTGACCCATGAGATGGATAGATACAGCTGGAATGTGCTTGGCATATGCGAATTTTGCCTGGTGCGGGCACGTCGGGAGGTCCAACGGAATTACCAACTCGATACTCTTTGGTTCCGTACCGGGACAGAGAGGGCGAGGACGTCCAAGGAAGAGATGGGTGGACAACATCACTGAGTGGTCAGGCGGCGACAGACAGAGAGGAATGGCGTGGGATTTTGGGAGTGTTTTCGTATGTGCCCCAACGACCTGATGGGTTAAGGGATGAACTGAACTGAACTGAAGGGGGATAAGTTAGTGATCTGCTGCAAAACAAGAACTACATGAATTTGTGAATCAAGTAAAACAAGAACTATGGGAATTGGTGAATCAAGTAAAACAACTACAGAAATTGGCAAATCAAGAACTACATGAACTGGTGAATCAAGTAAAACAAGAACTACAGGAATTGGTGAATCAAGTAAAACAAGAACTACAGGAATTGGTGAATCAAGTAAAACAAGAACTACAGGAATTGGTGAATCAAGTAAAACAAGAACTACAGGAATTGGTGAATCAAGTAAAACAAGAACTACAGGAATTGGTGAATCAAGTAAAACAAGAACTACAGGAATTCGAGAATCAAGTAAAACAATAACTACATAAATTTAGGAACCAAGCAAAACAACTACAGGAATTCGTGAATCAAGTAAAACAATAACTACAGAAATTTAGGAACCAAGCAAAACAAGAACTACATAAATTGGTGAATGAAGTAAAACAACTACAGGAATTGGTGAATCAAGTAAAACTAGAACTACAGGAATTGGTGAATCAAGTAAAACAAAAACTACAAAAACTGGTAAATCAAGCAAAACAAGAACTACAGAAATTAGCGAATGAAGTAAAACAACTACAGGAATTGGTGAATCAAGTAAAATAAGAACTACAGGAACTGGTGAATCAAGTAAAACAAGAACTACAGGAATTGGTGAAACAGGTAAATGAGTATAAGAATTGAATCAAGTAAAACAATATACAGGAATTGGTGAAACAGGTAAAACAAGAACTACAAAAATTGGTGAAACTGGTAAAATAAGAACAACAGGAATTGGTGACTCAAGTAAAATAAGAACTACAGGAATTGGTGACTCAAGTAAAATAAGAACTACAGGAATTGGTGAATCAATTTTTTTTAAAAAGAAGCCAAGCAAACATTAAGATAATTATCTATAGAAAAACATAAATGATAAAACACTAGAAGAGACAAGAAGCTTCTCCTGTCTTGGAATACAGTAATAAAGGAAAGAAGAAGCGAAATAGTTATTAAGAACAGGGATTGGCAGGACCATTTTCACCAAAATGAGAAAAATACGGACATCTTCTTCTTCTTCTTCTGCGTACACAGTCAGACAGTAACCATTATTTTCTCGAAAAAAGCGGCGGTCATCCTGAGACTCTCGCCACTACCATAGAGCTTGTCTTGCAGTTCCACTGGCAATGGCCACATCTGCTCTCTCTGATCCTCGTATGTCGGGCAGTTCTGCAGCAGATGTTCAGTGGTCATTTTACCAGTACCGCACGGGCATTCGTCGGTACACCCTATCTTCAATTTGTTGAAGAGGTGGTACCTCAGTCTGTTGTGGCCAGTGCGAAGTCTGAAGACAACGACCTGCTCTCTTCGGTTCAACTGGTAATAGGCATCGTTTTTGGTGTAACCAGTATGTTCGGTTTCCCATTTGGACATGTACCTGGCTTTGATAAGCCGTTTTGACTCTTCGTACGTCATTCTGGTATCTATTTGTGGTAGCCTTGCACCTTCTTTTGCCAGTCTGTCTGCTTCCTCGTTGCCTTGGATGTTGCAGTGTGACGGAACCCACTGTACCACTACCCTTTTTGGTGCGGACTGTTGGCACAGTTTGCAGAGTGCTGCTCTTAAGTCATTAAGCTCAGTGTTTTTCTGGCTTTTTAGCGCTATACGGACATCTAAATAAATAACACTCAAACTATATAAATGAGAGTGATCAAGTGTTATGCTCACTTGTCATTTTAGTATGGAGTAAAAATATGAAAGAAAAATAAATGGTTGGAGTGGATGGATGCCTTTGAAATTTGGATAAATAGAAACAATGAGGTCAATCTGATGGAGAGAAAAAAGGAAGTATTTGAGAAATTAGGAGTCCAGATCACTGCTGAAGACGGATGTGTCGGACCGAAAGGTGCATATATAGCAGTCAAACTGTAAACTAGCGACACAACGCATTCCGTTCTCCGAACTTCAGCTTGCTATATGCAAAGCCCTGTTCAGGACTTGGTACCGGGAGATTGAGAACGAACGCAGAAGAAGAAAAAGAAGAGTCCAGAGAGAATTACTGAAAAATATATTGCTAAGAAAAAATTGGAAGAAAAGGTGGAGTGCAAACTTGTGATAAGTGGATGGATAACATTAAGAGATACAAAGAAAATCCTGCCAGATTGCACAATCAAATCAAGCAAAGAAGGTCTCTGGAGAACAATTGCTGCTGAAATCTGATGTGGAAATGGCAAATTAAACAACTGAATATTTTAAAAACTCCAGTAACTATATATATTTGTTTCCAACATGTCGGACACAGACAGCAGAGGTAACGAAGTGGAAGATTGGGCGATAGACACAAATCTCTATCTAATCAATAGGCCGGAGGATAGCCCTAGCTTCTATTCTAGAACATGGCATACCACCTCTACTCCCGATTTGGCCTTCTCCACAGTGGACATTCACCATAAAATCGACCGCCAGGTGCTAAACCAATAAGCAGGTAGCGACCACAGGCCAATTAGGCTAGAAATTGATATGGAAGTAGGCCCACAGGAAACAAAACCGCTCCCACGTTGGAATTACAAACGAGCCGACTGCAACAGATCTGCAAGCCTGACAGACGGGCTGTGTGAAACCATCAACACACAGAACAACAAAATGAAGCCCATGGTGGAAAGCCTAAGCAAAGCAATAATGCAAGCCGCCACTGAAACCATCCCAAGAGGGGCAAGGAAAAATTATAAGCCCTATTGGAATGATGAGTTGCAGAAAGCGGAAGACGCAGTCACAAATGCTACCATCAAGCAGGGCAAAAACTTGCTCACTGGAAAAAAAGCCGCAAACGCCTTTGTTGAACACTATACCAGAGCAAACCACATTGATGTCCCTGCAGACAGGCATACAGGTATTGTACCCCAGACATGGAAAGACGCAGTACTTGTACCAGTACCAAAAGAAAGGAAAAGACAAAACAGATCCAAATGGATACAGTCCTATCAGCCTACTGAGCTGTGTCGGCAAACTGATGGAACGTATGATAAACACCAGACTAATATGGCATCTGGAAGGAAAACACATACTAATTCCACAGCAAGCAGGCTTTAGACAGCACAGATCCACTGAGGATCAGGTCATCCTCATAGCCCAGAAAATAGAGGATGCCTACCAGGAGCAAAAACACACAGTAGCGGTTTGGGTGGACCTGGAAAAGGCATTTGACAAAGTCTGGAAAGAGGGACTTAGAGTCAAACTAAGAAGAAGTGATGTTTGTGGGAAAATGTACAAATGGATCAGTCACTACCTCAAAAACAGAACGGCCAGAGTTCAAGTACAAGTGCAGATGAGCAAAAAGGTGACACTTGAGCAGGGAGTACCCCAAGGGGGAGTACTGTCACCCACACTCTTCCTGGTGTATATAAATGATATAACAGAATATACCAAGAAGAGTCCATAGCTCAATGTTTGCAGACGATCTGGCTATGTGGACCTCTGAAAAGAATCTCACCATAGCAAGAAATCAGATGCAGCAGGCCCTAACGTCGCTGGAAGAGTGGGCGGACTCATGGCTGGTCAAAATAAACGAGGAAAAAACGACATGTACAATATTCTCGCTATCAAACAAACCCCAAAACACCAAATTAAGTCTTAACGGCAAATACCTGCAGCCAAACGACAACCCAAACTACCTGGGAGTCTCATTTGATCGGCGCATGACATTGATAAGTCAGATCGAGAGAAACCGAATGAGAGCCAGAGAAAGAATGGCCATCATGAGGAAACTTGCTGGCACAAGCTGGGGAGCAGATGAAAGTATACTAAAGAAACTGTACACTGGAAGAGTGAGACCAGTTCTCGAGTATGGCATTGCGGCATCGACAATAGCAGCAAAGGCGAACTTCGATAAAATTAGCAAAACTCCAAAACCAAGCCATGAGAGTTATAACAGGAGGCATGAAGTCAACGCCAATTGTAGAACTTGAATTGATTACAAAACTGCAATCCATGACCGACAGAAGAGACTGCAGAGCCCAGCTGCAATCAGAGAAACTTAGAAGATTGACTGACCATCCAATGCACCAGAGACTAAACAATCTCGGAAATGGAAAACTAAAGCGGAGAAACTTTGCAGAAATAGCCAAAGCAAAGATGCACGAAGACCCCATGAACGCAATAACAACACCAAAGCACATCCCTACTGTACGAAAACTGCCAGACTGAAAAAGAAAGAAAAGATACTACGCTGAGCAATATAACGAAAAACTACCCAAGCATGGACTGGACCCATGCATACACCGACGGTTCTGTAACAAACACAACACAGAACGGAGGGGCAGGAGCACTTCTGAACCTACCAAATGGCAAAAAAATAACACTGTCATTCGCTACTGGAAAATACACAAGCAATTTCAGAGCCCAGGCAGAGGCACTGAGGGCGGCAGTGGAAGAAATGGTGACAGGTAAAAGGAATGAAAGCCATATAGTCCTGCTTACAGATGCCCTGGCCGTAGTCACAGCACTAAAAAGCCAGAAAAATACTGAACTTAATGATTTAAGAGCAGTACTCTGTCAACTATGCCAGCAGTCCGCACCAAAAAGGGTAGTGGTACAGTGGGTTCCATCCCACTGCAACATCCAAGGCAATGAGAAGGCAGACAGACTGGCAAAAGAAGGTGCAAAACTACCACAACCAGATACTAGTATGACATACAAAGAGTCAAAACGGCTTATTAGAGCTAGATACATGACCAAATGGGAAACCGAACACACTGGCTACACAAAAAACGATGCCTATTACCAGTTGAACAGAAGAGAGCAGGTCGTGGTCTTCAGACTTCGCACTGGCCACAATAGACTGAAAACCACCTATTCAACAAATTGAAGATAGGTGGCACTGACGAATGCCCGTGTGGTACCGGGAAAATGACCGCTGAGCATTTGCTGCAAAACAGCCCGACATGCGAGGATCAGAGAGAGCAGATGTGGCTATCACCAGTGGCCACACTAGACAAGCTCTATGGCAGTGTCGACAGCCTCAGGATGACCGCTGCCTTTTTCGAAAAAATAATGGTTAATATCTGACTGCATACGATGAAGAAGTAGAAGAAGAAGTTTCCAACATGTCAGTAGTTTTTACTTCCGAAAAGGCTAAAAACTATCTCCTTCCTCTCTCTCTCATCGCTAAACTCAGGTCTGATGGTAGAATCTCTAAAGTGTACCTCAGAATGTCAACATCTGACCAAGACCATGCCAAGTCACCTCAATATTTTTTTCACATTTTTTAAATCAAGGGAAGGAACACAAACTGTGACCCTCAATCAAGAAAATATGAGAAATTGAATACCAAGAATAGATGGAAATGAAAATGTCAACATGTATGTCGTAGCTGCTGGAAATATAACTAAACATAAATGCGAACAATCAAAAATATATGATGTTCATAAACCCTTTCAGATCAGAGGTTATTTTTACAATTACAGTGAACATTAATCGTTACCTAACAAATATGGAACAATCTGTTCTGCAGCTCTCAAGAATGATGATCTCTGCTAGAGATTAAAACGATTTGTGGCAAACTAAAATCAAAGAAAAGAGTAGTGCTACAGTGGATACCATCACACTCTGGCATGCCAGGAAATGAGAGCGTTTAGTTTAGTAAAAAAATCAACGTCATTGCACATGGTTTAACCCCTAAGTGCTCTGTTCTTCTCCATATTTTTGGAGAATCTGAGCTCAATGCATGAACTCCATAGCACCTGCGAGGATCCTGTAATAGATTGGGTAGATTTTTAACATAACTTTGAATTTATGCCCGGGCAACAACCGTTGAGCCTACTCTTTCCGATTTCCAACTGCAGAGTGATTTTTAACATGCGCTACAGTGAACAAGGGTGTTCGATCACTACTACCAAGAGATACAAGGAATTACCAGAAAGCCCACCGGAAAAAATCAGTCACCACCGCTATTTGAACCCGCGACCGCCAGCACCAGAGGCTGACGTCTCACCTCGAGACCACCCAGTCCCAATGAGAAAGTGGACAGGTTACCAAAGGAGGAAGCAACATGGGTACAAAAAGAACAAACCTTCCAAGAAAAGAAGACCCTTATCCAAAGCATTAAGGAAAGTCAACCAAACAAGAGACAACTATCACTACCTTGATCAAGTTGATCAAGCAGAGCAAGTGATCCTGTTATGCATGAGAATTGGACATACGATTTAATAACCACTTACACAGGCTAACAATGGCTCCACTACTCATGTCTATATGCCGACATGCAGCACAGACAACCGAACATATCTTGCAAGACTGTTACATGCTTAGACAATTGCATACTCAGCACTGGCCCACGAAGATGAATCCCAACACAAAACTGTTTGAAAGCCTTAATGAATTCTCCACCATTTCATCATGATGTAGTGTGTCCTTTGCAGAACGTCACTCTCATAACAGCCAATTGGTAAGACTCAATCTTTGATGTCCTCTTTAATGTCCTGCATCCATCTTCACCTCAGTATGCTCCTGCCTTGCAGCCAGGTACCATACCTGACATTATCAAGTTTTTTTTTACCACTGTGGCAATTGATGTGGCCAACTGTCGAAGACGGATGTGTCAGACCGAAAGGTGCAAATATCACAGTCAAGCTGTAAACTAGCGACACAACGCATTCCGTTCTCCGGACTACATCCTGCTACTTGCGAAGTCCTGATCAGGCCTTGGTAGGCGGAGATTGAGAACGAACGCAGAAGAAGAAGAAGATGTGGCCAAAGTATTTTAGTTTTCTTGACACAATATTGTTTACTAGCCAATTTTTGGGGTTCTATATTCAGCTTCTTTAGGAAGGATTTTAGGTTTCTTTTTCTCTTGTTATCTATGGTATTTTGAGCTCTTTCCTGTAGAATTTTAGCTCAAAGGATTTGTTCTTCTTTCTTAGTGTTTGTGTGGCTATCCTAGTCTTGCACCTGTATGTTGCCACTGGGAAGATGCAAGTTCTCATGATATTTATTTTTTGTCATTTTGTTAGTGATTTTAGTAAACCTCTGCAATGGCATGACCATTCTTCTTCTTGATTCCTTTTGGGCAATCTCCATTGCTGCTTATAATCCAGTGTGTTAGTTGAAATTGTACTATCTGCACTTTTCGATATTTCAGATGCTGAGAATGTACTCCCTCGTGCCTTTGCTATGTCCAACTCCTGCCTGTGTTTCATGTACTCTATACCAGAGCAGTCTATAGCCAGAGAACTTTCTGTGCAGATATATGTTTCTTAAACGGCGACCGAGAAGAAGAATAAGAACAAGAAGAAGAAGAAACTGTCTTGCAGGAAGCTAGGATCTTACGTACACAAGTCTGAACAAATGCAACTGAGAATGGGGATGGAGAGATCGTTCTGAGCCTAAAAATGTTAGCACAAAGACAGCTGTCAGTGACGACTGAAGAATACTCAAGTAAATTCAGAGCTGAGGCAGAGGCCTTGAAAACTGCAGCAGGAACTCTAATGACAGATTAAAACACAGAGACAAATGGTACCCTTCACAGATGCACTGTCAGTGGTTGCGGCACTGGGATGCCAGAAAAATACATACCTAAAGGAACTAAGAGTGATACTCTATAAACAATATTATCGGTTCTTCTTCTTCTTCTTCTTTGTTCGTTCTCAATCTCCCACTACCAAACCCTGAAAGGACTTAAGTAGCAGAATGTAGTCCAGAGAACGGAATGCGTTGTGTCGTAGTTTACAGCTTGGCTGCGATATTTGCACCTTTCGGTCCTTCTTCGTCGTACGCTGTCAGACGTCAACCTGTATTTTTTCGACATAGAGCTTGTCTAGTGTTGCCACTGGTGATGGCCACATATGCTTTCTCTGATCCTCATATGTCGGGCAGTTTTGCAGCAAATGTTCAGCGGTCATTTTCCCGGTACCACACGGGCATGCTTTCTTCTGTTCAACTGGTAATAGGCATCGTTTTTTGTGTAACCAGTATGTTCTGTTTCCCATTTGGTCATGTATCTAGCTCTAATAAGCCTTTTTCACTCTTCGTAGGTCACACTAGGGTCTGGTTGTGGTAGTCTTGCACCTTCTTTTGCCAGTCTGTCTGCATCCTCGTTGCCTTGGATGTTACAGTGGGATGGAACCCACTGTACCACTACTCTTTTTGGTGCAGACTGCTGGATAGTTGACAGAGTACTGCTCTTAAATCATTAAGTTCAGTATTTTTCTGGCTTTTTAGTGCTGTGACTACAGTCAGGGCATCTGTAAACAGGACTATATGGCTTTAATTTCTTTTGCCTGTCACCATTTCTTCTACTGCAGCCCTCAGTGCCTCTGCCTCCGCTCTGAAATTGCTTGAGTATTTTCCAGTTGCCACTGACAGTGTTATTTTTCTACCATTTGGTAGGCTCAGGAATACCCCTGCCCCTCCGTTCTGTGTTGTGTTTGTTACAGAACCGTCGGTGAATGCATGGGTCCAGTCCATGCTTGGGTAGTTTTTCGTTATGTACCTCAGGGTTATGTCTCTTCTTTCGTTTTCAGTCTGGCTGTTCTTTTTTCCAATACCTGGTATATTTTCTACCACCTTTGGAAATATATGCTGCCTCCAGATAGGTTTGCGTACAGTAGAGAGGGGCTTTGGTGTTGTTAATGCACTCATAGGGTCTTCACTCATCTTAGCTTTGGCTATTTCTGCAAAGTTTCTCTGCATTAGTTTCCCATTTCCAAAATTATTTAGTCTCTGATGCATTGGATGGTCTGTCAGTCTTCTGAGTTTCTCTGCTTGCTGTTGGGCTCAGCAGTCTCTTCTGTCGGTCATGTATTGCAGATTTGTAACCTTTTCAAGTTCTACAATTGGCGTTGACTTCATGCCTCCTGTTATAACTCTCATGGCTTGGTTTTGAAGTTTGCTAATTTTGTCAAAGTTCGCCTTTGCTGTTATTGTCCATGCCGCAATACCATACTAGAGAACTGGTCTCACTCTTCCAGTGTACAGTTTCTTTAGTATACTTTCGTCTGCTCCCCAGCTTGTGCCAGCAAGTTTCCTCATGATTGCCATTCTTTCTCTGGCTCTCATTCGGTTTCTCTCAATCTGACTTTTCCATGTCATGCGCCGGTCAAATGTAACTCCCAGGTAGTTTGGGTTGTCGTTTGGCCGCAGGTATTTGCCGTTAAGACTTATTTTGGTGTTTTGGGGTTTGTTTGAAAGTGAGAATATCGTACATGTTGTTTTTTCCTCATTTATTTTGACCAGCCATGAGTTCGCCCACTCCTCCAGCGATGTTAGGGCCTGTTGCATCCGATTACTTGCTATGGTGAGATTCTTTTCAGAGGTCCACATAGCCAGATCGTCTGCAAACATGGAACTGTGGACTCTTCTTGGTATATTCTCTGTGATGTTATTTATATACACCAGGAAGAGTGTGGGTGACAGTACTCCCCCTTGGGGTACTCCCTGCTCAAGTATGACCTTTTTGCTCATCTGCCCTTGTACTTGAGCTCTGGCTGTTCTGTTTTTGAGGTAGTGGCTGATCCATCTGTACATTTTCCCACAAACTTCACTTCTTCGTAGCTTGACTTTGTCCCTCTTTCCAGGCCTTGTCAAATGCCTTTTCTAGATCCACCCAAACCGCTACTGTGTGTTTATTCTCCTGGTAAGCATCCTCTATTTCTTGGGCTATGAGAGTGATCTGATCCTCAGTGGATATGTGCTGTCTAAAGCCTGCTTGCTGTGGAATTAGTATGTGTATTTCTTCCAGATGCCACATCAGTCTGGTGTTTATCATACGCTCCATCAGTTTTCCTACACAGCTCAGCAGACTGATAGGCCTGTATCCATTTGGATCTGCTCTATCTTTTTCTTTCTTTGGTACTGGTATAATTACAGCATCTTTCCATGCCTGAGGTACAATTCCCCTTTTCCAGCTTTGGTTCAGGACTGATAGTAACTTCCTCTTTGCTGTTTGGCCCAACCACATCAGCATTTCATTTGTTACGCCATCTTTTCTGGGCGATTTCTTTTTCTTTAGAGTTCTCATGGCCTCTTCCATTTCATTCATTGTTAGTTTTGCCATCATGTGTTCCTCTGGTGCCATATTGATGTTGTCGTGGCTCTTTTGTTCTTCATTAATGTCTGTATGCCTATTTGTAGGAACATCAATGTGGTTTGCTCTGGCATAATGCTTTATAAAGGCGTTTGCAGCTTTTTTTCCAGTTTGTTTGATGGAGTTTCGTCATTCATGGCTCTGACTAACTTCCATAGTTTGTTCCCTTCTTTATCTAAATTGAGGCTTTCTGTTTTGTTTTTTTTAGCTTTCTCTTGTTGTTTGGTTTAGAGTGTATTTGTATTTCGCCGTGATGGCTTTGAGGGCGATATTTGCCTCCATAGATTGTTCTCTCTCTGCCATGTTCCTAGCCCTTTCGGTCCAACACATCTGACTTCAGCAAGCATTTTTTGAGTACCGGGTTAGCATTCCCTCTTCGATCCCTTCTCCTTAGCCAGTCTGCCCTGCTGCAGCCTGTTATCCAGGATCACCATGTGGAGGTGTAGAAGGGTCTTGGCTGCTATGGTTCGCTGGCCCTGACGCTAGCAGTCAGCTATGGGTCGCTGACTGCTGCAGCATCTTGATCCCTATTATCGGTTCAAGAGAGATGTGATACAGAGGATTCCATCTCATTGCAATATTTTTTTGGCAATGAAGAGGTTGGCAGACTGTCAAGAGAAGATGAAAAGCTACCTCAACCTAATATAGGTATAACTTGTGAAGAGGGCAAGAGGTTTACCAGGTGCAGATTCAGGAACAAGTGGGAAGCAGAGCACACAGGCCATCAACCAAGTGACATATATTACTCTGTGTAGAGCACTTTGTTGTTGGCAAATCGAAGTTGATTGAGGCGTCAATATGGATGCCAAATGTGTCCCAGCTGCATTGGCTGATGACTGATTCCCAACATGCGAAGAAGAGGTTCGTTGAGATATGATTAGAAAACATAACGAACAAAGAGATCCCATAAGCTGCAGAACTGCACACCAGAAACAGCAACACCATAATATAATGGTTGATAATGATATCTGATTGGCCACATTCCCATAGGAGACTTTGACACCATCGCCAGAACTGCTATGCTATAGATGTCAGAATGAGAGACCAAAAGAAAATGTGTGAAGAATCATAGAAGGCTGAAATGAAAAATCATGATGCAGAGCTGGGATTATACGAAGGATAGCAGCAGACCAAAAACGTCATTAGATCGGCCTCATCAACCAGTCAGCCGTCAACCAACACTTAAAAAAAACGAAAATGTGAAAATATTTTTGAGTGAGAGTACACAGAAAAACAGCTAAGATTATAAGAATAAATGTAAGAATGGTAATGAGATTGTGTTGGAATTCCTACAAGATGTGGTATCATTCATATATCCTGGTAGTAATAAAGACAAAGGGGGAGATACAGACAAATTATAAAAATAAGAATTCAAGAGGTGAGAGGAGCTTTCATTGGATTGGAGAATTCATGGAGGTCAAAAGAAATTTTATTCAACGTAAAAATTAAAAATATTCAACTTCAAGTATGTTCTTTTGTTTTGCATGGATCGGAAACATGAAGAACAACAAAAACAACAATGAAGAAGCTACAGACTTTAATAAATGGCTGCATGCGCAGATTATAGAGATTGAAATGGTGTGATAAAATCATTTATGTGGAAATGTTGGAAAGAACCAGACAGAAAAGAGAGATTGAAATGGTATGATAAGATAACTAATATGGAACTGTTAGAGAATCAAATAGAAAATAAAGCTTGAAATGGTATGATTAGATTACTAATATGAAACTGTTAGAGAACTAGACAGAATAGAGAGATTGCAATGGTGTGATAAGATAACTAATACGGAAATGTTGAAAAGAACCAGACATTTATCAGTGGAACATGATCTGAGCGGAAGGTGTTGACATTGGATAGGACCCACCTTAAGGAAACCAGCTGATAGCATTATAAGGAAGTCTCTGTTGTGCAATCCCCAAGACAGGAGAAGTAGAGGCAGACCAAAACACATATGGAGAAGAGAGCTTGATACAAACGCAAGGGTAACAAAGCAGATATGCACAAAGCTGGAATGGATATCCCAAAACAGTAAGACGCGGCATACATTTGCTGAAGACATGTGCTCCACAGGAAGCTAAGTTTTGATTGAATAAATATTGAAAAATAAATATTCAACCAGGATATCAACACCAGAACTAACAAAGCCCCACTTTGCCTCTAACATTGTCAGTCAAATTTGGGAGAAACTCTGCAGTTTTTCTTTTAAGAAAATATGATTAACACTTTACAGTCAAGCCTAATAGGTTAGATTTGTTTCTTAAGACACAAATATTATTAATTAGGACGGCCTGTAAAAGGTTTAGACACAAAACTTATCAGTTTGGCATTACTGTACAGGGTTAAGACATGAATCTAATCAGTTTGGCATTACTATAAAAGGTTTAAATGTGAATCTAATCAGTCTAATTAACTGCGAGAGCTAGAGGGCACAGGTGAAACGAAGGATCTACAAAGTGGCACACAAATCAGTAAATCGCTTACAAGTTGGAATACATGGCTGCAATGGAAAAATATATGAGAGCAGGTAAAACCTGATACACCAAGACCAGGCGGAAAGAAGTCAACACAGATGGGCCTCACAACAGAAGGAAGACCCTTTTCAATTAATTTATTTTGTACTCTTAATTCTTATGTATCCAGTATAATGTTTGTCATATTTCCCAATCATTCTATTTCATACATTCTCATTGTACACCTCACTACACTGCTATCTTCACAATTTCTTTATAAAATGTATAATGTGGTTTTATTTTTTTTTTATTTTTAAATAATAAAAAATTTTTTTTTAAAAAGGGGGGATATATATATTTAAATCAGGAAATGAAGAGATCCGAATCAAGTATGAAGGAAAATAAATATACTCATTCCCAAAATGGTTCCAGGAAAACAATTGTGCATATTTGTGCAAATACCTACGAAGGACAACGAGGATCATCAGAAGCAAAGAACAACGGGAGGAGCATCACGGAAATACCAGGCTAGGTACAAACAGATACACACGCGCATCCAAGCACTGGTTTATGCATCTTAGTATCGTCCAAATTGACTACGGGCTAGGGTGGAATAGCCGCGCCTCCACCAGTAGAAACTAGTGAGGCAAACACATAACGAAAGGATAATTATAAGCGAGGAACAACGGGAGGAACATCACGGAAACACCAGGTTAGGTACAAACAGATGCACACACGCATTCAAGCACTGGTTTATGCGTCTTAATATCGCCAAAATTGACTACGGTCTGGGGTGGAATAGGCACGCCTCCGCCAGTAGAAACTAATGAGGCAAAGACATAAAATAATTTTTTTTTAAATAATCAGTTTAGACTGGATTGTAAAAGGTTTAGACACAAATCTAATCAGTTTGGGGTTACTGTAAAAGGTTTAGACATGAATCTAATCAATTTAGACCAAATTGTAAAAGGTTTAGACACAAATCTAATCAGTTTGGCATTACTGTAAAAGGTTTAGACATGAATCTAATCAATTAGACTAGACCGTAAAGAGTTAAGACATGAATCTAATCATTTTAGACTAGACTGTAAAGAGTTAAGACATGAATCGAATCAATTAGGCTGGATTGTAAATGGTTAATACATGAATCTAATCAATTAGGCTGGATTGTAAATGGTTACGACATGAATCTAATCAATTTAGACAGGACTGTAAAGGGTTAGCCTATACAAATCAAAACATTTATCCCACCATTGAGAAACATGGCAAGTTGCCAAAATTGTCGCACCTAAATTGCAGACCAAACAAAACAGATGTTACAATAATGTGTGTGTATCAAGTAACCAGAAATCTTAAATACATTTCTGTAAAACAGCCAGGGATTGAAGTGAGTACAACAAACACCTACTAATATAACCATATATGGGCCTTCACTATAAGGATAAGGTATCTTGTCCCTCTTTCAATCCAGATGGAGTATAGGATCACCCAACCATAGTTGGTCTCCTTCAGCAAGCCTGCACCAAAGCACATCATACGCTTTTGCAGTGGTAGTTTATGTAGCAATCTGTTGTATACAGTGAGGTTGTTAGTCTCACGTACAACTCTCTTGGGTCACCATTTATGACATGCAAGGAGGTACAGCGGTCCTATATTTTCAATCCTCAATAACGGGCCTTATGACCCACTCTGGGATCTCTCTCTCTTTTTGTGTGTGTGCATGTGTGAAAGAAGGTTGTTTTATCTTTTCCAACCCCAGCCATTATAGTGATGTGTAGTCGTCATCGTCTGGTTGGTCAGTCCTGAGACTGGTTGTATTCAAAAAGGGCAAACAATCTGATCCAGCAAATTATAGACTGGTGAGTTTAACGAGCATAGTCTGTAAATTATTAGTCAATAATCAAAGAAAACATAGTAATGCATTTAGACAAGTTTAATCTAATCAGAAATAGTCAGCATGGGTTTACTAAAGGGAGATCGTGCTTAACAAATCTATTATAATTCATGGAGGAGGTTACTAAAATGATAGATAAGGGAGATCCAGTGGATGTTATTTATCTAGATTTTGCAAAGGCCTTTGAAAAAGTAACTCATCAAAGATTAGTTAGAAAGTTAAACCACATGGAATAGGTGGGGAAGTTGCCAAATGGATTGAAAATTCGTTAAAGGGAAGACGCCAGACAAATAAGGAGTACTTTGAGCGGTATGAAGTAAAAAGTGGAGAGCCACACGGCTCGATTTTGATACCAATTTTGTTCTTGATATACATAAACAATTTGGACATTGATATCAGATCAATGATTGCAAAATTTGCGGATGACACAAAACTATGCAGCAGTGTCTCATCTAAAGCAGAAGTGGATATATTGAGGTCAGATTTAGATCAAATTCGAGAATTATCTGTGAGCTGGCAAATGGAGTTTAAAGTAGATAAATGTATAGTCATCCACATGGGTAGATCCAATATGGAATTTAATTACAGAATAGACGAGAAAAATAATAGAATGATAGAAAAGGAAAGGGACCTAGAGGTTACAATAGATCATTCAGGTAAAGTGAATGAGCAAGTCCAGGTAGCAGAGAAAAAGGCAAAGGCAATGTTAGGTATGATAAAAAGAAATATTAAACATAAGATCAAGGAAGTGATTATCAAACTATATAAAGCATTAGTCAGACCTAAATTAGAGTACTGTGTACAAGTGTGGAGTCCTTATCGTATAGGGGATATAAACATGCTGGAAAGAATACAAAGATGAGCGTCAAAGCTGTTAATGGAGGCAAAGACAAATGATGCACAAAGCTTTTAGAGCAGCTCTCCTCATTTCAGCATAGGTTCGTACTTTAATGTCTGAGATGTAAAGATGTCTCATCCCAATTCCTTTTCCCCCTGGATATTGCCCTCTAGTTTTAGTTTTTTTTGGCGTTCACCTGATTTCTGTATTCCTCAAGGTGGTGTGCATTGCACAATGTTTTTATTTTGAGCTGGTCAGTCAGTGCATCCGGCTTCGGCATGCATTTTCTAAGGGTTTGCTTCCCCAGGGTAACAGCCAGTGCTGAGGTGGGGAGCAAACCCAGCACCTTCAGATTGTGAGCCATGTCACTTAACCACTTCTGTAGAAGACTTTCTTGTCTCAAATTGTGTCCCATCCAATGTGATCTTCGTTTTTGTATCATTTTCAATATTTGTCTTTGTGCAACCACCTCAGTGAGGATCTTCTTTCTGTCCAACTCCCTTTTTCCATTCTATTATAGCACCTCATTTCAAAAACTTCCAAACTTTTCCCATCCTTCTTTGGTATTGTCCTTGTTTCAGCCACATACAGTGCAAATTGCAGTATATGAGTAGTGATTATTCTATTCCTCAACTCTATCCTGATATTCTTTGAGGTTAGCAAATTTGGTTTTATCTGAAGGCCTTTTTTGTCAATTTAATCTTTGTCCTAATTTCTGACTCATTTCTGTTATGGTTTACCCAAATATGTAGACTTCTGTATTTATTTGATTATTTCTCCATCAATGATTATATTAATTTTGCCTTGGTTGCTTATCTATTACCATAGTCTTTGTCTTCAATGTGTTTATTTTCATGCCAAACTCTTTGGCTGTGCAGTTAATTTTGCTTCAAACAGTCTTTTCAATGCTGCTACTGATTCTCCAGTTATGGTTTGAACATCTGCAAACTTGATGTCATTCACTTTCATATCATTGATTTTTATTCCTCTTCTTCTTCTTCTTCTTCTTCTGCGTTCGTTCTCAATCTTGTGCTGACAAGCCCTGAACAGGTCTTTGCAAGTAGCAGGATGTAGTCTGGAGAAAGGAATGTGTTGTGTCGCTTGTTTACAGCTTGACTGTGATATTTGCACCTTTTGGTCCAACACATCCGTCTTTGGCAGTTTTGATACCTCCTATTGCAACTCCAATTTTTTCCATCAACTCAGAAAATGCGTTATAGAATAGACACTGGTGAAAGCAAGCAACCATGTCACACCCCTTGTCTTATTAAAAGTGGATCTGTTAGTCCTTTGATTAAAATAATTGCTTCTTAATTTTCATATAGGTTGTAGATTAACCTAATGACTCTCTCAATACCTATTTGTTACATCTTAAAAAAGTTTGCTCCAGGGGACTCGATCAAAGGCTTTCTCATAGTCAATAAAGCAGATCGAATAGTGGTCGCACTTAATTGACCATTCTTTCTATGAATAGTCGCAATGAGCCAATGGCATCCCATGTACATCTGGCCATGTGAAATCCAAACTGGTTATCTTTTAGCCCCTCCATAAATTCTTTCCGTAATTATCTTACATATAATTTTAGATGCTCATCGTTTGGAATTGACTGCATTTTATTACATTCAGTTTTTTGGGCAAAGAAATTATTACTAAAGATGTGTGTGATCTTTTGGCCATATTCCACTGTTGTATATAGCATTAACATGCTTTAGAAGTAAATTTGTTAAAGTCTTTCCTGCTGTTTTGAGGAGCTCGACAGGTATCTCATCTATCCCTGGTGCTTTGTTTTTCGGGATTGAAAAATGCCTTATTAAAATCTTCTCTGGTTACATGTCATCGCACTTCTAACAAAGCCATGTCATTTAAAGGTATGGTAGCCTGATTTAGGCCTCTGTCCTCATACAGTTCCTTAACATGTTCTCTCCATCTCTTTTATTAATTTTTGCTTTCTGAGTCTGTTAATGGTTTACCATTCTTGTCATTAATTATCCGTGATTGTATGCCCTTACTTTTACTAAAAGATTATTTTACTTTCTTATGTGATTGTTTGAATTTCCTTGTTCATTCCAGTTCTTTGATTTCCTTACATTGGTCTATCCACCATTTTTCTCATGCCATCTTACATTCTTGATCTAATTCATTTTTGATACTCTCATATTTAGCAATGCCTTGCTCTATTTTACTGTTCTTCCAATTGTGTGTTTCCTCCATTTTGCTAAGCATTTCAGTTGTTACTGATGGTTTCTTGTTCTCTGCTCTCTTCTTACCCAATGTTATCTCTGCTGCCTCTTTTACAGCCTCTTTTACATTCTTCCCCTGTTCATTTATATCTTCAGTGACTTGTTTTTTCCCCATGGCATCATTCACTGAGTTTTAGAAATTACCTCGTTTCTCCAACTCGTTCAAAGCATTCCACTTTGATAGTTTTTGTGATTTCCGTGGTTTCTTCCATCTTAGCTGGCATTTAATAATAAGCAAATTATGATCAGTATTAGAATTTTAACATCTTTATACTGGTTTAGAAGACTCTGCAAAGTCTGTATACAACCAGTTTCATTTACATTTTCTTGCTCTAAAAGCTATGCTAATCCAATTTATTCTTAAATGCATTAATTGTCTTTGCCTCCACTACGTATTGTGGCAATGAATTCCAAGCATAAAAAAATATTTCCTAATATCTAATCTGGACCTTTCTTTAGTTAATTTGTAGCTATGCCCTCTTGTTATTGTAGGTGGTTGTATTTTTTTTTAAAACTTGTTATAATCTAATTTATCCTTAATCTGCAACAAGGTAGGCAATAGATTTTTGTCTATTTTATATCTCCCCAGATTCCCTGGACTTTTCCACTTGTATCTCCTTCTATTCAGGGCTTGATTCCAGATGTAGTTTTCCCAATGACAAAAGGCCGCTAGTCTTTGTTCTCTTTCACTTTTAGTTCCCAGCCCATTCTTCCCAGCTATGTCCTCCTCAGAACCCATTTCAACAAATGTATTCCAAACTTCCATTATCATGACATTATCTGCTGCCTTTGTTGACCTCAGTATTTTCTCTAGAGTACCATACATCTCTACTACCTCCTCTTCATCATGTTGTTGTGGGCATATATATTTGTATTATGACTGTGTTGATCGGATCCGAAGTCATTCTCAATATCATTAATATGTAGTTGTGTATGGTCACCTGTCTCAATGTCATTAATCTGTGTATGGTCACCTGTCTCAATGTCATTAATCTGGGTATGGTCACTTCTCTCAATGTCATTAATCTGTGTATGGTCACCTCTCTCAATGTCATTAACCTGTGTATGGTCACCTCTCTCAATGTCATTAATCTGTGTATGGTCACCTCTCTCAATGTCATTAATCTGTGTATGGTCTCCTCTCTCAATGTCATTAATCTGTGTATGGTCACCTCTCTCAATGTCATTAACCTGTTTCTGATCACCTCTCTCAATGTCATTAATCTGTGTATGGTCACCTTTCTCAATGTCATTAATCTGTGTATGATCACCTCTCTCAATGTCATTAATCTGTGGTTGTGTACGGTCACCTCTCTCAATGTCATTAATCTGTGTATGGTCACCTCTCTCAATGTCATTAATCTGTGTATGGTCACCTCTCTCAATGTCATTAATCTGTGTATGGTCACCTCTCTCAATGTCATTAATCTGTGTATGGTCACCTCTCTCAATGTCATTAATCTGTGTATGGTCACCTCTCTCAATGTCATTAATCTGTGTATGGTTACCTCTCTCAATGTCATTAATCTGTGTATGGTCACCTCTCTCAATGTCATTAATATGTGTATGGTCACCTGTCTCAATGTCATTAATCTGTGTATGGTTACCTCTGTCATTAATCTGTGTATGGCCACCTCTCTCAATGTCATTAATCTACGTATGGTCGCCTCTCTCAATGTCATTAATCTGTGTATGGTCTCCTCTCTCAATGTCATTAATCTGTGTATGGTCACCTCTCTCAATGTCATTAATCTACGTATGGTCTCCTCTCTCAATGTCATTAATCTGTGTACGGTCACCTCTCTCAATGTCATTAATCTACGTATGGTCTCCTCTCTCAATGTCATTAATCTGTGTACGGTCACCTCTCTCAATGTCATTAATCTACGTATGGTCTCCTCTCTCAATGTCATTAATCTGTGTATGGTCTCCTCTCTCAATGTCATTAATCTGTATATGGTCACCTCTCTCAATGTCATTAATCTGTGGTTGTGTATGGTCACCTCTGTGTCATTAATCTGTGTATGGTCACCTCTCTCAATGCAGCTGTTGACTGTTTATCCAACATGCAGGCTATTCCTCCTTATTTCCTGACACTTTCTGCGTATATCACAAGATACTTCTCGCTCTTCTGTTCATCCTCCTATCCATTGGGCCTCACTCAGTTCAAATATATTTATTTTTAGCCTCCTCATCTCCATTTTGATGCTCTTGAAATTTCCCGTCCTATGTAGTCATAGGAAACTGTATATAGCTTTGCAATAGGAAACAATTTGATTGACAGATGCAGTTCCCCAGTAAAACAAATATATCGACCACTACATTTTTAGACACTCTTAAGGAAGGCAGACTCACTTGGGTCATGACTTTTCAAGTGCTATCATATTACTGGGTTTTTGTATGTGTGTGTGTGTGCATGTGTGTGTGCGAACGTGCACACATACACACTACTGCAAGAGCACATGATTTGCTCTCCAGCCTTCCCGCAACTTATAAATAACCTATAGAGTAAAAGAAATTTAAGAGGGTAAAAGAGAATTTACAGAAGAACAGTACATGAAGAAGGTTAAATACCTTGAGCATTGCGGTGTAGATGACCCAAAAAGAAATTGGTGACCAGCTACAGGTTGTTTCCCTATTTTTTTGTGGTAATAAAAATATTGGATGAACAAAAAGTACTTCTTTACTTTTGGTTTATTTTTTTTCTTATAAAGATAAATAAGAAGTTATTTAAGACATTTATAAACTTTTGGAACAGAGTCACTACAGCTGAGCGGTGAGGCCCTGGCCTCTCAAGAAACAAACAAAAGTGCAAATGTATGGAGATTAAATTACAAGGTCAGCTACTGGAACAGATAGAGTTTCTTCTATTTAGGTCATATAATAACAGAAGAAGGTAGCCGTAAAAAAGAAATCAAGAACAGAATACGTATGGCCAAGTTGCTATTCAGCAACATGCGACACATACTAACATCCTAACAGAAAAATCATAAATTGAAAATGAGAGTTGCTAGGTGTCACGTATACTCGCCACTACTTTATAGTGCAGAAATATGAACACTGAATAAAAAGTTGGAAAGAAGAATTGAAGCCTTTGAAATTTGGGTATATAGAAGATTGGGTACATTTCATGAAAAAAGAAGAAAACAAATGTGGAGGTATTGAAAACATTGGGTGTGAAAAGAGAATTAATGACCGAAATCAAGGTTTAAATCCTGCAAGTTTCAAGTGTTTCATGGTCTTAAGGAAGGTAAGATACCTATTTAGTCTTATCGGAGATGGATGAAAAACTTTGAGGTCCTGTATACACAATGTGCATGTAAAAGAACCTTTGGCAGTATGAAATAAAAAATCAGGCAAAATTTCTAAAGGTAACCATATTACTACCGAAAAGTGGCCAGGATGAAAGCTAAAAGGAGGCGACCTCTCCATCAGATAATTACACAACAGACTAATTATCTGTTTGTCTGCACACTCTTTTACAAGTATAACAACCCCCACAGGGTTAGAAGAGTAGTGACTAAGTGAATTGATAAACGTTTGGAAAACATTAGCTGGCGTGGCATTTTCTGCTAGAATAATTTGGTGAGGGGGAGTGTGCGGCCTACGGGTTGTGAGCTTGATCCTTAAGTACCTGGTCCAAATCAAGGCGTGCTCTGTTTGACAGATCGGGCAAGTCATGTGGTTTTTTCATGTAATGACCACTCTTCCCAGTCGACCCAGCTGTAAATGGTTACCTGATAAAGTCAAGGCAAAAATTTCAGAGCCACCACAGCAGCTAAGGAATTTGTGCTCTGTTCTCATCAATTTCAGCAATGAAAGGCACTGAGAGCATTTGGGGGCACCCAAGTGCAATGAAGTCAATTCTATGAGCTATTTTATATTTTGTCCAACTTGGCGTAGACCTTTAAATATCAACAAGATAATGTTAACATCAATTATGGTAACATCAGAGGCATATATGACGGGATAAAGAAAGCCATCGGCCCAACAGTGAAAAAGTGTGAGCCACTAAAAGTTTTATATGGGGAGATCATCACTGATAAGAGGAAGCAGTTAGACAGATGGGTAGAGCACTATCTTGAACTCTACTTAAGCGAAACAGAGCTAACAGAAAATTCCCTCAATGCCATCGAGGCCATGCCAACTCTGGACCATCTGGACTCGCTGCCAACCATGGCAGAAGTTAACTGTGCTATTGCTGACCTTGCTTCTGGCAAGGCTCCAGAAAGGATGGAATCCCAATAGAGGTCATCAGGAGGGGAAAGGACATACTTGCCCCCCAGATAAACCAGTTGATAACATTATGCTGGCATGAAGGACAGCTCCCACAGGATTTCAAAGATTCGAGCATTGTAACTTAGTATGAGAACAAGGGAGACCGGAGTGACTGCAACAACTACAGAGGAATTTCGCTTCTGTGTACTGTGTACTGCCAGAATTGTTCTGCGCAGATTCCAGTTCCTAGGAGACCAGGTTTATGCAGAGTCACAGTGCGGTTTTCGTGTGAATAGATCTACCGCAGATATGATATTCTTGTTACGACAGTTGCAAGAGAAATGCAGAGAACAAAATCAACCAATGTATATTTTCTTCATAGATCTCCCAAAAGCATTTGACTTGGTCAGTTGTGAGGGACTGTTCAAAGCTCTCAGAAGGATTGTTTGCCCACCGATTCTTCTGAGCATTATCGAGTCGTTGCACACTGACATGAAAGGCACCATCAACCTTGACGGTGCATCCTCAGAGGAGTTTGTAATCAAGTGCGAAGTAAAACAACACTGCACTTGTTTCAGAGAACTGTTCTTTGCAGATAATGTTGCAAAGCTTACTATCTGCATTTTCTGATGCCTGCTGTGAGTTCGGGTTAACAAACAGCAAAAATAAAACAAGTTATGGTCCAGGGAGCAAACAAGTCACCAATAATCTCCATTAATGATGAGGATTTCGAGATAGATCATTTTACGTACTTGGGATCCTCAAACAATAATGAACTATCCCTGGACCAAGAGATCAATGTCAGGATAGGAAAGGCAGCAACAACAATGAGCAGATTAACAAAAAGGGTCTGGGAGGGCAAGAAGCTGACTTAAAACAAAAACACTTCTTTATGGCAGTGAGACAAGGTTTACCTACATGCACCAGCAGAGGCGGCTAAACAGCTATCACATGAGGTGCCTGCGCAGAATCTTTGGGGTTGGGTGGCAAAACAAGATCACCAACGCAAAGGTGTTGGAGAGAACAGACACTGTCCCAATTTTTTCCATGCTTAGTCTTCGAAGGCTCCGATGATTGGGACACACCCGGAGGATGGATGATGGCAGAATACCTAAATATCTTCTCTATTGGGAAAAGGTCTCGGGGTCAGCCACTACTTCGGTACAAAGATGTATGCAGGCGGGATAGGAATGATACAAGGATCGATTTGGAATCATGAAAACAGGATGCCAAAGATCATGTTACATAGAGGGGCAGGATTAAGCATGGAATACAGACAAAGGAGATACTGATAAGCTAGAGACTCAGCGTTTGAGAAGACACGTCACACCGTGCGATGCCGCAAACGGTCCTGACTTTCCTTGCACACACTGTGGAAGACGCTTCTGTGCTCAGATTGGTCTTACAAGACACATTCATTATCGTCATGGACTGTAGTTACATACCTTTTTTTAAAGCACAATTACTATCGTCTGACAAGACGGAAAGAGCCGAAGAGAACCATCAAAGTCAGAAGTTGTTTTTAACTCTCCAGCCTTAATTTGAGGGGGACTTTTGCCATAAAAATACGAGCTATTTAACACAAATATAATATTTATCCTATTCTACAGATGCGTTTAGGGGGTTCAGTGGCCTCGAGGTAAGGTGTTCGCCTCGAGTGCCGGAGGTCGCTGGTTCGAATCACAGTGGAGAAAAAGATTTTTTTCACGTGGATCTTCTGGTTAAAATTTACCTGATCTCTAAATAGTGAGATCAGACTCTCGTGTTCAGTGTCTAGCACGTTAAAAATCCCTTGGCAGTCAGACATTGAAAAGAGTAGGCTTAACGGCTGCTGCCTGGACAAAATTCAAAATTTTAGTTAAAAATATACCCAAATTATTTGTACCTTCCCCCAGGCCTAGTAAGCCACAGGAAGTTTCAAAATACCTACTATGTATAGCCGAAACCTTCGGCTACCTGGCAACAGACATTAACAAGCCTGTTTGAATAGTAAGTACAGATAAGTGTTACCTGTGTATCATCTAGGCCCAAAATGAGAGCAATGAACCTGCTGAGCATGCCTTAAGAGATGACTAGGGAGGGTTCAGTATGGGGCTGGCTACTCAATCCTTTAGAAACTTTAAGCCTCAAAAATTCAACGGATATAGACACAGGTCAATGTTTGAAAACTTGCATTTTATTTGTTAAAGACATATGCGTCACAGGGAGCCAACAAGATTTTATTGTTTGATTGTCAGATGAGAAACAAGGGAAGCTATAACACATATCAGACCTACACCAGCACACATCACCAACACGTACTTTGTGTAAATTAACCAAGCGTTATAACAGATACATTTCTGGAAAACAGCCATAGACAGAAAGAGAGAGGAAATGCATATGATTTTATCACAGGGTTAAAAAAGACCTACAGATAAAAACAAATATGATCACTACACAATAACCTACAGAGACATAGGAGAGTATGTAAGCTAAAGATAATCTGCGGTACAATAGATAAGGAAAGAAGTAGAATGAACCTCTGGATGAACTGAAGCTCTGTTTAGTTGGTGTCATCTTCACATCGAAGGTCGGCTACAATGGATATCCTGGGCACTCTATCTATCTTTTGTCATAATGGTGCAATCTGACATGCTGTTATCAGTCAACTCACTTATAACGATGTATGCCTCTTGAACGACTGCCTTCTATCATACCCTCTAATATGGTCTTCAACAAGGAGGTATGTCTTGTCATATGGCCAAAACATCTTAACTTTCTAACCTTGATTTCGGTCATTAATTATCTTTTGGCCCCCCCAAAATTGTCAATACATCCACATTTGTTTTCTTCTGTTTTCACAAAATATGACCCAATTTTCTATATATATATCCACATTTTGAAGGCTTCTTTACTCTTTTCTAACTTATTATTCATTGCCCATGTTTCTGCTCCATAAAGTAGTTGCAAGTATATATAACACCTGACAACTCTAATTTTCAATTTATGATTTAACTTTTTGGATGTCAGTATGTGTTGCATGTTGCTGAATACCATCTTGGCTAAACCTATTCTCTATCTGGTTTCTTTTTCAGAACTGTCTTATTCCGTTATTATATGACCTGGATAAGAAAAAAATCTGTACCTGTTCCAGTAGCTGATCTTTTATTTTTATGTGCATTCATGGATTTCATCTCACTTTTGCCAAGTATCATAGCTTTTTGTTTTATTTATGTTTATGTCTAATCTGAACTCTTGACTAATTTTGTATATTGTTGTCACAAGCTCCTGCAAATTCTTGCTCACTTTTTACCATCAAAATTGTATCATCCGCATATCTAATGTTATTGATTACCACTCATTCAATGATAAGCCCTGGCATTCCTACTATCTGTTTGAATATTTGTTCTGTGTGTAGATATCAAAAAGACAAAGGTATAATTCACATCCTTGCCTTAACTCCTCTTTTTACATCTATGCTTAGAGACATATCTTTCCAAATTTTACTGGTGCAGTTTGTTCCCAGTACAGATTACTGAGGAGTCCTATGTCTTTATCTTCTAGACCTATTTTTTCGAGGCATTACATTAATTTTACATGTTGGACTTCTCACAAGCCTTCTGGTAGTCTATGAAGCAAATATAAATATTGTTTTGTATTTCTGTATATTTCTCTGTCAGAAATTTGCTTCTCTTATTTAATTTTACTTTCAAAACCCAAGTTGTTCTTACAAAACTTCCCTCTCTACTTTTCTCATCTTTTTCTCTTTTGTATGATGTTGAGCAGTATTTTAATTGTGTGGCTATCAGACTAATTGTTCTAAAGTCTGAACATTCTGTTGCATTAGGTTTTTTTAGGTATTTAAACTGAAGAAGATGGCCTAAAAATAAATTGGTGGCAAGCTACTGAGTTGCTGCCATTTCAAAGTGAGCAGTCAGCAATAGAAGAAAAAAATCCACATTCTGCAGGAGCTCAAGAGACAATAATTCTGAACACATGTGTATACAGATGGATCAACCTCGGTGAGCAAAAATATGGGAAGCAGTGCACTCCAATGGTGACATAAAAAATCACTCTGTCATCCGTGTAGACGAGGTCAGTGATGCATGTTTGGTCAATAGTGATTCCATAGTGCTGAGAGCTGAGGCAGTCCAGGAGCCAGTCCACTGCCCAACAGAAGAGATCGGAAGCAA
The DNA here is from genome assembly GCA_036924085.1 of Ariolimax columbianus. NCBI lineage: Eukaryota > Metazoa > Mollusca > Gastropoda > Stylommatophora > Arionidae > Ariolimax > Ariolimax columbianus. The sequence continues at coordinate 40,336,028 of JAVGWX010000006.1, forward strand.
GGATCTTTCAGAGAAAGTGCCGTTGAGACGGATTCTGGCACTGGTATTCGTATGCAACGCTTTAATCAAGTCTAGAAGCGGAGCAGGAGTTCCGATGCCTTGAATGGCTTTCCACATCTTGTGCCAAATACATTTCCAGGCATAAAATAAGTTAGTTTGGTCATCTCATAAGAATGCACCCTCACACAAAATGAAATATAAAATCGGATTGCTGTCTCAAGAAACAGATCTAGTCCTACAGTGAATTCCGGCGCACTGTGGGATCTTTGGAAACAAAAAAGGAGATCAGCTCGGAAAAGCTGAAGTGACAACATGCAGACTCACCATCCACAGAGCTATAAAAAAGCAAAGACTCTCATCAAACAATCAACGAGGACGGAATGGAGAGACCAGCACAAATAATACAAGCCAGAAATTTACAGCATAGACAAACTTGGCAGAGATGGGCAGACAAAGATCTTCAAATTCAAAACGGAACACTGCAGACTCAAGGTCCACCTCCACTCAATTGATCTCAGAGACACTGTCCTGTGTGATTGTGGAGCACCCAAGCAAACACAAGAACACATCCTGCAGGACCCTCCCTACTTATACAGAACAAGGAGAGGCAGACTGGCCCGCGGAAGCGACCATGCTCGAAAAGCTGTGGGGGACCGGCGAAAACCTGAAACACACAGTCTCCTTCGTGAATCTCACCGGGCTAGACACATAGAATCAGCTGATCGAAGAAGAAGAAGCTGCCATATCTTCTCTGCCAAATATACAGGCTGGATAAAGATAAAGTGATATATTAGCTCTTTTTATGCCTATACAGATGGAGCTGAATCACAAATGGGTTGTCTTCGCAGGCTGCTCAAAATTACCTGTCAGGAAAAAGTGCCTAATTCTGAAATCCTTAACAGGTCTAACATGTTAAGCATCCATAAGCTTCTACAGCAAGACCAGATATCGTGGATGGAATATGTTGTTTGCATATCCGACAGATGGATCCTGATGCAGCTGTTGTACGATAAGCCAAGAACATGCAGTTGTTCGTCAAGGAAATAGAAGAAGAAACTTCCCAAAAACTCTTTAAAAATTATTAAAAATTTCAATATCACACAGAATTGCCTCCTAAATATAACACAAGGCCCTCCCCCCCCCCCCCCCATTTTGTTAGTGGAATTTCATCACTGAGGCTGAGAGAAAGCGGGACACCTGAAAGAACATAACGTATGACAACAGTATGATTGATTCCTTACATGTGTGTTCCACACTGACAGAGTCTACCATGCTAAAATAGGATTATACACAATCATGGGAGATCACATCTCACAGCACAAGTCTGATGTTGTCGCCATATTTGTCTGTGATGGACAACTGTTACTATTAATATGATTACCTTTGTTTTATATCCCCAAAACCATTGTGAGATAAGGAACATTTCCAATGTTAGTTCTGCTCTAACTATACAGCTGAGAATCAAGCTTTTGAACAAGCTGCAAATATGATTCATAACAAAAATTCAGACTGCCACCAAGTAGTCTTCACAGATGCATCATCTGTACTGCAAGCTGTCAAGGGTGGCAAACTTCTGCACCTGAGGTAGCTGTCGAAAAGTGAACCATACTTTCGTGGCTACTCTTCCAGTGTGGCGTAACGGACTGAGAAGGCAGAAAGACTTACAAAAAGCGAAAGAGATTATGAACAAACAAGACATTGAAATAATCCACTTGGAGTAAAAAAGAGAGCTATCCAGGCTGTCAGGCGAGAACAGCACCAACCAAATGATGACTATCACACCCTTAATCAGCAGGAACAGATCACCATTTTTCATATCAGCACAAGATACATCTTACTGAATAAACAGATGTTACAACCTTCAACTATCTGCATCACCACTGTGCACATGTGGACTAAACAATCTAACTGTTGAGCACTCTATACAACCAGTTAAGGATAATACACTAGCTAAACAATTCAACACTAAACTCAAAATTGTATTGAACTAAAGATGAGTTCTAAAGAACTGTGAAGTTTTCACGGATTGATGTGATTATTTAATATTTCATTTGTTGTTTTTGTTAAAATTAATTCAATTATACAAATATTTGATTAACTTTCAAATGTATATAAAGTCAAATTTATTAATATACAATATTTCATTTCTAAAATGTTTTGTCTATATATTGCCAGCATTTCATTAAGTTTACTTAGCATTATTTCATCAAAAGTTTTCTTTTTTTTAAAAGTGTGAGCAAGGAGTATTAACACATTAACTACCATAAGCAGCTGACAGTGCCAGAGAAGTTATCATTCTTGCGCTTGTTGTTGGAAACCACTCCTACTGAGTTAATGAACTCTTCACATTTATTTTGTGGTGGGTTAAATTGGCTCTTCTTACATCATGTGGTGTACTTGATGTTGTGGACTGTGGTCCTCCTGGCTGTAGTGCTATCTGATATTCTTTAGTAAGCTCACTACCATGGGAATATTACAGTGTTCATCTCCACCTCAACAAGACTGCTGTGGTACACAGACTGTTTCCAGGAGCATTATGAAGATGTGAGATAGGGTCTTGATCAGCATATTTCACTTGACCCTAATATTATGCTTTACTCCATCTTTAGCATATTAAACAACACATGCAGTTTATTTCTTAATGACATATGATTCATAAAAATATGTTAACATACAAGAGAACTACATCTTAATTTGTGAACTCACCTCAGGGTGAAAGAAATTGTTAGAATAAATTAAATATGCCAAGCATGTCTTTCAATTCTGTAGTTGACATGCAAGAAATGTGTGATGCTACATTGAGGGAGATTCGTAATTTCTGTGACAAAGTGTCAACTTGATTGAATCATGAATGGTATACTATAGTGGGTCTGGGTTTATTGCAAGACAAAAGACTAACTTTAGTGGCGACCCTATGCTGCTATTTGAGTCAAAAAGGAAGGATGAACATGTTATGTTCTGTCATCAGAAGTAATATTATTTAGTCACACTACTGTGACTACTGTAATGTTCTTAGTAGAACTCTGCCATCACTTCTACTTTTTTAGTCAACTAGTTAAACTAGTTCAATCACTGGTGAGCTTCGTGTCAGTATTACTATTAGTATTAAGCATACTATTCGTGACTTTCGTTGCCCAGAGTTGATACGCTATCATGACCGTATTTTTAGTCATTACTATGATAACGATAGACGTTGTCCGTTAGTCACTAAACTAAACTTAAGTGGTCAGAGAAAGTTCTCAGAAACTGATAAAGGACCGTTCTTGTCTTACTCCTTTTTAAGGCTTTTACTTCGCGTGGTATAGGGGGCTTACAACGTAATTGCCTGTTAATATTACTAGTAAATAATGTATTTCTAGTAGTACTAGTATTAGTAGTATTATTAATTATAACTCAAACTGTTGACTAACGTAACAACTAATAACATTGTCATCTTTTTTTATACTGTAAAATTACAGTATCTCGGGTCAAAGACTTAAGTAAGACTGGTACTTGGTAGTGGTAGTGGTAGTTAGAATGGACGTGGATACTAATAATTTGCAATACTATATGCACACATAGTATGCACTACTACTACTAACTACTACTAGTACTTAGTACTACTAGTAGTAGTACTGTTTCTATTATATATTTTATTAATATTACTAATACTTAATAGTAATAAAAATAAACAAAACAAAGTTATAAAACGTTTTACACACTAACACAGCTACTTATTTATGATCACTTACGATCTCGTTTATATCTGGAAGGCAGGTTCTCTTTCTCCATTTTTCTCTGACGTGCAGGTGTTTTCTCAGCGTTTACCGGTTCAGGCCATTCATCATAAGGCACATTTCTTTTACCAGCTTCAGAAAGTTCATCTAAGAGAGATCTACCTCCCCCTTGTATTTCTCCGGAGGCTGCCATTTTGCAGCCATAAAGCTGTTTTATTGAAAGGCTATCAGCACGGCTACTTTAAGCTGTGCCAAGAAATGTCGAGGTAGTTCCAAATCAGATAGAAATAAGTACCAAGTAGATCGAAGCTGCAGATGTACTGAAGGTCAGTAGCTGATGAAAACGCATATAGGTTGTAGCTGGGTTACCACAACAGGACAAGTGCAAAACTACGTTATGATCGCAAGGCCTTCGTCATGGACAAAGAACGAACGAAAACAACTAACAAATCACAACAAAAAACAAGACAATGTAAAAAAAAGCATGTTAACAATAAGGTAACATTGATGTGACTTATCAGCTGTCCTCACTGGTTAGACCCCCGAGCATTAGTTTGACAACAAAGCAACAGATGATAAACAGTATATTTATGCCGACTATGTGGGACAAATGACAAACTTGCCCTCTGTCCAAGAAAGGTGAGAGAAGAATTTAGACGTGTGAAATGAAATGTTTGAGGAAGGTCATCGGTGTTACCAGGAGAAACAGAATGCGGAACGACGACATTCGATGTCTGGTCAACACTACCATTGCGTCGGTCGAACGCCGCCATGATCAGTCGAAACGGCGCTCTAGCGAGGGGGGGGGGGAGAGAAGTTGCTATCTGTTGAAGCCACGTGTTTCGGGGACGGCCTCTCCTGCGCTTCCAGCCAGCTGGTTGGATAACCCTTAGCACTTTGAATTGCCAGAAGGATCTGGTGAGCTGGAACTTCCTGATCCAGTCGAACAACATGTCCAAGCAGGGAAAGACGACAACGGTCTAGGACTTCTGATACAGTTGGGAGGTTAGTCTTAGTAGAGACCTCGACATTACGTTCGAGATCGTACCAACGAATTCCAAGAATACGCCGCTGATTGCGCATATGAAAGGGCTCGAGTCTTGAGATATCCTTTTCCAGCAGAGTCCAGGTTTCGGCTCCATACATTAGCACTGAAATCGCACACGATAGGTAAATACACAGCTTTGAACTCATGGATAATCTACTATTGTTCCACACACGGCGGAGGTCGTTCATCAGCGAAGCAGCGAACCCAATCCGTCTAGACATATCTGGGCTACTGCGTGCGTCAGATGACATTGTGCTTCCGAGATAAGAACGTTCATTTACGCTCTCCGCTGTATGACTGCGAACTGCTATGTTCTGGGACCTTGTATCAGAGCCAAGATACTGGATGTTGGTCCTCGCCCATGAGATTGATAGTATCATATTTTGAGCTGTACTATCCAGATACTCAAGAGACTATTGCATCGCTGTGTTATGTTAGATCAGTGATGCACGTTTGGTCAATATTGATTCTATGGTGCTAAGAGCTGTGGTCCAGGAGCCAGTCGACAGCCCGACAGAACAGATTGGTAACAAGGACGCAGCCCTGTCTGACCCCCGTAGATGTTGGGAATCTTTCAGAAAGAGTGCTCCCGAGACAGATTCTGGCACCGGTATTCTTAGCTTAACTTAACTTAACTTAACGTCTTTATATTGGTTTAGAAGACTCTGCAGAGTCTGTATACAACCAGTTTCATTTACATCACCTTGCTCTAAAAGCTATGCGCATCCAGTTTATTCTTAAATGCATTAACTGTCCCTGCCTCCACTACCTCCGTGGCAATGCATTCCAAGCATTCACCACTCTCTGACTAAAATAAATATTCCCTAATATATAATCTGGACCTCTCTTTAGTTAACGTGTAGCTATGCCTTCTTGTTCTTGTGGGTGACTGTACTTAAAAAACAAACTTGTTATAGTATAATGTATCCATTCCTCTGATCATCTTATAAACATAAATTCTTACCACGAATTCTTCTCTCTTCTTGACAATGTAGGCCGGTTTTTCTGAGTCTTATTCAACGCTTGTCTAGAAGTGGAGCAGGATTTCCGATGCCTTGCATGACTTTCCACGTCTTGTGCAAAATACATTTCCAGGCAGAAAATAAGTTCGTTTGGTCATCTCATAAGAATGCACCCTCATCAACCTCCGCTGATGGCATACAACGCTGGTAGATCTTGCTACAGGGCAAGGGGGCGGTCGCGAGGCTGGTCAATAGATGGAATTAGAGTGACTGTGCAGAGACACGGGCTTACATTGGCCGACGCAAAGCACTTGGCGCAGGATAGATGACCTAAGTTTCCCACGGCAACTAACATTGCGTCTTGATTTGTTGTTATTTTGTGTTGTGTGTTTCCGTTCGTTCTTTGTCCTGACAAAGACAGTGTGGCCGTAACGTAGATATAGTTTTGTTTTTGTTCTGGTAGGGTCACTGAGCCATTGCCTATATGTTTTTATCGACTTCCAAATCAGATACTATCGTTGAGGATGAAGTGTTAGAATTTTCATTTTACGAGATCAACTTCTTTTTTTTTTAGTCAAGTTTGACAGTTTCCTTTAACGTCGTCTTGTATTCCTGATCTGTAAGTCGGTACTCATTTACTGCTAGATATGCCAGAGCGTGTCGAGATCGGTGACAGAATCTAGACTCCTATCTGCGAGAGACAAGGACTCTAGCTCTAACCATCTGCCAGGATGTCTTTTTGCAATACTTTGAACATTCATCAAACGTTCACTCTGAAAAAGGTACAGGACAACGTTTATGTGACTAGAACAGCAATAACATTTTTTTTAAACTAAACTATTTTTTTTAAACTAAACTATTTTTTTAAAACTAAACTATTTTTTTTAAAACTGTTATTTTTTAAACTGGCATGCCACTTTTTTTTCCATTGCTGGGGTATTCGAGGGTTTTAAAAGTTTTTAAACCCACAGAACATCAATAAAGTATATCATTTCTGTTTTAACTCCATTACTGAATATATCTTAACCAAAGAGGGTGCCTCATTTTACCAGTGTGTCTGCAGTTTTGTGTGTGTTTTGTTTGTTTGTTACAACAGTATTTATAACACAAAAGAACATGTTATGTAGGAAATTTATAACGGTTTGCATAGTCATTGGAATGGATAAATTAGACTAAACCAAGTTTTCCAAAGTGCGACCGGCTACAAGAACAAGAGAACACAGCAACAAATTGTTTAAAGACAGGTCTAGATTATGTATTATGAAATATTTGTTTAGGTAGACAGTGGTTAATTCTTGGAATGCATTGCCGCAGGATATAGGGGAGGCAGAGTCAGCTAATGCATTACAAAATAGATTGGATACTCACGGTATTTTCAGTTTCAGTGGAGTGAAATAAACTGGTTGTATACAGACTCTGCAGATCCCTCTAAACCAGTATAATGAAGTAACGTTATTTATATGAATTCTTTGTGCCTTTGCTGTCAAATAATCCGATTAAATTTATCAATTTACTTGGTATCAAGATGCCAAGCAGCGCATGAGCTGCAGTGACAGACTCATAGCTGACAGCAAGCATCAGGGTCAGCAAACCAAAGCTGCCAAGACCCTTCTGGATAACAGGCTGCAACAGGGCAGACTGGCTAAGGAGAAGGGATCAAAGAGGGAATGCTAACCAGGTACTCAAAAAATGCTTGCTGAAGTCGGATGTGTTGGACCGAAAGGTGCAAATATCGCAGTCAAGCTGTAAACTACGACACAACGCATTCCATTCTCTGGACTACATTCTGCTACTTAAGTCCTTTCAGGATTTGTTAGTGGGAGATTGAGAACGAACGAAGAAGAAGAAGAAACAGGTAGGCGTATGTCTGCTGCCAGGTAGCTGAAGCCCATCAATAGTACATCTATTTTTGCAATTGTCACTTGCTGCGGATTACTAGACCTGGTGGAAAGTTATAAAAGTTTAGAATTTAATTACTTTTAGAATCTTGTCAACACAGCCTATTGGCTTTGATTTTCAACCACCAAGGGTTCTTTTACGTGAACAGTATGTACACAAGACCTCCGAGTTTTATCATCCATCTCCAATAGGAATAGGTGCTAGACCCACCTTCCTTGAGAATATGAGATACTTGAAACTTGTGAGATTCGAAATATCGCATTTTTTCCCCTTTCATTTGTTTATTTATTGACAGGCTAGCACCTTAACTCTCAGCTACAGCGATATACTGTATTATATTATTAATTTGTTGTTGTTGTTGTGTTGTTTTGTTGTTGCTGCAAATACAATACATTCTTTTAAAATTATGTTCAAACAATTTTCTGATTGCGTTCTATCCTGTTAGCTGTGTGTGTGCATGCATTGAAGAAAATCATTCGTTTGGGTTGTTTTTTTTATCAAAAGCACGGTATCAAAATTTATCTTAAGTATTAAATTGTAATTTATTTACTGTTGCTCTATATATTTGCTTTGCTGCATCACTAAAAATTGTAAATGCATATTTAAAATTAAGAAAAATATTATTATTAATTTACAATATCATTATTATAGTACGGTATTGTCGTAGACTGATATTCATGTGTTAAATTATGTCTCAGCGCACCTAACACACAACACACACACACACAACACACACACAACACACACACATAACACACACAACACACAAACAACACACACCACACACACACAACACACACACACAACACCCACACACACAACACACACACAACACATACACATAACACACACAACACACACACAACACACACACACATATACACACAAACAAACAAATACGAATACCACGTTATAATACATTTACATTATTGTTCAAGTTACATTATTAGTTGATAAAAACACACATGTAGGTAATTGTTTTGTTATTGACTTTTAACATTCAGTACTGCCGCAGCTTCAATTGATTTATTTCAAAATAACATAATTAGTCCCATTTGGGCACCTCCTCAATATGGCGAATAACCTTGAACCTGAATTGACAAGACGTCGCCCTTCTGGCTGGGCAGCCTTCTTGTCCATTAACACGGTCCTGGGCGGTTGCCAAAACCAGAACCTATGAGCCTCTCACTTCAATTTGATTGTGCTCCCTGTGGTGTGCTACGGTGCTTAGACAGGGGCACTAACAAAATCACTGTAGGGCAAATTGAGAGTGACACATGCCTCTCTTAATTTAATGTCCTTATATTGGTTTAGAAAAATGTGTATACAACCAGTTTATTCCACTTTAAAAATTACTGTGATCATCCAATCTATTCTTGAATGCATTAACTGATCCTGCCTCCATCACATCCTGTGGCAATGCGTTCCAAGCATTCATCACTCTATTACTGAACTAATATCATAATATTCAATCTGGACCCGCCTTTAAATAATTTGAAGCTATCCCCTCTAGTTCTTGCAGTCGGTTGAACTTTGAAAAAACTTCCTATTAGTCTAATTTATTCTTTCCATTGATTTATTTATAAACCTGTATCAAGTCACCTCCCATTCTTCTCTTTTCTAGACACTGCAGGCCAATTTTTCTTAGTCTCTCCTCCTAACTATAATTCTGGAATCCCATGATCATTTTTTGTAGCTCTTCTTTGTATCCTTTCTATCATGACTATATCCACTCTGTGATAAGACTCCACACCTGAATATTATCTTAAGAGGCACTTTGTCGGAATCATTCTCCAGGACCAAAAGCATGTAAAATATCCACAATTCTGATATACAACGATTGTGTTTGGTTTACGATGCGGGGATCTATGCAGACAAGGCAAACACATAGATGGACAGGTCATATATTGCCATAAAACGATGGTCGGTGGAGCACGGCGACAGCAATCTGGTACCCACAAGGTAAAATAAATATCCCGATATCCGTTGCATTGATCAGATTCCCTTGCTGTATACAACATCAGAGACGCCTCTGGAGGAGGGATTGTCATGCACTGGATTTTCGTGGCCCAAGACAGGGTCCGCTGGAGACGAAGTTGGGACCCGCAGCTACGCTAAGGAACGGGTCATCAAGATCTAGACTATTAGTCACATTTGACAATATGTTGCGGATATTTTAAATCATCATGGGATAAAGACCACTTCAGCGACACGTCTAGCCCTGGACAGAAAACTACATCTCCCCACGTCACCTCACGGCACAATTTACATTACTGAGGAAATGGTTGTTAAAATTGGAATGTTTGAAAGTGGATAAAAGTCCTGGTTATGATGGTATTCATCAAAAATTGCTATTTCATCTCACATACGTGCTGGCACAACCATTGTCCATGTTTTATTCTCAAACTATTGAGTAGGGAATTATTCCAGGGAATTGGAAAGATGCAGGTGTGATCCTCTTGTCCAAAAAGGACAAGAAATCAGATCCATGCAATTACAGACCGGTGAGTTTGACAAGCATACTCTGCAAAATGTTAATCCATTATTAAGGACAGTAGAGTACTGCACTTGAACAAGTTTAATTTAATCAAAAATAGTCAGCATGGGTTAACTAAATGAAGATCGTGTTTAACCAATCTATTAGAATTCATGGAAGAGGTTCCCAAAATGTTGGATATTGGAGAGCCAGTAGATGTTATTTATCTAGATTTTGCAAAGGCCATTGATAGAGTAACTTATCAGAGATTATTTCGGAAAATGAAATCACACGGAAAAGGTGGATAACTAGTCAATTGAATAGAAAATTGGTTAACAGACAGAAGGCAGAGAGTAAGCATACATAAGGAGTACTCTGACTGGTGTGATGTTATAACTGGAGTGCCTCAGGGATCGGTATGGGGACCAATTTTGTTCTTGATATATATACATCATTTGGATAATGAAATCGCATCCATGACTGCAAAATTTGCGGATGACACAAAATTATGCAGCAGGGTCTCTTCTCTGGCAGAGGTGGATCTATTGAGATCAAATTTAGCTACTATTCATAAATAGTCTGTGAGCTGGCAGATGGAGTTTAATGTAGACAAATGTACAGTCATTCACATTTGAAGATCAAATATGAAACATAGTTACATGATGGCAGTGAACAACATTAGAAAGATAGAAAAGGAAAGGGACCTAGGTGTTATAATAGATGATAAATGTAAGGTGCGAGAACAAGTCCTGGTGGCTGTGAAAAAGGCTAATAAAATGCTGGGTATGATTAAAAGAAACATTACACATCGAAGCAAGGAAGTGATAGTCAAACTATATAAATCACTGGTGAGACCAAAATTGGAGTACTGTATTCAGGTGTGGAGTCCTCAAAACAGAGTGGATATAGACATGACAGAAAGGATACAAAGAATAGCTACAAAAATGATCGTGGGATTCAAGAATTATATTTAGGAGGAGAGACTTAGAAAAACCGTCTGCAGTGTCTAGAAAAGAGAAGAATGCGAGGTAATTTAATACAGATTTATAAATTAATCAATGGAAAGGATAAATTAGACTATAACAAGTTTTTTCAAAGTTCAAGCGACTACAAAAACTAGAGAGCCTAGCTACAAATTATTTAAAGACAGGTCCAGATTGGATATTAGGACACATTTTTTCAGTCAGAGAATGGTGAATGCTTGAAATGCATTGCCACAGGATGTCGTAAAGACAGGATCAGTTAATGCATACGAGAATAGATTGGATGATCACAGTCATTTTTAAAGTGAAATAAACTGGTTGTATACAGACTCTGTAGAGTCATCTAAACCAGTATAATGAAGTGAAGTGAAGTTAAGTGGAAAAGACAAAACAATTCAATATTTAAGTACGGAACACGCTCCCCGAAGCCAAATAAACGCACTCTTCCGTTTGTAAAGTTTATCTTCTATTGACATGACCTTCGCAGTTTTGTCTTGAGATAAACGATACCTGTAAGTACGTGTATCCGAGAAGTGCATTGTTTTGATTTCGTAATCGAAAGATGCTTCCGTACGTTACTCAACGTAAGCGCTGTAGCTGAATGCCCACGAGTAATTTTTGTGCGCACTGAAAGGAACGTTAGGTTGCGGGTTGCAGCAGCAGTATTCCGTTGGCCTTGATGAAGATTGGCTGGGATCCTCAGGCAGTTGTGCTAGTCTTGGCTTCATCTGCGTGTAGCTCACTAATCACTAAAATGGGGATTACTGCGCCCCCCCCCCCTAACCTCGTTGTCCAGACTGTCATAAAATAACCTATTTCCCTGGAGAATTGCGAAGATGTGAGGTGGGAGTTGTGGTCAGTATATTTGGCCGGACATTGACTAATATTGTCTGACCAGACGTTAGTCTCCTCTCCCTGTGTGCTGAATAGTAAAACTGTAATCTACCAAGTATATCTTAAGAGGCCACTAAGGGCTAATGACAGGGCACATCAAGTCACGAAGCGTGTTCAAATTAAACCGGACCAAACTGCAACAAGTGAACATACGTTCGATGCGCATGATGACGTTACTTCTGGTGTAAACAGCACATACCAACCGTCAAGTTTGCAAAATGTCATTATCCTCCGACTCATAGTTTCCTCTGCAGACCGTTGAAAACATGGTGGGTTTAATCTTGACACGGCATACTTATAACAACAAAGGGGACTCAGTGGTCTCGAGGTAACATCTCCAACTCGGACGCGCGTTCGAATCACGGTGGAGATTTTTTCACGTGGATCTTCTGGTAAAAATTCACATGATCTCTGTGTAGCCCTTAGTGACTGCAGTGTTCAGAAAATCTCTTGCCAGTTGGAAATTAAAAAAAAAAAATAGGCTTAACGGCTGCTGACAGGACAAAATAAAAATAAAAATCTACCCAAGTTATTTGTACCTTTCCCCAGTTGGTTTGATAAGAGCAGCTATAGATGGCGCATAACTGGCTGCGGATCTACTTAGCTCTAGTGTTGAAGACAGACTCGCACATCGGTAAAAACCACCCTTCAAGAAACTGGTTGTATACAGACTCTGTAGTCTTCTAAACCAGTATAAGGACGTTAAGTTAAGCTAACCGACGGAACACACTTAGCTCAAGATTAAGCTCACCGCGCCGCTAAACGGAGAAAGCAGTTAAACAAATAAAGTAAAGAAACATACTAGTAAATGATAATACAACTTGCTGATATTGATTCAAAATATAATATCTATGGCAAGACATCAATAGTGGACCATATCAGGATCAATGCCGTTTCTATCATTGTGCTGTGATTAAAGTACATCGAACCAAATATTTTGTCTCCTATTATCGAAAACGGGTGAGAGTACAGACATTGAGATCAATATCGTAGAACCGGCCGTTTATTCTGCTTTCGCCTCTCGAGCGAGTTCGCACATTATTGTTATGCTATCCCAACCTTCAATGACCATGTTAAAAATGGATTCGTGCATCGGAATTCATCAACTTGCTCATTACACGGAGTGCGAGTTATTTCGAACACTAAATTTAATCCTACACAACGCTCCACATCGTGAGTTCACGCTAGCCTCGAGTTCATCGTTGTTGAGTGCTGTAGATCACTGTGACTTTGTCAATTATACTCGCTTAGCCGACAGTTGAACCTCACTTAACTTAACGTCTTTATACTGGTTTAGAAGACTCTGCAGAGTCTGTATACAACCAATTTCATTTACATCACCTTGCTCTAAAAGCCATGCGCATCCAATTTATTCTTAAGTGCATTAACTGTCTCTGCCTCCACTACCTCCCGTGGCAATGCATTCCAAGCATTCACCATTCTCCGACTAACAAAATATTTCCCAAATCTAATCTGCCCTCTCTTAAGTTAATTATAAACTAGAAATGTGTGTACACAGTCCGTTTTCATGACGATGCCATGCAGACTACACCGTTCTGGCTTTCTCATTAGTGTAGTTTCTAAATTTAACCAAAGGGCAGCCGATTACAAGTCAACAAAAGGGCAACGGAAGCAGAGGAGATGTTGCAGCAGCCGGACTAAAGTAGTGAAACCACCGACCATGCTCACGTCTTTCTCGCTGATTAGAAAAACGATGGTCAATACCAACCCCTCAGACCCTAGCAGTGTCGGTATGACCGCGCCGGGGCGATTTCTGTGGGCATGAACAATTCAATCGTCCACTGGCCACTTTATGGTTTAGATTAGGTATGAGCACATATTTTTTAAGTCAGAGAGTGGTGAATGCTTGAAGTGCATTGCCACAGGTAATAGTGTGGAGATGGTCAGTAAATTAAAGAATAGATTGGATGTACATCGTTATTTTTAAATCTAGTGGATTAGAAGAAACTGGTTTTATGCAGACTCTTTCAAACATATATAAAGAAGCTAAGCTAAGTTAAGAGGTATGGTTGGGAACCGCAGACGATTAACTACCTTGTCGAGGAACGGGTGTCCTGTGACACGAATAGCTATCTCGTTTCGGCAACTAGTTTTATCGAGCGCGATATCTACCAATTAGCCTAGGTATCGACTACGCTTCATGCAGAACTTGCTGTCTCGTCTGCAGTAATAGAAACACAAAAATGAAGTCCATTTCTGTGATATATTTAGTCACAAGCTTTGCAAACTGGACATTTATATCATTATTATAACAAAGTTTTTGTAACTTGATTAACTATGACCCAATTTGTTAGCACTGCTTGCGTGATCCGAACTTTCTGTGTTAAACTGGCGATCCTGAAATGCCGAAAAACTTATTATGATGGAGTGACAAGAAAAGTTTGCTTTCATGGAACCGCAGGAATTCCAGTTCCACCATTATTACATATATTATCTTTATATTGGTGTAACAACTCGACACATTGTATTACTAACACTGTTAACAGTAGCTGCTGTCATTGTCGTGTACAGCATATACGATACTTTATGACGTCTTCAAGGTAATGCTACTACTAATACAGTAATACTAAGTAATAGTCTTCTTTACTTCACTCTGACTAGTCTAGTCAGTTCTAGTCTTATTTTGGGGAAAAATACAAAAAGATGATGATGATAAATGATATCTATACAGTATTATTTAACACATTAGTTAGTCTAAACACTGTTTACAATTTAAGCATCAAGATACCTTTCACGGCCGACGCATAGAGGCTACACTGGAGGCTTAAGGGAACTTCTAGACAATTTATACTAGGGCCAATTTATAGATTTAATTTATTTTATAATTATAATTGGGGGAAGTGTCTTCCAGAGGGAGAGGAGTTATATGAATATCATGGGTAACAAGTAAACAAGTTTCTTTCGGAACTCATTCCCTTCTCCATTAGTCATCCTGTTTTTGTACACTACTGTTTCATACCAAGAGATCTAGCTGTTGGACATAATGACATACTCTGTAACATTGTTGATTTTCTGTATTTGATTCCTTGCATTATGCTTCAATACTCCCTCCGTGACAAATAGGGTCTATTTGAAAAAAAAAAAAAAATACGAGATGAGCAGTAAGCTCATTTGATTTGAACATCTGTTTTGGGGTTTTGTATGAAAGTTTCCACCACATCCAATTAGAATCCCAGCTTTCAGCAGATCCAGGTGCAGATTTAGATGCAGAAGTGGTAGTCTTGAGACTGTTCACTGTCTTGTGTCAAAGTAAACAGTATGGAAAGCAATATAATGTTGTTTTCTGTTGACTCAAAACAAACCAGTCCCTAGTTAGGACAAAAAGGATAATCCATGATTTAGTTCAAAGTTGGAAAACAAAAATGAGAACCAAATCTAATGACATCTAACTTAACGTCATTATACTGGTTTAGAAGACTCTACAAATTTTGTATACAACCAATTTCTTAAAGGTGGTTTTTATTGATGTGTTATTCCATCTTAATAGACTCAAGTACTAGCGCTAAGTAGACCCGCAGTTAGTTAGTCGTCATCTAAAGCTGCTTCAAACCACCTTGGAAAAAGTACAAATAGCTCGGGTAGATTTTGAATTTTGTCCGGGCGGGGCTGTTAAACCTACAGAAGATCCACGTGAAAAAAATCTCCGTCTCCACCATGAACATATCGAACACGCGACCTCGAACACCCGAGGCGGACACCTCACCTCGAGATCACTGAGTCTCCACAGTTCGATTAAATCATTTTGATCTCTCTGTGTCTCATATTACGGTATTGTTTCAAGAAATTTCTGTCTAGCTCGATGGTTACTCTACAATCAGCATATGTTTGGTCTTGAGTTAACATATTGGTTTACAATGCCATGGATAGGACAGTTTTTCTACCTTAGAGAAGTTTGCATAAACATAAAATGTGTTATCTTTCTTGGATTAATGATTCTCTACTTGCAAAAATAATATGTAGTGAAAACGAAATCAGTGATAATAAAACTGATTGATTATTAAAAAAATAAAAAGTAAAGATTCTGATTTCATGCATGTGTGGCATATTGAGAATATGGTGTTTGGCCCATATTTTTCTTGACCAACAGCACACTATGAGTGATATGGTCAACATCTTGCCGTTCACCTTTACTCTCCCAGATTATTCTGGCACCCAATTGTTGGGGCTGGGTGGACTTCAGGAAGCTTTTTGTGATCAGGAAAAAAATCCAGCACCAACTGGGGACTGAACTCTGACCACTCAGGTGAGAAGCCAGTGCACTAACTACTGCATCACCTTGGCTCCAGCTAATTGATTATGAAATTTAATCAAAAACTTGGTATTTGAAAAACATGCTCCTTTATTTCACAATCTTCTTCTTCTTCTTTCGGTCAAACACATCCGACTTCAGCAAGCATTTTTTTAGTACAGGGTTAGCATTCCCTCTTCGATCCCTTCTCCTTAGCCAGTCTGCCCTGCTGCAGCCTGTTATCCAGGATCACCGCGTGGAGGTGTAGAAGGGTCTTGGCAGCTATGGTTCGCTGGCCCTGACGCTAGCAGTAAGCTATGGGCCGCTGACCACTGCAGCTCATGCGCTGCTCAGCATCTTGATCCCTATTTCACAATCTGAATTCTATTTGTGCAAGATGGAACTAATTAAATCATAAAGTGAAGCTAAAGCTGGAATACATTTGCAATGTTTAATTTTGAAAGATTATGAATTACTAGATATCTTAAAAATACATTTGTATTATTCATTATTGTGAAAATTGTTTGTGCTCATGGATTAAGTTAAATTACAAACCGAAACTCAAATTATTTATGTTACTATTTCAGATCTCATAAAGCCATTAGAATAAATGGTATAGCAATTGCCCAAGAGATCAATGATGAGGTCAAAAGTGAAGTGGAAGCCCTGAAAGTAGCAGGGAAGAGGCCACCACACCTTGCAGTCCTTCTTGTAGGCAATGACCCAGCAAGTGTGATTTATGTCAGGAACAAAGCTAAGATAGCAGAGTACACAGGTATATCATTGGAAACATGATAATAGCAACAAGAAATGTAGTTTCATAGCTAGCATTGCATCTGGGACGAAGTACTTGAGCTCTCAATGTACTAAGTTTCAGTCTGTTGTGAAGTGGTGGGACCTTGCTGTCTTGCATTCTATAACAGTAAGCCAGGTACCATTTACAGCTAGGTAGACTTGAGAAACAGCCGCTTTAACCACTTTGCTACTCATATACACATTTCACCAAAAAAAATACTATAACATGAATACATAAGATTGATTATTATAAAGTATTACTTATAGTACATTTTATTATAAAGTATTACTTATAGTACATTTTATTATAAAGTATTACTGATAGTACATTTTATTATAGATTTATAAACACAGATTTGGGGCATAGAACACAGGCAATACAGCTAGAGGTTAAGAAGAAAAAATATAAGTTGATAGAACACAGATTTAGGCTTCTGCTAGATAAATATATATAGGAAGAGAAGAGCATAGAGACCAAAGAACACCTGGTGAAGACAATCAAGACACGGCCTCTCATAAGTGTTGCTCGAGGCCAAAGACACAGAAGTTAATGAGCTAGCAGCACCCAGCAAATTATAGCTGGCTGCTTGCATCAGGGTCAGTGACCCATAACTGACTAAAACCATATTCTAAATCCAAGTGGCATCCCTGGAAATAGACAGCGACCATGCAGTCTGCCTAAGAGTTTAGAAAACAGATTAACAATGTAAGTTTAATGTAAAATAAAAATGTTCGCGTAGTCGTCAAAAGGCCCGTTGCGTTATCGACCACTACCATGTCAAACTGCTACGGCTGTGTTCATGCGTAGCATGTCGACCGAAAACCCTGCTGACTCCACAGTTGGAGCTGAGGTACTCCGCTGCCTTGGAATGAGGGTAGCAGGGAGTGTATTAGACCAATGTGTGTGTCAGTTTTTCCGTGTCTGTCTGTGTCAAACTCCCTGTTTTTTTCCGTGTTCCACCGCAGAGTCCTCAAGATTGTGTCCACCTTTTGGTCAGCGTGACCCTTGATGTGCTGAGAATACGAGGTTGGGAGAGGTATCGTGTAACTTCCTGTAGAGGGGGTGGGGCGAGTAAGAGGAAGGCCAAGCAGGACGGTCCTGGACCGAACTCTAATGTGTAGCCAAGCGGAATGCCAAACTCCATCATGGACTGGCCTCCATAGGTTCTAGCCAGGCATGAAATGCAGCATAACAAACATGATAACTGATTGAAAGCACATCAATTCCACAGAACAAAGTCCCTGATACCATCTGGTGAGGGAGTTGTGAATTATAATTCGAACAGGAACTACCAAACATATATAAATATATATATATATCTGAAAGGTCATTGCTGCACCAATACTGCAGATTGTTGGAATCAGTTCCCGCCACTGCACTCGATTTTGTACCCTATATTTGTTTTAGCTATGGACATTTCAGTTCATTCTCTGATATTGTCTACCTATCTCTTTTTCTGCCTCCATCTCTAATGCTTCCCAGGCACAGTACCTTGCAGAATCGTCTTGGTCAACCCAGAAAATCTTGAAACATGCCCATACTACGTGAGCTTGTGTGCTTTTACCATCGTCAATAGCTCTTTATATTGGTTGACCTCTCTCTTAACGGTGTCCCGAATTGCCATTTTCTTGACATAGATACGAAATGCTGGGAATTCGACACAGACATCTCATCTCTATTGCACAAATTCTTCACTCTAGAACTGCTGTTAGAGTCCAAGTTTTGCACGTGTAAAGGTGCATGGAAGTGACAAGTGTATACATTAAACACAACTTGAATTTCAGGTTGATGCTTTTGTCCCCCAATAGCGGCCTCAGTTTGGTCAGAGCAGCCATGGTCATCGCTGTCGTGCCTGAATCTCAGTTCTGGAACCTTCCGCATCCATCAGTGCTCCCATCAGTGATACTAGTAAAACATTAGGTATTGTTTGAACCAGTAAATATACAATTGTTTATCACACGCTTCTCAGCTGACAGACTAGAGTAACTAAACATCTGTGCTTAGAGGAGTGGGTATGCACATCTGTAAATTAAGTTGACATATGGGCTGATCTGAATTAATGGACAGAAGTGTATATGTCTGTAAAAAACAACCCATTGGGAAAATATTATTGGTCAACAGCGTGTTTTTTTAAATATGTAAGAAAATGTGTTATAATCCTGTCAACTACATATTTCTAAATAGTGAAACAAGATGTTTTCATTCTAAGAAATACATTATTAGAAACACATTTTTGATTGATGTGATAGTTTTTTGTTTTACATATGAGAGTATGTCAGTAAGTAGGTCCCAAACTTATATGGGATAGCTGAAAAATGTAGTTGATAAGTTTTAAAAAGTCATTAGGTGGCAGCAACATCCAACTTTGTAATTACTGTAGGTAGCAGATGCTAGATTTCACATGCACGTAAGTGGCTCAGATTCTTCTTCTTCGTTCATTCTCAATCTCCCGCTACCAAGCCCTTTCTTTGCAAGTAGAGAATGGAATGCGTTGTGTTGTAGCTTACAGCTTGACTGCGATATTTGCACCTTTCAGTCAACACATCTGACTTCAACAGGAGCTCAGATTCAAAATTGGGCCCATGCTCAAAGAGTATACAGCGTGCTGTTATGCGATTTTTAAAATTTGTATTTATTTTTTTTTTTTGAGGGCAAAAAGAGCTTTCTGCAAAGAATATTCGTAAGGAAATGCTTCATGTTTAAGGTGAGGCTGAGAATTGTTTTTCCCGTAAAGTGGTGCATAACTGAGTCAATACATTTCCTGAAGGACATTAAAACACATAAAAAATGAAGCCCGACCTGGTCAACCAGTTCAGATTGCAACAAAAGCTTCTATGGGGAATGGAAGGGGGGAGATGATTCAAGCTGACAGACGAGTAACGATAGAAAGTAATGCAACTGCAATAGGACACTCACATGGTTTAACCTACAGCATAATGCATGATCAATTGAATTTCTGGAAAGTGTGCTCATGATGGGTCCCCAGACAATTGACTGACAAACTCATTATAAACCAAGTGTGACTGACGTTGATAAAGTGATGGAATAAGTGCATTATTGATGGTGTGTATTGTAAGAAGCATGGGACAATGTAAGTACATTAATAAGAGGTTTTCTAGTTCATATCTCTTTTAGTTTTTTAAAATAACTTTTTGTGATCAATTTACTGTCATTCCCTTGTATATCAATTTTGTTGTTATATTTTATAAGTAAATTTAAAAAAAAAAAGAATTTAAATATGTGAACATGAAATTAGCATGTTGTGAGAAGATACATATATTTGAAATGAAATATGCCCACAGGAATCTCATGTGATATTTTACGCTTACCCATATCTGTGACCGAAGAAGAGCTCTTGAAGGAGGTAGACTTTCTCAACCGCCTGTCAGATAATGATGGAATACTTGTCCAGCTTCCCTTACCATCTCACATTAATGAAAGGACCATATGTGATGCTGTCTTGCCACATAAAGACGTGGATGGTTTCAATGTGCTGAATGTGGGGCGTTTCTGTGTGGACCAGAAGGCATTTATTCCTGCCACACCATCAGGAGTGCTTGAGATAATCCGCAGACTCAGTATGTTCTTTTTTATTTATGTAAACTGTTGTTGATTTTTATTAGGGCTGGTCTTCCATTTTTGAGGTCCACAGCCACAATTTGGATATCTCTATTCCACTCTTTCTGTACAAAATTCTAAAGGGATTAAAATTCCCTCCCAAACGTGACCTGCATTAAGATAAACAGAAGGCAGCTCCTTCATCATGCAAATACACAACAGGCCAATCACATGCTTCTCTGCTCACTCGATTGCAAGTAAATAAAAGACTTTGACACACGCTGGGTAGAAGAGGAGTGGCTATGTGAAGTGAAGTGTTTTCTGAGCTATACAATAGGACCGATTTTAGATTAACTTAACTCTGCGTACAATGAAGAAGAAGAAGATTAACTTAACTTAACGTCTTTATACTGGTTTAGAAGACCCTGCAGAGTCTGTATACAACCAGTTACATTTACATCACCTTGCTCTAAAAGCTATGCGCATCCAGTTTATTCTTAAGTGCATTAACTGTCCCTGCCTCCACTACCTACCCTGGCAATGCATTCCAAGCAGATACCACTCTCTGACTAAAAAAATATTTCCTGATATCTAATCTGGACCTCTCTTTAGTCAGCTTGTAGCTATGCCCTCGTGTTATTGTAGGTGACTGTATTTTAAAAAACTTGTTATAGTCTAATTTATCCATTCCTCTGATCATCTTCTAAACCTGTATTAAGTCACCACGAATTCTTCTATCTTCGAGACACTGTAGGCCGGTTTTTCTAAGTCGTTCCTCATAACTGTAATTCTGGAATCCCACTATCATCTTTGTCGCTCTTTTTTGTATTCTTTCCAGCATGTTTAAATCCCCTCTATGATAAGGACTCCACACCTGTACACAGTACTCCAATCTAGGTCTAACTAAAGCTTTATACAGTTTGACTATCACTTCCTTGCTCCTATGTTTATTTCTTTTTATCATACCTAACATTACATTTGTCTTTTTCACTGCTACCTTAACTTGCTCACTCACCTTTCCTGTATGATCTATTATAACCCCTAGGTTATTAGTTATTAGTTATTGAACATTATAATCTTCTTTTCCTCGGAGAATGTTTCTGAATTCTACATTGGGAGTATGGAGTTTAAAGCAAATCTGGCTTTCTTGATCTTGAAATTAATATCCTGGTTTGCTTTTTCATTATTGTCAATGTTATTTCCCAAATAGACAAGTGGGTGGCCAAGTGGTTAAGATACCGGTCATCTTATCAAAGGGGACTTGGGTTCATAACCTTGGTAAGGCATAGGCTCTCAGCCCTGACAAGTTTGATTTCAGCTGGGTTTTTTTGGCACCGGGTTTGCCTTCCCACATCACAATTATTTTAGTCAGGCTACACTAGTGCAGCCTGTTTCCAGGGCTGCTGCTAGGAGACGGAATAGGGTCTTGGTCAGCTCTGTTACACTGACTCTGATGCAGCCAGCCATCTGTGAGTTGCTGGCCACTCTGTCATATAAATCATCCTGGCAGAACCTAACAATGGAAATTAACACCTCAATGGTGAGACCTCAAAGAGGTGCTTCTTTTTCTTTGTCGTTCGTTTGCAAACTCTTGCTACCAAGACTTGAAAAGGGCTTTGCAAATTGTTGAATGTTGTCCTGAGAATGAAATGCGTTGTCGTAATTTACAGTTTGACTGTGGTATTTGCACCTTTCGTTTTGGGTACCATGTTAGCCTTCCCTCTTTGATTCCTTCTCCTCAGCCAGTCTGCCCTGTTGCAGCCTGTTATCCAGGATCATCACATGGAGGGGGAGAAGGGTCATGGCAGCTCAATGTTGCTGGCCCTGATGCTAGCAATCAGCTTCCGATCGCTGACCGCTACAGCTCATCACATGTCTGTATGTGCTTTTACCATCCATCCATGATGTAGTCAGCATGTTTTAGTCATCCATGAATTGGTCTGTCTGTGCTTTGATCATCCATGTTGTGCTCAATATGTTTTAAAAGAGGTGCTAATTTGTAAGAACTTTTTTTGGTATTGTAATTGTTAAGTGGAAACAAAAACTGCCAGACTGAAAAAGAAAGAAGAGATACTACCCCGAGTTACATAACGGAAAACTACCCAAGCATGGACTGGACCCATGCATACACCGACGGTTCTGTAACAAACGCAACACAGAACGGAGGGGCAGGAGCATTTTTGAACCTACCAAATGGCAGAAAAATAACACTGTCATTCGCTATTGGAAAATACACAAGCAATTTCAGAGCGGAGGCAGAGGCACTGAGGCCGGCAGTGGAAGAAATGGTGTCAGGTAAAAGGAATGAAAGCCATATAGTCCTGCTAACAGATGCTCTGGCCGTAGTCACAGCACTAAAAAGCCAGAAAAATACTGAACTTAATGATTTAAGAGCAGTACTCTGTCAACTATGCCAGCAGTCCGCACCAAAAAGGGTAGTGGTGCAGTGGGTTCATCCCACTGCAACATCAAAGGCAACGAGGAGGCAGACAGACTGGCAAAAGAAGGTGCAAGACTACCACAACAAGATTCTAGTGGGACCTAAGAAGAGTTCAAAAGATTTATTAGAGCTAGATACATGACCAAATGGGAAACCGAACATACTGGCTACACAAAAAAACGATGCCTATTACCAGTTGAACAGAAGAGAGCAGGTCGTGGTCTTCAGACTTCGCACTGGCCACAATAGCCTGAGGTACCACCTATTCAACAAATTGAAGATAGGTGGCACTGACGAATGCCCGTGTGGTACCAGGAAAATGACCGCTGAGCACTTGCTGCAAAACTGCCCGACATACGAGGATCAGAGAGAGTAGATGTGGCCATCATCAGTGGCAACACTAGACAAGCTCTATGGCAGTGTCGACAGCCTCAGGATGACCGCTGCTTTTTTCGAAAAAATAATGGTTGCTGTCTGACTGCGTACGAAGAAGAAGAAGAAGTAATTGTTAAGTGATTTTTATACTACATAGCATCAGTTAACTTTATTCTCATGATTTTAAGTGTTTCTTAGCCATGCTTATTTTCTTTTTCTTCTTCTGTGATGAGTGCTCATTTAGACTAGGACTCCAGATTATACAATAAAGTCATGTCTTTTTCAGGGTCTCAATACCTCTGTGCAGTTTTCCCTTGAGGGTAGTGGGCTTGGACCTTTTCCTGCACAGATCTGTGTGCTGGGGGTAGTTCTGATGTACATGTACTGCTGTCATGTTTATTGTACAGGTGGTGTCTCATTCTGTTGTGGCCAGGTCAGAGACGAAGTATGATAGATAATCTGGTATTTTCTGGACAGCTAGTAGTATCTGTCCTCTGCATGGTGTTTAGTGTTTTCTTCCAGCCATTTTACCTGGTATTGCCCTTTTATTATGACTTTTGCTTCTTCTTCATAGTTGACCAGGCATTCTTTCTGTATCAGTTTCACTCCCTCTTTGACTAGACTGTAAGTTCCTCATTTCTATTGATTTCACAGTGTGATGGCGTCCTCTGAATCACCTCTTTATGGAACCCTTGAGACATTTTCGCCAAGGTTACTCTTGGCTCATTCACTCTTCTTAAAATAGAAATTGATCTTGAAGAACAAAAGTTTTTGACTGTAATACTTATAAATGCTTTATTTTTCATTTGTAACAGATATTGAAACACGTGGTAAAAATGCTGTAGTTTGTGGAAGGTCAAAAAATGTAGGCCTGCCGATTGCTCTACATCTTCATTCTGATAGCAGTGGAGGAAATAATGCAGGTAAGATGAGGTCTTTATTTTGCAAAATATAACTAAGACATTGATGAGTAACTGGTCGAATGGTTTGGATGTTGGTCATTGACCACAAGGGAATGTGTTTGAATCTTCAGTCAGTAGAGGGGTCCTAAGATGCAGTAGTGAATTAGCTGACATCAACCAGCAACTCACACCTGGCTGCTTGCATCAGGGTCAGCGAATCACATCTGACCAAGACCCTTTTCCATCTTCAAGTGGCCCTGGGAACAGGCTGCACTAGTGTGATCTGGCAAAGAGAATAGGATCACAGAGGGAAAGCAAACCAGGCCCCAAAAATTTGCGTGCTGAAACCTCACTATAAACTACGGCATGTCACATCCTTTATTAGGACGAATGGCAGAAAGAAGGAAATCAATCATCAGCAAGGCTTAGGTTTTTTTCTGTGAGAGATAAAATACAAACCTAGTCTGTACAGTGTGTGATGACTGCAAGGGCAAGCAACCGTTATTCCTCAAGTCTGTAAATCTTTCAACTAGGAAATAAACATTGTAGTGAGTTTAAAAATAAATTAATTTAAAATAAAAAGAAAAAAGTTTGGACTAAGTATGTAAAAGACTAAGTACATTTAGTTAAATCCTGTTTTCAAGCGACCCTCTGCTGCAAATTACACTACACAGCTTTTTCACATTTACATATGGTAATAATGCTCATAGCGGAAATGATTCACAGCGATGTCTTTTTGCCTATTACTTGCAATGCATTTTCTGATCATCTCTCACGAGGGTCCAACAATAGGCGACTAGCATTGCTACACTCCATTTCCCTTGGTACCTTTTTTTCGAGGGTAGTAATATCCTAATGAAATTGTTACCCATGCTCGTCATTGACAGCACAGCAGTTAGCATGGAAGAAATCTACACAAGAGTATAAAAATAATGGCAGCGGCCGTTAAGCCTATTCTTTCCCTTTCAAACTACCGAGGGATTTTTAACGTGCTCGACACTGAACACGATCTCACTAACCAGAGATGATGGGAGTTTTTACCAAAAGATCCATGTGAAAAAATTCCGGTCTCCATCGTGATTCGGACATGCCACCTTTGGTACCCGAGGTGGATACCTTACCTCGAGACCACTGAGTTGATTCCCTCCACACCATTGGAACTGCAAAATACATCGCATCAATCATTCTTTTTTGTTCAAGCAGCAGCACAGATTTGTTGCACAGGATTGACAACATATCTGTGGGGTACAATACCAGTCCTGTTCACCGACCTCACAGCCAAAATAGAAGCTGTAAGCTTTCTTTATCATCGGTGTAAAGGGTCGCCTTTCTGATAGCAAAGTAATTTGTCAGCAAATATAGCAACAATAATCTGCACTGTTCACACATTCACAAGGTATCTTGAACTGCACTCACAGAACTCACAACACAAACGATGATCAGGAGGAGATGTGGTTACAATGACTTCTACAGATTGCATCATCTAATTGGTGTTCAAAAAGAGAAGAACTGGATCATTTGCGCCGGAAAGTGAAGCCACCGGCCTCCTGAACCAACCACCCTCTAACAGATACCTTATTATGAAAAATAAATCAGCTTTTATAAGAACTAATCCCAGGTTGTATCAAACCTATACTTCAGTAGATGAAAAATGGCAAGGCAAGAGCTTACATCTTGAGCAGGATGGTTATTCCAGCCATGGTATATAGCTGTGAGGTATAGGACCTACTTAAAGCAGATGCAGAGACGTTGCTGAAAGGACAATGAACCAAAGAGTATTGACAGTCTCTCTATGGGACCAAATTCACAGCCATGAAGTAAGCACCAAACTTCTTTCAATAATGTCACAGATCAGGTCATCCCGTAACCAGTGAGGTCGTTGGGGCACACATGAAGACATCCTCACAACCCCATGCCACCCTTTTCTGTCAGCAGCCACTACCTGTGTCTCTTCTAATCAGAGATTGGTCCATTCTTTTATGTTTCTTGGGACTGCATCTTCGTCGTCTGCCTTGCACCTTTCTGTGCAGGATCGTATTTGCAAGACCATTTGAACTCGATATATGACCGTACCAAGCGAGTTTCCTTCTTCTGACAGTTGCCAAGAGGTCTTCAAAAGGCCCTATTGCTATTGTAATTCTATCTCGAATTTCCTCATTTGTAACTCGATCTTTGTACGTGACGTTTAAAAGTCTTCGGAAACACCTCATCTCCAAGGCCTGTATCCTTCACTGAAGGTCAGCAGTAACTGTCCATGTCTCACAAGCGTAGAGGAATATTGGCAGGACCAATGTACGCATTAATCTGATTTCCGTGCGCTGCTATTGTCTGTGCTATTCTGGCCAACACCTCATATTTTGATCTTTCGTCACTGACAATCGAACCCAGATATTTAAAACAGTCAACCACTTTGAGTTCCTGGCCATTAGCTTTTATCCTACTGTTGAAGCCCTTGTCGTTGTTGGTCATTAATTTTGTCTTTCCAGCATTTATCTCCATACCATAGTCAAGAGCTGTTTCATCGAGCCTTCTTACCCATTCCTGGAGTTCTGCTTCTGAACCCGCCAACCCGTCGATGTCATCTACAAAACGAAGGTTGGTAATCGTTCGGCTTCCTATTTTGACAGTAACAACGTGACCTCCAAGTGCCTCACTCATAATTCCATCAAGGAATATATTGAAAAGAGTTAGAGAGAGTGTCATAGATACTGCATTGTTAAGAAAATGCAGATGGGCCGGGCATGCCAGACAACAGACGAACACAAAATTGATGTCCCAGTGGCCTTACAACTTTAAATGTTACTCGGACATCCACCAATGAGATGGATATATAGCCTAAGTAAAGCCCTTGTTCCAACGTGGTACTCCAAGGCAAAAGATAGATATATGAGTTTAAACAACATTTAATTACCTGGCATCAGACACTTATTATACCTGATTTCTATACAGAATCCCAGGTAAGCTGCTGCAAGATCAAGATGGTAATGCACATACTTAGAATCATGGCATTCAGACAGGCAGATTATGATTACTTCCTGCAGCTTACTAGGTGTGGGGTAAGGTAGATTGTGTATTGGGTAGGAATTTCACTAGCTTTTAGAACTTTGCCCACCACAGACAATTGTTAACAGTCAACTGTTATTGATTGTCAACTGCCAAATGTTCATTTACCTGGGGGATCATGTACATTAGATCTCCGTGTTGTTTTATCAATCTTTGATATAATTGGACACTGATCTCACTTCACTTGATACCAGAGGATGTTTGAAACTTGTGGGTATTTTTTTGTTTGTTTTTTGTTTTGTTTTTGCGTTCGCCTTATTTCTCTAATCCCCAAGGCAGTGCACTGTGGTTTTTATTTTGCGCCTGTCGGCCCAGTGCATCCGACTTCAGCATGCATTTTACGCAAGGCTCTGCTTCCTCCTGCATTTTCTAAGGGTTTGCTTCCTCGGGGTAACGGCTGGTGCTGTGTTGGGAATTGAACCCAGCACCTCTGGTTGTGAGCCGTGCCACTTAACCACTAGGCCACACCGTCCCCTGAAACTTGTGGGGTTTGAAACACTACTGTTTAGCACTTTCATTTCTTGAGAGGCAAGCACCTTTACCTATCAATGATAGCAGTGGTAATGCTCCCTGATATAACCATAGTCTGTGGTTGGAAGGGTATGCATTGCCTAAAAGAGGCATAATCCCCAACAGAGAGAAAGACTATTGATTATCCAGAATGTTGTTTATATGAACAGGTTATTATCACACAGGGGATGCAACCACAACAATATGCCACAGAAACACTCCGCCTGATCAACTGAAGTTTTTCACAAAAGCTGCAGACATCTTAATAACTGCTACTGGTGTACCTGGACTGGTGACAGCAGATATGGTAAAAGAAGGCGTCGTTGTTATAGACATTGGGATTACCCGCATCCTTGATAACAGAGGCATGCCCAAGCTGGTTGGGGATGTTGACTATGAAGGTAAGTTTTTGGATTTTAAATATGGCATTCATGATTGTTTTACTGTTTTCTGTTAATTGAAGATATTACATTTTGTGTTGGTTAGATTATACTCAGTTACCTGATGTACTTACAGTGTTGTAGTAGTAGCAGTCAACTAAATAAGGTGAGGGTCATTCAGCCAAACTGAAACTAAATATTCATGTAGAAAACCAAGCTGTTTAAAATCAATACCATAAGCAAAGAGCCAGTCATGTTTGGAGGTGAGTCACTGATATATTTGGGAAAGAGGGCACATAAACAGATGAAGGGATTAAAATTGGAAAGGCAAAGACAGCATTCCTGCTACTAAATAATATATGGACTTTGTCAGGTACCGAATTACAGTTAATTCGACTGGGAAAGGTGGTCATACGATGAAAAAACTCACGCCATGCCCAGTCTAAACATGATGTGATTTGAATCTGCGGCGTGTGGATTACAAGCAAAGTTCATAACCCGTAGACCACATGCTTCCCTGAGTGTAGGATACTCACTACTATTTAACAAATACCACCACTGCAGTTTATGCAGACATTAGGTGCTCATTCTCTTTGTTCAGTTCTGTTTAGAGTCTATGTCACTGGATTTCAGGTAGGCCCATTGGTGCTCAGTCTTCCTTAGCAAATGGTTGATTTACTTAGTCACTCCTCTTCTACAGTGGAAAGGAGTGTCAATACTGATGGTTCCAATAACTCACTGGTCGTACAAACTTTTTCCCCTTCTCTTAGATGTCTTTCACCTCTCGACTCATGTTTGATATAAAAACTGCAGTTTGTGGACTGCTGATTTATAGGTTCCAGTGTTAACATCCGAAGTGACAATCATTGAATGTCCTTAGAATGTCACCTTTATCCATATTCAAAGGGCAATGAAAGAGCCGACATCATGGCTTTACAAGCACCAATTATGGGTATACTAGATATAGATAAGAGTGACATTTTGAAGTCTATCAATGATCGGCTGTTAGAGGATGACACTGCAATAAATGAATCAGCAATATACAGACTTTAGATCTTTGAAATCGAATGAGGTTCGAGCAGATTTGGACCCAAGAGAGAATGGAACAGAAGTGTGTACAACCAACAAGCTGCAGGAACCATCAGTATCCACACCCTTCGTCATTTGCTGAGAGAGACTGAGCACCTATGCCTATAGTACAGTGGTCAATTCTTCAGAACAGAATAGAACACACTTAAGTGTCCAGCTGTAAAAATTGTTTTCTAATTCTTCTCTGTCGGTAAAACAATCCAAATAGAAATATAACTAATTCCATAAGACAATACCTGATATATAACAGTGATAAGCTTACATTTCTCATTTTAAACAATATAAAACCACCTAATTTGCTTCAATTTTAAGCAATAATGCAGACTATTTAAAAGAAGTCTATGGCAACATAGAGGCTAAATAAAGTTAGGAACCTATAATAGAACACTAACGAGCAAAAATAAAAATCCTGAGGACATGCATTTACCTTGTGACAACATACCGATGTGAAACATAGACCATTACACAGACATCAGTTCAGTTCATCCCATAACCCATTAGATCGTTGGGGCACACTTGAAGACACTCCTACAATGCCATGCCATCTCTCTCTGTCTGCTGCTACCAGTCGTGCCCCACCGGGATGAAGGTTTGACCACTCAGTGATGTTGTCTGCCCATCTCTTCCTTAGACGTCCTCGCCCTCTCTTTCCCGGCACGGAACCAGTATCCAATTTGTAATTCTGCGATCTTTTGACAGCCGCGAACAGATCAAAAGGACTAATTGTGCCCTCCACCCTCCGTCGCATCTCTACGCTCGTGACACGATCCTGATTTGTAACATTTAAGAGTCTTCTGAAGCACCTCATTTCCATTGCATGTATTCTATAATGGATATCCCCAGTGATGGTCAAAGTCTCACAGGCATACAAAAATATTTAGTTCACCAAGAAGAAAATGTAATACTTCGAGCTAAAATACCACAGGAAAGTTTTAAGAATACTGTGAAGCGAAAAAGAAAAACACATTCATCATAAAGGAGCTGGATATAGAACGGAATTGACTCATAAACAGAATTACAAATAGGAAACTAAAGTACTTTAGCTTCATCAAACGCCATAATGGTATCGAGAAAAATTATACTGCATGGCATGGACACAAGAGATCAAAGATGTTCTGGGGGCTGAAGGTGCAGCAGTGAATGAGCTGATAACAGCCAGCAATACATAGCTGGCTGGTTGCATCAGGATTGGTGACCCATAATTGATCAAGACCTTATTCTGCCTCCAAGAGGCAGCCCTGGAGATAGACTCCAACAATGCAGCCTGACTAAGAGAATAAAGAAATTGTTGTTGTATCTCACAATTGGATGTGTCAGGCTGAAATGTGCAGATATCGCAGCCTCGCTGTAAACTGTGACATAACATCACAACCATCTTTTTCACGACAAACACTGAAGAAGAAGAAAGATGTTCTGAAGATGACAGTGAAGGAGATGGGAGAACTGACCAAATATTGAATTTTACAGAGTCGCTGTGATGATAGCGGCATTCTGCAAAGAACATGCTACATGACGATGAGAAATTTGCCTCATGGGAACACCTTAAATAATACAATTGAAACTACTGCTATATATTTTTTATTACAAGAAAATGATTATTATTTATTGCATTCCCATCTTTCAACATTTTAATGTTCATTTTCCTATATTTCTGTGTACATAATATGTCATCCCTTAACTACAAATATGAAGATTACCCACAAGATTATTCATTAGTGATATTCATTTAACTTAGTTGACTGTTCTTTGTCAGTTTTATTCTCATTTTTCCAGTTCTTGATACAGGCCTATTAGGGTTGAAATGTCAGTTTGTGTCTGTTACTGGAATACTAAAATCCTGGTATTAGATAAGACAAATCGGTGCCCTATGGTAAGTAGCCTAAAACTATCTTGTTTGTTCTGCAAATCCATCTGGTCAGCCCTTAAAAGTTACCACCCCGTGTCTTCCTTAGTTTGCCTTTTGGACTTACATTTGACTATTAGTGCTAAGTCTGTGGATGGTTTCTTTCTTGCGGCTTACTAGGTCTCGAGGAAGGTGCAGCTCTGGGGTGTCCAGGCTTTTCCCTATTGACATTTAGCTCACATAGCAGTATAGGATGTGCACTCAAGTTTGGTGATGCTGGTAACTGCCAAGCTGTCATTGTGTGTGGTCTTGCTACAGGGCGTTTCTCGTCATCACCTCTAGGGAGTATGTGAACATCAATGGTCTGTCACTGTTGTCATGAACATCTTATTTTTAACCTTGTTTGTATTTCGGCTGTTTTCAACTGTCACCACTGCTTAGTCACCTGAGTTTTATTTTGGCAACAAAGCAGCATCTGCATCTGATAAACAGTATATTTATGCCGACTGTGTTACCAGTGTCAAACATGGTCTCTGTTCAAGGCATGTGTTATAGTAATAAAGAAAGCTTGGTCTACAGCGTCTAGAACAGAGAAGAATTTGAGGTGACAATACCAATTTATAAATTAATCAATGAAAAGGATAAATTAGACTATAGCAAATGTTTCCAAGTACAACCAGTATATGACCAGGATGGCACAGCTTCAAATTGTTTAAAGACAGGTCCAGATTTAGATATTAGGAAATATTTTATTAGTCAGAGAGGGGTGAATGCTTAGAAGGGTCAGTTAATGCATTAAAAATAGATTGAATTCTCACAGTTGTTTTTAGTAGCGGTGGAGTGAAACATACTGATTGTATACAGACTCTGCAGAGCTTTCTAAACCATTAAAATGAAGTTAAGTTTAGTTAAGCGTGGGAGCAGAATTTTGTAGGTGAAATGAAGTGTTTGAGGAAAGTCATTGGTGTTACCAGGAAAGACAGATTATGAAATGAAGTCATTTGAAATATGGTCGGCACTATGTCATGTGTAGAGTACGTTTCTTGACCCAAACTATGCTGGTTCGATCAACTTCCACTGATGACTCACAATGCTGGTAGATCTAGCTACAAGAGGGTGGCAGTATCCAGATGGATAGATGACATTAGTGTGATTGTGTAACGACACAGGCACACAACGGCAGACACAACTTAGTTTCCGCAGAATAGACAACTTAAGCTTCCATGGCGCTCAACAGCATAAGTGGAAAGAAAACTAATTAACCAACATAATACACTATATGACATTTAGAATTCCATGTTATCTGTTATATTGCATTTAGAATTCCATGTTATCTGTTGAATGACATAGAGAATTCAATGTTATCTGTATCCCACATGCTTATGTACTACATCAATGATTATCAACATTTGTGTTATTATCACAGGAGTCTCTGAGAAGGCCAGCTACATCACACCAGTTCCTGGAGGTGTTGGCCCAGTTACAGTTGCCATGGTGATCAAAAACACCCTTGCAGCATACAAGAAGGAGATTGACTTTGGAAATAATTACTATCCCAAATGATACAAGACATTAAAGTGTAGATTTGAATACTAAAATATCAAAGTTGTAGGCTGTTCATAAAGAAGACATTTGTACTTGAGTATAATAAGTTTCTGGTGTGTTCCATGGTTTGGTTATTTAGGAACATTGTATACATGGAGCTTGCACAAATGAAGTTTAAGAAGTCATAACAAATACGGAGTTATGCTCCAGGCTCTGATAGATCAACGTTTATGTCAGCGTTAAATATGAGAAAACATGAGTTTGAACCCAGAAAAGGCCAAGGTTTGTTTCTGTTAGGGTAAACTGAAAACCTAGCATGCACATTGTGCAGTTACTGCAGCAATGAGTGACCTTAATTCCTCAGCCCTATAAAACTCACCAAGTTGACCCCAGAAATGTGAATAATCACAGGCAATGCATTGCAATGCATGACTTCATTAATCCTGACAGATTCATCTGAAGGAAAAGTACAAGACACTAACAATAGTTATGGGGTCCTTCTGCACAGCTTTTAATGACATTGTATAAGCAGCTAGTAGCTTCTTTCTTATTGGCTGCCAGAGGACACCCACGCTAATAATAGCTGCAGGTCAAGAAGTTTGCCAAGATTGATAGACTATTTTAACATTTTATAATATAGTTATCTATATAATAGGGGTGTGTTATTGTTGACAGATAAGGTGCTAGCCTCTCATGATAAAAACAATTGTGCCAAATGTTAGGTGATTTGAATTTGGTAGTCTGTGAATTCACCTGGTGCACGGCAAGAATGGGAATAAATGTGGTGATGCTAGCTTTTAGTAGTAGATAGTAATTATACAAGGATTAGACAACCACTCTTTCTCACCCCTCAAAATAAAAAATTGACGTAATTTCCCCTGCGGCTGCATTATTTTTCAGTATGTCACGTTTTACTATGGTTGTTGACTTTGAGAGACTTAACTTTTCTATTTGTTTGTATATAGATATGATTTTGTTGTATGTAAAGACATATGTAAATAAAGAACTTGTTGGTGTTATTGCTTTTGCTGTGTGTGTGTCTTATAGATACAAGAAGATGAAGTTCAAAATGTTCACAAATACATTCCAAACACTTAGACTAACCAATTAGGGTCCACTAGTGCTCCAAAAATATTTTTTATTTGTCACAGAGCAATGATACTGTTCTCTTATAAGACATATCTGTTAGTTTCCACTACAAACGTATTTATTACATCTACATAAACAAACTAAACAGATCTACCTCAGAAAAATCTGTTGCAACATCTTAACTTCATCACACTCAATAATGGGAGAACCTTCAAATCTGAGTCCAAAAAAGAAGAAATTGTTTCAAAATTCTCTTTCAAATCGAACAAGCTATTTTTCCACTTAAAACAGGTGAATGCAAGTGGTCTTGTTTTTATAATTCAAATACGCAGATGTTCGGCCCCTGTTTCTATAGAATTGATTAAAAGGAGACAGAACACACATCAGAAGACAAAACACACATCAGGAGACAGAACAAACATCAGGAGACAGAACAAACATCAGGAGACAGAACAAACATCAGGAGACAGAACAAACATCAGTAGACAGAACAAACATCAGGAGACAGAACCAGTATCTGGAGAGAAAACCAACATCAGGAGACAGAACAAACATCAATAGACAGAACCAGTATCTGGAGAGAAAACCAACATCAGGAGACAGAACCAGTATCTGGAGAGAGAACCAACATCAGGAGACAGAACCAGTATCTGGAGAGAGAACCAACATCAGAGGACAGAACAAACATCAGGAGACAGAACCAGTATCTGGAGAGAAAACCAACATCAGGAGACAACCAGTATCTGGAGAGAGAACCAACATCAGAGGACAGAACCAGTATCTGGAGAGAAAACCAACATCAGGAGACAGAACCAGTATCTGGAGAGAAAACCAACACCAGGAGACAGAACCAGTATCTGGAGAGAAAACCAACATCAGGAGACAACCAGTATCTGGAGAGAAAACCAACATCAGGAGACAGAACCAGTATCTGGAGAGAAAACCAACATCAGGAGACAGAACCAGTATCTGGAGAGAAAACCAACATCAGGAGACAGAACCAGTATCTGGAGAGAAAACCAACATCAGGAGACAGAACCAGTATCTGGAGAGAAAACCAACATCAGGAGACAGAACCAGTATCTGGAGAGAAAACCAACATCAGGAGACAGAACCAGTATCTGGAGAGAAAACCAACATCAGGAGACAGAACCAGTATCTGGAGAGAAAACCAACATCAGGAGACAGAACCAGTATCTGGAGAGAAAACCAACATCAGGAGACAGAACCAGTATCTGGAGAGAAAACCAACATCAGGAGACAGAACCAGTATCTGGAGAGAAAACCAACATCAGGAGACAGAACCAGTATCTGGAGAGAAAACCAACATCAGGAGACAGAACCAGTATCTGGAGAGAAAACCAACATCAGGAGACAGAACCAGTATCTGGAGAGAAAACCAACATCAGGAGACAGAACCAGTATCTGGAGAGAGAACCAACATGAGAGGACAGAACAAACATCAGGAGACAGAACCAGTATCTGGAGAGAAAACCAACATCAGGAGACAAGAAGTTTTATACTTGATGTTACTGTCACTGTCAATTTGACTGGGTAACAGAGTTTGTTGACTGATAAGGTGCTGGCCTCTCAAGGATGAAGGTAAAGGATGATGCATGCAAGTCATTCTCAAAGCAATAAGCTATTATAACAGGAAAAAGACATGACTATTATAATGTAATAATAAACACAATCCTTTGGACTTGTGGCAGGTCACACCCTTGTTGCGGTACATGAAACACTTACAAAAATCTGATGAAATTTAATATTGAGTTTCTGATTAGCAGAGGAGTAGAGCATTCAAATCTCAGAACAGTGGTACTGAGCTTGATACCAATTTTCTGCATGTTCCAATAAACCCAGCTGTATTTGGGTACCTGGATTACTGTTGCAGGAAAGGGTCGCTGTAGTTCAGAGGAAAGGCGCTTGCCTTTCATAGCGATGAACGGAAATGGCGTGGGTTCGAGCCCAGGAGGTTTCAAGTGACCCTTGTCTCAAAGAGATGGGACCAGAGTGTCCGCATCCTGAATTACCTCCTGTCACCTTGACTTGTCCTGTCGCTGACCTGAGGTAGTTTGGGACCAGAGAGTAAGTTTGATGACTAGCACAGCTTCTTCCTCATAATCCAAATACAGCGTAAGTTACATAATCAAGACAAAAAATGTCTGATGATGTCTCCATTATCGCTTGCCATGGGTAACTAACATTATTTTTAACTGTCGGTAAGTTAGCATGAAATGGAATTGGTCACCTCAACTCATAATGAGCTGTTGCCTTGTACCAGAATTCTCTAACACTATGAGACAACTTTCACGTTTGATATAATTCACAATACATTTTAGGGAGGTTTTTTTTAATTTGATAGAAACATAAATAGACAACAGTTTAGCGACTGTACCAAGACAAAAACAAAAAGACACCTTCATTACAGCCACAAGGCCTTTATCAGGGACAAAAAGATAATGAAAACAACGAACAAATCACAACAGAAATAAGCTGTAGCAACTTCATTCACTCATTTTTCATTTCTGTTGTGATTTGTTGGTTATTTTCGTTTGTATTTCGTATCTGACGAAGCATTTTGGCCATTTTGTTTTGTTTTTATCCTGGTGCATTTGCTGAGTAATTACTATTTTTCGTCCTTTACTGCAGTTTTGACTTGTTATATTTTTTTAATTTGATGAAAACATGTTGTCAATGATTTGTTTATTAATATTTTGTTGTGCATATTTTTGGTGCTATAGATGGTGATAACTGATTGTTAAATTGTAAACATATTTGACATTGAGAACATGACATGAACAATTTTAAAAACGTTGTAGTACATATTTTAAGAGCATATTCTACTATTCTTAGCAAATAAATAATGGTCTTGTTATAAATGTTATTTTGCTGTCATATAAATATTTTTAATATTTGAAATGTGACAGCATGTTTTGTGTTTATTGGGTGAGATTGTTTATGTTGTCTTCATCTCATTTGTCCACTTAGTTGTTGAATGTTGTGGAGAGATGAACTTTGTAACTTTCGTATGCCATTTGTCGGTTAGTTATTTTCAATCTACTCCTCTGTAGCGTTTAACACTATCGGTCCATTTTTGTGTGGTCTTTCTTTTTTCCTGAAGTCCAGCTGGTTGGTGTTAAAAATTAGTGCTGTGGGTAAGTTTTAAAGCATTCTTGTCATGTCCACGCCATTTAATTCTAGTCCTGTCCTTACATGCCATGCATAAATAATGGTCACATTATCACTGGCATCAATGTGGCAACTATGCCGTATGTGAGGAAGTCAACAACACTTTGTATGCATCCCTATTTTTTGCTGTGCTGCACCAATGTGGGCTTAGATCTTTTGTGAAACCATCTCCCAACCACATAGTGGGACAGCCACGTGAAGTGTATAAACACAAGGCCACCAAAATGTCATTCTACTACATGTTCATCTGTTGTCAGGTATCTTCTTCTTCTTCTTCGTTCGTTCTCAATCTCCCGCTACCAAACCCTGAAAGGGTAAGTAGCAGAATGTAGTCCAGAGAACGGAATGCGTTGTGTTGTAGTTTACAGCTTGGCTGCGATATTTGCACCTTTCGGTCCAACACATCCGACTTCAGCAAGTATTTTTTGAGTACCGGGTTAGCATTCCCTCTTCGATCCCTTCTCCTTAGCCAGTCTGCCTTACTGTAGCATGTTATCCAGGATCACCGCGTGGAGGTGTAGAAGGGTCTTGGCAGCTATGGTTCGCTGGCCCTGACGCTAGCAGTCAGCTATGGCTCACTGACCATTGCAGCTCATGCGCTGCTCAGCATCTTGATCCCTGTTGTCAGGTATGAGTACCACATGACCAGCCCAGTGATATTTGTTAGACAATGCGGCCACCACTGTGTCTCAAAACAGTTTGATGTCTAATTTCCTGATTTTGAATCTGATGCCTTATCAAGATCTTTAATAGACATTGTTCCATCACTATCTGAGTGACTCAGAGCTTCTCAGCATCTTCTTCTTCTTCTTCTGCGTACACAGTCAGACAGTAACCATTATTTTCTCGAAAAAAGCGGCGGTCATCCTGAGACTCTCGCCACTACCATAGAGCTTGTCTTGCAGTTCCACTGGCAATGGCCACATCTGCTCTCTCTGATCCTCGTATGTCGGGCAGTTCTGCAGCAGATGTTCAGTGGTCATTTTACCAGTACCGCACGGGCATTCGTCGGTACACCCTATCTTCAATTTGTTGAATAGGTGGTACCTCAGTCTGTTGTGGCCAGTGCGAAGTCTGAAGACAACGACCTGCTCTCTTCGGTTCAACTGGTAATAGGCATCGTTTTTGGTGTAACCAGTATGTTCGGTTTCCCATTTGGTCATGTATCTGGCTTTGATAAGCCGTTTTGACTCTTCGTACGTCATACTGGTATCTGTTTGTGGTAGCCTTGCACCTTCTTTTGCCAGTCTGTCTGCCTCCTCGTTGCCTTGGATGTTGCAGTGTGACGGAACCCACTGTACCACTACCCTTTTTGGTGCGGACTGCTGGCACAGTTTGCAGAGTGCTGCTCTTAAGTCATTAAGCTCAGTGTTTTTCTGGCTTTTTAGCGCTGTGACTACTTCGAGAGCATCTGTCAGCAGGACTATATGGCTCTCATTTTCATTGTGTGTTACCATTTCTTCCACTGCAGCCCTCAGTGCCTCTGCCTCTGCTCTGAAATTGCTTGTGTACTTACCAGTAGCGAATGACAGTGTTATTTTTCTGCCATTTGGTAGGTTCAGGAATGCTCCTGCCCCTCCGTTCTGTGTAGTGTTTGTTACAGAACCGTCGGAGTATGCATGGGTCCAGTCCATGCTTGGGTAGCTTTTCGTTATGAAGCTTAGGGTAGTGTCTCTCCTTTCTTTTTCACTCTGGCAGTTTTTGTTTGCAATACCTGGTATATTTTCTACCACCTCTGAAAATATATCCTGCCTCCAAGTAGGTTTTCGTACAGTAGTGATGGGTTTTGGTGTTGTTAGTGCGTTTATGGGATCTTCGTGCATCTTTGCTTTGGCTATTTCTGCAAAGTTTCTCCGCTTTAGTTTCCCATTTCCCAAATTGTTTAGTCTCTGGTACATTGGATGGTCCGTCAGTCTTCTGAGTTTCTCTGACTGCAGCTGGGCTCTGCAGTCTCTTCTATCGGTCATGGATTGCAATTTTGTAATCTTTTCAAGTTCTACAATTGGCGTTGACTTCATGCCACCTGTTATAATTCTCATGGCTTGGTTTTGAAGTTTGTTAACTTTATCGAAGTTCGCCTTCGCTGCGGTTGTCCATGCCGAAATGCCATACTCGAGAACTGGTCTCACTCTTCCAGTGTACAGTTTCTTTAGTATGCCTTCGTCTGCTCCCCAGCTTGTGCCAGCAAGTTTCCTCATGATCGCCATTCTTTCTCTGGCTTTCATTCGGTTTCTCTCAATCTGACTTTTCCATGTCATGCGCCGATCAAATGTGACTCCCAGATAGGTTGGGTTGTCGTTTGGCTGCAGGATTTTGCCATTCAGACTTAATTTGGTACTTTGGGGTTTTAATGAGAGCGAGAATATTGTGCACGTGGTTTTCTCCTCGTTTATTTTGACCAGCCATGAGTTCGCCCACTCTTCCAGCGATGTTAGGGCCGTCTGCATCCGATTTCTTGCTATGGTGAGATTCTTTTCAGAGGTCCACATAGCCAGATCGTCTGCAAACATTGAGCTATGGACTCTTCTTGGTATATTCTCTGTAATATCGTTTATATATACCAGGAAGAGTGTGGGTGACAATACTCCCCCTTGGGGTACTCCCTGCTCGAGTGTCACCTTTTTGCTCATCTGCCCTTGTACTTGGACTCTGGCCGTTCTTTGTTTGAGGTAGTGGTTGATCCACTTGTACATCTTCCCACAGACATCACTTCTTCTTAGCTTGACTCTAAGTCCATCCTTCCAGACTTTGTCAAATGCCTTTTCCAGATCCACCCAAACAGCTACTGTGTGTTTCTGTGCCTGGTAGGCATCTTCTATCTCCTGGGCTATGAGGATGACCTGGTCCTCATTGGATCTGTGCTGTCTAAAGCCGGCTTGCTGTGGAATTAGTATTCGTTTTTCTTCCAGATGCCACATCAGTCTGGTGTTTATCATCCGTTCCATCAGCTTGCCGACACAGCTCAGTAGGCTAATGGGCCTGTATCCATTTGGATCTGTTTTGTCCTTCCCTGTTTTTGGTACTGGTACCAGTATTGCATCTTTCCATGCCTGGGGTACAATACCCCTTTTCCAGCTTTGGTTCAGGACTGATAGTAGTTTCTTCTTCGCTGTTTGGCCCAGCCCCATCAGCATTTCGTTTGTTATCCCATCTTTTCCGGGAGATTTCCTTTTCT
Organism: Ariolimax columbianus; assembly: GCA_036924085.1. NCBI lineage: Eukaryota > Metazoa > Mollusca > Gastropoda > Stylommatophora > Arionidae > Ariolimax > Ariolimax columbianus. Next base: position 40,376,212 of record JAVGWX010000006.1, read on the forward strand.
TTAGTGTTCTCATAGCCTCTTCCATTTCGCGCATTGTTAGTTTGGCCATCATGTGCTCTTCAGGAGCCGTATTTATGTTTTCGTGTCCCTTTAGCTCTTCGCTAATGTCTGTATGCTTATCTGCAGGGACCTCGATGTGGTTTGCTCTGGCATAGTGATCGACAAAGGCGTTTGCGGCTTTCTTACCTGTGATCAAGTTCTCGCCCTGCTTGATAGTAATTTGTTTATTTGACGGGGTTTCGTCATTCATGGCTCTGACTAGCTTCCATAGCTTGTTCCCTTCTTTGTCCAGGTTCAGACTTTCCGTTTTATTTTTCCAACTTTCTCTTGCTGTTTGCTTGAGAGTGTGTTTGTAATTCGCCGCGGCGGCTTTGAGGGCGATGTTTGCCTCCATGGATTTTTCTCGTTCTGCCATGTTCCTAGCATTTGTTACTGCATCTTCCACTTTCTGTAACTCATCATTCCAGTAGGGCTTATAGTGTTTCCTAGCTCCTCTTGGGATGGTTTCAGTGGCGGCTTGCATTATTGCCTTGCTTAGGCTCTCCACCATGGGCTTCATTTTGGTGTTTCGTGTGTTGATGGTTTCACACAGCCCATCTGTCAGGATTGCAAATCTGTCCCAGTCGGCTCGTTTGTAATTCCATTCTCAGCATCTAACTTTGTGCAAGTTTCCACACTTCGTTTCCATACATCGTGGCTGGAATGACCATGGAATTATCTCTTTCTTCTTTTTCCTCTTTCATCTTCAGACCTCAACTTCAATGACTCTAAAACGAAGGCAGCGGTCGACTCAAGGCTCAGTACGCTCTCGTGGAAGGACACTGGCTGTTGCCAAATGCTACTTCTTTTGTCGGTATACAGTGGACAGGACTGCAAAATATGTTCTGCCTTCATTGGGGCTGTGCTGCAGGCACAAAGGTCTGTAGTGTCAATCTTGAACTTGTTGTACAGATGGCATCTAAGTCTGTTGGGACTTGTGCATAGCCAGAGAATTATCACCTGGACAGTTGATGGTAGGCATCGCTTTCTATGTGGCCAGGGTGGTCTTTTTTCCATTTTGCACTGTACGTTGCCCTGATGAATGCTTTTGTCTCATTGTATGTGATTTCTGTATCACTCTGCTGCAGCATTCCTCCCTCTCTGGTGAGTCTGTCTGCCTCTTCATTCCCTGGAATGGTGCAGTAGGCTGGTATCCACTGGACTGTGCTTTTTTTGAAGCACTGAGACAGGCGTTCGAGCGAGTCTGCTATAGCACCGAGTTCATTTTTGTGCTGGTTCTTGAGTACCAATAACACTGCGAGGGCGTCTGTGAAAATGACCACTTGCTTTTCTGCCTGCTCCTTATGGTCTATAAGGGTTTCAGCTGCTTGTCTCAGGGCACTGGCTTTAGCACTGAAGTTGCTGCAGTGTCTCCCAGTGGCAAATGCTGCTGAGTATATTTTGCTTTTTAGTTGGAATTAAAGGTGTGCTCTTACTGGGGCGTCTCTTATGTTTGTTAGTAATAAGAGTATTATATTTGGTACAGTATGATGTGAATATTGGAGTTGCAGATGACCTTTAGGAATTATCTCTACAACAAAGTGGTTGGGTTCACTCTCAGCCGTACCTCTCCATATGATATGTATGTTTGGTCAGATGACAAAATAATAACGCATGCCTTAGGTGCACAGATTGCAAAGTGTGTGACTTTGTGACAGTATATTTATATATGCTCCGAAACTAACGCCTTCTATATTATTATGTTGGCACAAGACCTTAAAAATGGATTTTGGCGGTATGGCAGTGGTGTTTGAACTTTCCTGCAATCTTCGTTACATTTTGTTTCCATGTGGCAGATGGCAACAGAGGCGCAGTCTGAAAAAATGGCGTCTGACATGGAAGTGCGTTTGAAGTACAGGTAGTACATTTTCCAAATGGCCATGAACAGCTGTCACACCATGCAATGAAGTGTGCATCGATCAACTCACCCGCACAAATCAGCGGATTACGACCAGGAAGCTGGCTGCGGAGCTGGATATATGTTGCAATGTATTGAAACGATGTTGACATTAGTGTATCATAAGGTTTGCACCAGGTGGGTCAGACGAATGCTCACACAGGAACAGAAAGAACATCACATGAAAGTTTGTCAGGACCTATTGAACCAATACAAGAATGAAGGCGACAGTTTTCTGCATCACAGCACCGGACGTTACACAGGGAAAGCAAACCCTTAGAAAATGGAGGAGGAAGCAGACACTTACATAAAATGCATGCTGAAGTTGGATGCACTGGGCCAACAGGCGGAAACTAAAAACCACAGTGCAACGCACACCGCCTTGGAGATTAGAAAAATAAAGCGAACACAAAAAAAAAAAAAAAAAAAAAAAGGATGAAGGCGACAGTTTCCTGCATCACATCTTCATGGGTGATGAGATGTGGTTTGACTACTACGAGCCTGAGTCAAAATGGCAGCCTATGTAGTGGCAACATATGAATTCCTCATCGAAGATAAAAAAAGTTCAAGATGCATGCCTCTGCAGGTAAAGTGATGTGAGAAAAGCTACTGCAACCCGCAACTTAACGTTCTTTTCAGGGCGCACAAAAGAGTAACCTACCTAGTCATTGTGGGCAATAGCAAACTTCTTCTTTTTCGTACGCTGTCAGACGTCAACTTGTATTTGTTCGAAGAAAGCAGCTATCATCCTGAGGCTGTCGACACTGCCATAGAGCTTGTCTAGTGTTGGCATTGTTGATGGCCACATATGTTTTCTCTGGTCCTCGTATGTCGGGCAATTTTGCAGCAGATGTTCAGTGGTCATTTTCCCTGTACCACAGGTGCATTCGTCAGTGCTACCTATCTTCAGTTTATTGAAGAGGTGGTACCTCAGTCTGTTGTGGCCTGTGTGGAGTCTGAAGACCACGACCTCATTTTTTGTGTACCCAGTATGTTCTGTTTCCCATTTGGCCATGTATCTGGCCCTAATAAATCTTTTGAACTCTTCTTAGGTCCCACTAGAATCTTGTTGTGGTAGTCTTGCACCTTCTTTTGCCAGTCTGTCTGCCTCCTCGTTGTCTTGGATGTTACAGTGGGATGGAACCCACTGTACCACTACTCTTTTTGGTGCGGACTGCTGTCATAGTTGACAGAGTACTGCTCTTAAATCATTAAGTTCAGTATTTTTCTGGCTTTTTAGTGCTGTAACTACGGCCAGGGCATCTGTAAACAGGACTATATGGCTTTCATTTCTTTTGCCTGTCAGCATTGCTTCTACTGAGCCTTCAGTGCCTCTGCCTCCGCTCTGAAACTGCTTGAGTATTTTCCAGTTGCCACTGACAGTGTTATTTTTCTACCATTTGTTAGGCTCAGGAATACCCCTGCCCCTCCATTCCGTGTTGTGTTTGTTACAGAACGGTCGGTGTATGCATGGGTCCTGTCCATGCTTGGGTAGTTTTCCGTTATGTACCTCAGGGTTATGTCTCTTCTTTTTCAGTCTGGCTGTTCTTGTTTCCAATACCTGGTATATTTTATACCACCTCCGGAATGAAATGCTGCTTCCATGTGGATTTGGGTACAGTAGGGATGGGCTTTGGTGTTGTTAATGTGTTCATAGGGTCTTCGCTCATCTTTGCTTTGGCTATTTCTGCAAAGTTTCTCCACTTTAGTTTCCCATTTCCAAATCTATTTAGTCTCTGATGCATTGGATGGTCTGTCAGTCTTCTGAGTTTCTCTGCTTACTGCTGGGCTCTGCAGTCTCTTCTGTCGGTCATGGATTGCAGATTTGTAATCTTTTCAAGTTCTACAATTGGCGTTGACTTCATGCCTCCTGTTATAACTCTCATGGCTTGGTTTTGAAGTTTGCTAATTTTATCGAAGTTCGCCTTTGCTGCTGTTGTCCATGCCGCAATGCCGTACTCGAGAACTGGTCTCACTCTGCCAGTGTACAGTTTCTTTAGTATTCTTTCGTCTGCTCCCCAGCTTGTGCCAGCAAGTTTCCTCATGATGGCCATTCTTTCTCTGGCTCTCATTCGGTTTCTCTCGATCTGACTTTTCCATGTCATGCGCCGATCAAATGTGACTCCCAAGTAGTTTGGGTTGTCGTATGCCGCAGATATTTGCCATTAAGACTTATTTTGGTGTTCTGTGGTTTATTTGAAAGCGAGAATATTGTACATGTGGTTTTTTCCTCATTTATTTTTAACAGCCATGAGTTCGCCCACTACTCCAACGATGTTAGGGCCTGCTGCACCCGATTGTTTGCTACAGTGAGATTTTTTTCAGAGGTCCACATAGCCAGATCGTCTGCAAACATGGAGCTGTGGACTCTTCTTGGTATATTCTCTGTGATGTTGTTTATATACACCAGGAAAAGTGTGAGTGACAGTACTCCCCCTTGGGGTACTCCTTGCTCCAGTGTCACCTTTTTGCTCATCTGCACTTGTACTTGAATTCTGGCTGTTCTGTTTTCAAGATAGTGGCTGATCCATCTGTACATTTTTCCAGATACTTCACTTCTTCGTAGCTTGACTTTAAGTCCCTCTTTCTACACCTTGTCAAATGCCTTCTCTAGATCCACTCAAACCGCTACTGTATGCTTTTTCTCTTGGTAAGCATCCTCTATTTCCTGTGCTATGAGAGTGATCTGGTCCTCAGTGGATCTGTGTTGTCTAAATCCTGCCTGCTGTGAATTTAGTATGTGTTTTTCTTCCAGGTGCCACATCAGTCTGGTGTTTATCATACGCTCCATCAGTTTACCCACACAGCTCAGTAGACTGATGGACCTGTATCCATTTGGATCTGTTCTATCTTTGTCTTTCTTTGGTACTGGTCTAAGTACAGCATCTTTCCATGCCTGCGGTACAATTCCCATCTTCCAGCTTTGGTTCAGGACTGATAGTAACTTCCTCTTTGCTGTTTTGCCCAACTCCATCAGCATTTCATTTGTTACCCATCTTTTCCGGGCGATTTCTTTTTCTTTAAAGTTCTCATGACCTCATCTTTTTCTTTCATTGTTAGTTTTGCCATCATGTGCTCCTCTGGTGCCATCTTGATGTTGTCTTGGCTCTTTTGTTCTTCGCTAATGTCTGTATACCTGTCTGTAGGGACATTAATGTGGTTTGTTCTAGCATAATGGTCTATAAAGGCGTTTGCTGCTTTTTTTCCGGGAAGCATGTTGTCGCCCTGCTTGATGGTAATTTGTTTATTTGATGGTGTTTCGTCATTCATGGCTCTGACTAAATTCCATAGTTTGTTCCCTTCTTTATCTAGATTGAGGCTTTCTGTTTATTTTTTCCAGCTGTCTCTTGTTATTTGGTTCAGTGTTCTTTTGTATTTCGCAGTGATGGCCTTGAGGGCGATAGTTTCCTCCATAGATTGCTATCTCTCTGCCATGTTCCTAGCATTTGAGACTTCATCCTCAGCTTTCTGCAGTTCATGATTCCAATATGGCTTGTAGTTTTTCCTTGCCCCTCTTGGGATGGTTTTTGTGGCTGCTTGCAGTATTGCTTTGCTTAGGCTTTCCACCATAGGTTTCATATTGTTATTTCGTGTGTTGATAGTTTCACACAGTCCATCTGTCAGCATTGCAAATCTTTCCCAGTCGGCTCATCTATAGTTCCAACATGGCAGCGGTTTTATTTCCTGGGGGCCTACTTCCATATCAATTTCTACCCTAATTGGCCTGTGGTCGCTATCTGCCAATTGGTCGAGCACCTGACGATCTATTTTGTGGTGAATATCCCGCGTGGAGAAGGCCAAGTCTGGAGTAGAGGTGGTATGCCATGTTCTAGAATAGAAGCTAGGGCTGTCCTCCGGCCTATTGATAAGATAGAGATTTGTGTCTATCTCCCAGTCTTCCACTTCATCGCTTCTGCTGTCTGTATCTGAATATCCCCATCTCTCCGAGTGACTGTTGAAGTCTCCAACCACTAGGCAGCTGAAGTCCTTGATTTACATACTCGAGAGCGACAGGCCTTTGTTGGGTGGGCCATACAGGTTGAATATAGGGGTTTTCGTTTCCTGTGTCATTATGTCGACTCCTACAATTTTTGCTTGTCCGGTGTGATTTACAGATACTGCGATACTTGGTATACAGTTACGTGTCAGTATCAGAACCCCTCCTTTGTGACCTTCTCTATCAAAACGGAAGGTCTGGTATCCTCTGATTGAGAATCTGTTGTTTTTGTTGAGGTGCATTTCTTGGATGCATGCCACGTCTATCTTACCTTCGTACAGGTGATGTTAGGGAAATTTTTTTGTTAAGGACTCCCTCCGCGTTCCACTGTAGTATTTTAAGGGTCTTGAGTTTTTGGTCAATAGCTCTTGCCCCATCTCCTTGTGCCTTGACTCCACAGCACATGGGTGGGTGACCACCAGTAGCATCAGGTGGGACCCTTTGAGGCGTGGGGTCCGGCACTCTCGCTGCCTGGCGGGACTCCACAGGATGAGCACCATACTTTCTTCTTTTAAGTTGTGATGTCATCATACAGCGATTTACGTTGCACTGTTTCGTTAAGCCTGTGGCCCAGTGCATCCGATTTCAACAGGCGTTTCTGTAAGGATGCCCTCCTTAGCCTTTGGCTGTCCCCAGCCCATCTGCAAGGCAGCAGTTGTTTGAAATCAGCGTTGTCTCTCTTAGGAAAGTTGTCTTGCAGGACTATCAAGTCTTCCCCACTCGTGTCGAAAGGGTGGGATGATGATGGTGATATGATGGACTTATGTACTAGTTTTTCAAGTATCCCAGAAGAGAGGCAGTCCAGTGTGTCTGTGTCTCAGGATCATCACGTCACACCAGAAACGTAGCATATACATGTGAGTGGGGGTATCTCCTTGCTCCCCTTTAGTATTCTCGTCTCCCCTTGCAGTGATGGTACGCCTAGCATTCCCCGCCACCTGGGAGGTTGTCACAAAGGGGCAGATGTGCAATGCCAAACAAGATTAAAACAAAAAGAATAAAGGATGAACAATAAAGTTAATAAATATGCAACGATTTGTTCTGTAAAATTTGGATTATTTTAACAGGTCACACTTAATGGCCTACAAGGCCACATTCAGCAGTAAGGTCGCATATTTGTCACTAGTGTGTTAAACCATCCTTCATCTTCTCTCACTTTCGTCCTGTGATCCTTATCCCATAAGTTTGTCTTGCTGAGATTGTAATTGCTCTTCCACCATTGTGGACCATGTCTGCTTTGCCCTTCTCCCTCTTCTCTTACCATGTGGGTTCCAAAACAGTGGATGTTTTGTTGTGTTCGGTTTCTTTCTGATGGTATCTCCCATCCATCACCACTTTCTTTCCCTTCTATCATTTTTGTCCTATTTCCCTTTCACTTAATTTGTCCCATGTTGCAGTGTCCGCAAACCCTCCCATGTTATTATGCCCTCAAGGCCTCCCATGTTACAGTGTCCTCAAACCCTCCCATGTTGCAGTGTCCTCAAACCCTCCCATGTTACAGTGTCCTCAAACCCTCCCATGTTACACTGTCCTCAAACCTTCCTCTTCCTATATAGAAAACTGTCATTACTGTACTTATCCTTCTGGAGGATTTATAGAGCTAAGAAAGGTCACTTGCCCCTGCAGTCACCATGAAGTGAATAAACTAGGTTTGCTCCAATAGAAATATATCAATGCCTTACCAAGGTTTTGAACTTATGTCCACATAGTCAGAAGATCGATATCCAAGCTGTTCGACCACACAATCTTCCATATACTCATCCCCTTATTGCTCTTTATCACTCCATTCACTACAGCTGGCCTCCTTCAGTAATGCTGCATCCAAGTACTTTGCATATTTCTGTGGTGGTGGTTTCTGTAGCAGTTTGTTTAACACAATAAGGTTGCTTGCTCCATTAACAACTCTCTTTAGTCACCTTTCACAAAATGCATCAGGGTGCTGGGGCATTAATTTTTTCTCCTCACCAAGGGGACCTCTGATAGTGAGTGTCCCATACAAGTTGATAATTTTGTTTTGATGCATGTAGTAAGTTGTTCTGACACTCGGATCGTGAACTAGTCACACAAAAAAAAAAATAATTATGTAAATCAATGAGTTCTAGTGTCTTCTACCCTAAAAGGGTTAGACAGTACATTTAATTGGTAGTTGATTATGAGCTGCTCTGCTTCTATAGAAGAAACTGCAGTTTTTTGTTGGATACGGAACAAGTTAGACGAAAAGTCTGAAACATAGCTTTCTGTAGCTAAGCAGCTGCTCTATCAAACAATGTTATTGTGTTCTTTGTATCTGTTATGGCTGTCAGGGAATTCAATAGAAGACATTAGTTTTGGAGAGACCATTCCGTTGGCATAGACGAAAAATGTCATTTATTATTATTGCATTGTTTACAAAAATTAAACAAGTCTAGTATTTTCTCATATTTTTTTATTCATAAAGAAAACTATTCTTACATTTTTCACCTGCTATTATTGACATGAAATATAACGTTTAGATTTTTCTGAAGTCGAACGAGAAAGAAGAATTATTTGTGCATATTTTGAGAACAAATCTGTAAATAGGACACAACTGACTATTTAAAAAAAAGAACTTAAAAAGATACAAACTTGAAAGCCATTTATTATTGTAGTTACATAGTCCCTTGTTTCTCAACATATTTCCACCAACATCCATACACTTATTACATCACTTTAGCAATGCTCGAAAATCTTCAGCATAGAAGTCTTTGGTCTGCTGTCTCAGCCACATTTGTACTTTGTCATTCATGAAACGTCTTCCACCAAGCTGGGTTTCTAGTGTACCAAATGTCTTCCACCAAGCTGGGTTTCTAGTGCACTGAACGTCTTCCACCAAGGTGGGTTTATAGTGCACCAAATGTCTTCCACCAAGGTGGGTTTCTAGTGCACCAAACGTAATCCACCAAGGTGGGTTTCTAGTGCACCAAATGTCTTCCACAAAGGTGGGTTTCTAGTGCACGAATCGTCTTCCACAAAGTTGGGTTTCTAGAGCACCAAACGTCTTCCACCAAGGTGGGTTTCTAGTGCACCAAATGTCTTCCACCAAGGTGGGTTTCTAGTGCACCAAATGTCTTCCACCAAGGTGGGTTTCTAGTGCACCGAATGTCTTCCACCAAGGTGGGTTTCTAGTGCACGAAATGTCTTCCCACCAAGCTGGATTTCTAGTGCACCGAACGTCTTCTACCAAGGTGAGTTTCTAGTGCACCAAACGTCTTCCACCAAGGTGGGTTTCTAGTGCACCAAACATCTTCCACCAAGGTGGGTTTCTAGTGCACCAAACATCTTCCCACCAAAGTGGGTTTCTAGTACACCAAATGTCTTCCACCAAGGTTGGTGTCTAGTGCACCAAACGTATTCCACCAAGGTGGGTTTCTAGTGCACCGAATGTCTTCCACCAAGGTGAGTTTCTAGTGCACCAAACCTCTTCCATCAAGGTGGGTTTCTAGTGCACCAAATATCTTCCACCAAGTGGGTTTCTAGTGCACCAAACATCTTCCCACCAAGGTGGGTTTCTAGTACACCAAATGTCTTCCACCAAGGTGGGTTTCTAGTGCACCAAACGTATTCCCACCAAGGTGGGTTTCTAGTACACCAAATGTCTTCCACCAATGTGGGTTTCTAGTGCACCAAACGTATTCCACCAAGGTGGGTTTCTAGTGCACCAAACGTATTCCACCAAGGTGGGTTTCTAGTACACCAAATGTCTTCCACCAAGGTGGGTTTCTAGTGCACCAAACGTATTCCAACAAGGTGGGTTTCTAGTGCACCAATTTCTAGTACACCAAATGTCTTCCACCAAGGTGGGTTTCTAGTGCACCAAACGTATTCCACCAAGGTGGGTTTCTAGTGCACCAATTTCTAGTACACCAAATGTCTTCCACCAAGGTGGGTTTCTAGTGCACCAAACGTATTCCACCAAGGTGGGTTTCTAGTGCACCAATTTCTAGTACACCAAATGTCTTCCACCAAGGTGGGTTTCTAGTGCACCAAACGTATTCCACCAAGGTGGGTTTCTAGTGCACCAATTTCTAGTACACCAAATGTCTTCCACCAAGGTGGGTTTCTAGTGCACCAAACGTATTCCACCAAGGTGGGTTTCTAGTGCACCAATTTCTAGTACACCAAATGTCTTCCACCAAGGTGGGTTTCTAGTGCACCAAACGTATTCCACCAAGGTGGGTTTCTAGTGCACCAATTTCTAGTACACCAAATGTCTTCCACCAAGGTGGGTTTCTAGTGCATCAAACGTATTCCACCAAGGTGGGTTTCTAGTGCACCAATTTCTAGTACACCAAATGTCTTCCACCAAGGTGGGTTTCTAGTGCACCAAACGTATTCCACCAAGGTGGGTTTCTAGTGCACCAATTTCTAGTACACCAAATGTCTTCCACCAAGGTGGATTTCTAGTGCATCAAACGTATTCCACCAAGGTGGGTTTCTAGTGCACCAATTTCTAGTACACCAAATGTCTTCCACCAAGGTGGGTTTCTAGTGCATCAAACGTATTCCACCAAGGTGGGTTTCTAGTGCACCATAAAATGTATGGACCCATTTATGCACTGCTTTACGTGACAAAACACGTTTCACTGTAAACAGGAAACATTTCCCTATGAATATCCTTTGCAGAAAGTCCTTTTGACTCCCCCTCCCTGCGATCCCCAACCCATATATACTGTCATATTATATTTTTCCCATTGCTGGGGTAGTCGAGGGGTTTTGAAGGCTGAGGACTACAGACCGCTTCGCCACTGCTGTCGCCACGTTGTGTGCTGGTTATGTTTGTTTATTTTATCTCCAACAGAAAAACAACATATGCCATACCGAGGTTTCGAACCGCTGCCCTCCCTGTCGGCAGATAGGACTCGAAACCATTCGGCCACGCGCTCCTCACCCCCAACCCATACACACACCATTTGTAACTTAGATGTGCATGTGGGACCTAGTGTCTGCTACCTACACTAATCACAAAGCTGGATATTGCTACATACCTATGACACCTTTAGAAACTACGAACTAGATTGTAAAGCTTTCCTGTGTCAGTTTGTGACCGATTTACTGACTCATTCTTGGTATTTCATGTATTTTAATTTTGTATGGTTTGGTACACCTGTGTTTCACGCTGGGAGAAATATATATTGTCGCTTCATTGGTTTATTACGGGAGCAAAGATTACTCAGGTAAAACGTACTGATCAAAATTCTATCTCCTCGTCCTTATTCGTGCTGCAGGCTATACCACAGTAGTCTGGCCAATGAGGTGCTGACTGACAATGTAATCCACATAGTGGCGAGCTTAATTAGGAGCGTTGTATTGTACTACAGCCAGGAGGACCATGGTCCATCTTCTCAAATATTCCTCGGGGTGCAAGAAGAGCCACTGTAACCCACTACCAAAGATACGATGTCAAAAGTTGACTGAAGTTAGCACAAATAGCCTCGAACAACAACAACAACAGTATGGTTTACTGTTCACAATCTTTGAGTTTCCCAGTTTTCATTATTCCCAAGCGAATAAGAAGCAGATTACTGAACGATTTGAATTATATTGGCCTTTTTACGAAGTCCAAAACCTCGTTTGTTTCGTAGGAGGAGGGGGTAAAATAAAAACCTATTCTGTACACTATGCTGCAACAACAGGGGCAAGCTGCCTTTATTCCTCAGCTCAATAAATCTTTCCAGTGAGCTACACCAATTAGTATAAATGACTGTGATAGTTTAACATCAGAGATGCATAACACGATTCACTGAAACGCACGAGATGGCGTGGCAGAATTTGCCTGGAGAGTCCTCCCTCTGAGGCGCCTGCATTTATCTGTAATCCAAACCTTTTCTATACAAACGACGAGAAGGCTGAGAGTCATTGTTCCTAGGAAGATGAAGAAGGGGCCAGCCAGGTATCGAAGATCTAGTTGATCCACTGTGCTGACTCTGTCATTGGCATTGCACATACTCCCACGAGCAGACCACCAGTTTCTTCGCCACCCGTCAATGATTCCAGATTCCTGAAGCTTCATGATTCTGAGAAATACAAAGTAAATATTAAGCACAATCTTTACTTTGAACCCTTCACACCTGGAAACAGGAAATATATAACCTTCCGAACAGCAAAGATGGCGCCAAACAGGCAGCGCGTCTAGCTTTACTTTAATATTTTAGTCCATTATGGAGTAGCCCATGCTTCAGGTGAATTTGGAGTAGACCATGCTCCAGGTGAGTGGGGAGTAGACCATGCTCCAGGTGAATGTAGAGTAGGCCATGCTCCAGGTGAGTGGGGAGTAGGCCATGCTCCAGGTGAGTGGGGAGTAGACCATGCTCCAAGTGAATGTAGAGTAGGCCATGCTCCAGGTGAGTGGGGAGTAGGCCATGCTCCAGGTGAGTGGGGAGTAGACCATGCTCCAGGTGAATGTAGAGTAGGCTATGCTCCAGGTGAGTGGGGAGTAGGCCATGCTCCAGGTGAGTGAAGGGTAGACCATGCTCCAGGTGAATGTAGGGTAGACCATGCTCCAGGTGAGTGTAGAGTAGGCCATGCTCCAGGTGAGTGTAGAGTAGGCCATGCTCCAGGTGAGTGTAGAGAAGACCATGCTCCATGTGAGTGTAGAGAAGACCATGCTCCAGGTGAGTGTAGAGTTGACCATGCTCCAGGTGAGTGTAGAGTAGACCATGCTCCAGGTGAGTGTAGAGTAGACCATGCTCCAGGTGAGTGTAGAGTAGGCCATGCTCCAGGTGAGTGTAGGATTGAAAGAACAATCTAGAAAGAATACTCCAGATATAATGACAGAAAGAACGGGACAGACTCCAGGTCAGCAAGGCAAAGGCAGGTCGCCGTCCATCGTAGACGATGATGGCATAATTTATTTTTCTAGTGCTATTTTTAGTAAGGATTAACTGCGCTACTTTTTATCCTCACTCTCTCGTTTCGAGCCGCTCGACCTCAGTAGCAAGTCAAGGACAAGACGACTAGGGAATAACTACGAGATGCAAGGACTCCGCATCAAGCACCCGTGAAAAAGACGGCCGAGTCTGTAGTCGAACCCACACCACCTGATCACGAGACCGACGGCTTAATCACTTCGCCACGAAATCCCCAGATCAGCATGATATACAGAGGAATCGCTTATGCTGGATTGACCACATGCTTCGGAAATCAGCATATAACATTACAAGAAAGTCTTTGTTCTTTAATCCACAGGGCACGAGGAATAACGGACGACCGAGACACTCATAGAAAAAGCAGCTGGATGCAATATTAGTAAGACAGACCAGACGTGGCCAGAAACTGGGCCAGATGGCTCATTATAGGAAGGCTTGGCACGTATTTGTTGAAGACCCATGCCCTGCAAAGAATGGTCTAGTTTTTGATTGATTGATTAATTGATTGATATATGATAAAGGATTACAAGAGTAAATTATTTGTTCTGTGAAGTAGAAGCAATAACAAAAAACAAATTTGTACATCATCAAACCCCATCCACTTTGATCGCCTGCTGTCATCCGCTGTAGTGACCTAAATCAAGATCACGAATTGTATTGCTGCCTGTGTCACCCTTCCTTTAATTGTTAAAAAAAATATCAGACATATATCGATTTGATGGGAAATCCCTGCTAAACACACGCTTCTATTTTATATCTAAATAAGGTTGACCGGTACAAATCAACGTTCAATGAGCATTTTCTTGTTGGCTAATATTGGCCTAAGTTAAATAAGAATCCCCCGCCACCCCAACAGTCTAAACAGCAAGAAGGTGGAACTGTTGATCACCGCCGACCAACAGAGATACCCAGAACACAATATGGAAATAAATGGAACAATATTTACACAAAATCACTCATTTAAATAAATAATCTAGTACTGGAATCTGATTAACGAAGTTGACAGAGCACTCGCTGTTCACGGCAAAGGTACCTGGTTCGAGTTCCATCTTTGACACGCTTCAGTTTCCACTTTTGTCTGTCTGTCGCCAGAATGTTAGTCTTTATCAAGGTTTGCGCTTGTATGTTACCGGGGCCCGCAAGGTTAAGTTAGTAAGTAGATCTTTAGGTAAGTAGGTATGTAGCAAAAGCTAAATAAGTATGTATGTAAGTAAGCTTTTAAGTAAGTAAGTAAGTAGGTATGTAAGTAGGTAGAATTGTAGGTATTTAGGTAAGTAGGTAGATATGTAGGTAAGTAGGTATGTAGTTAAGTAAGTAGATTTGTAGTTAAGTAAGTAAGTATGTAGGTAAGTAAGTAGGTATATAGGTAGATAAGTAGATAAGTGAATAGGTAAATAGTTAAATAGTAGGTAAAGTAAGTATGTATGCAGGTAAGTAAGTAGATATGCAGGTAAGTAAGTAGGTATGTATATAAGTAAGTAAATATGTAGGCAAGTAAATATGTATGTAGGTGAGTAAGTAGGTATGTAGGTAAGTAAGTAAATATGTATGTTCGTAAGTAAGCAAATTTGTATGTAGATAAGCAATTAAGTAGATATGTAGGTAAATAGGTCAATATATATGTTGGTAAGTAAGTAAATAGACATGTATGTAAGTAATTAAGTTGGCATGTAGGTAATTAAGTAGGTATATAGGTAATCAAGTCGGTATTAAAGTAAGTAGGTAAGTATGTAAGTAAATAAATAAGGTAGTATGTACAGAAGTAAATATGTATGTAGGTAAGAAAGTAGGTACGTAAGTATGTTGGTATGTAAGTACATAAGTAGGTATATAGATAAGTAAATAGGTATGTAGGTAAGTAAGTAGCTATGTAGGTAAATAAGTAAGTATGAAAGTAAATATGTTTGTATGTATGTGTAGGTACATTGTGGTGTAGGCACATATGTAGGTAAGTAAGTTTGTATGCAGGTAAGCAGGTATGTATGAATATAGGTAAGTTGATTTGTAGGCAAGCAAGTAGGTATGTATGTAAGTAAATAAGTCGATAGGTAGGTAAGTAAGCAAAGGGGTATGTAGGCACGTAAGTTACATTGGTATGTAGTTAAATAAGTAATCAGCTATGTAACTAAGTTAGTATCAAAGTTTTCCTCTTCATCTTCTCCATTTTAACAACTGCAAGAGCAACTGGCTACTTGGTCGTTAGTCTTATTCCATCACGTGTTGCTTTTTGCACGCGCTATACAGGCTATACGATCTGATGTCTTCCTTGTGGTCTGGCTTACAATCTAGTTCTCTTAGTTATGTTTTTGAAAACTCTAATAACTCGAAGTATTTGTTCTTTGTTGCTCCAGTAGAGGTTTGAGTCTCGCATTGCAGTTGAGCTCCTTCCGGGAAACGTGTGGTCAAGACTTTATGTGAAGTGTTTTGATAGTTTCATCATCTTCTTCTTCTGCGTTCGTTCTCAATCTCCCGCTACCAAACCCTGAAAGGGCTTAAGTAGCAGAATTTAGTCCAGAGAACGGAATACGTTGTGTCGTAGTTTACAGCTTGACTGCGATATTTGCACCTTTCGGTCCAACACATCCGACTTCAGCAAGCATTTTTTGAGTACCGGGTTAGCATTCCCTCTTCGATCCCTTCTCCTTAGCCAGTCTGCCCTGCTGCAGCCTGTTATCCAGGATCACCGCGTGAAGGGTCTTGACAGCTCTGGTTCGCAGGCCCTGACGCTAGCAGTCAGATATGGGTCGCTGACCATTGCAGCTCATGCGCTGCTCAGCGTCTTGATCCCTTTTGGTAGTTTGATAGCAAAGAGATCTTCGTGTGGTTCTTCTTCTTCTTTTCCTTTCTTTTTCTTCTTCTTCTTTTCCTTTCTTTTTCTTATTTTTTCCTTTCTTTTTCTTCTTCTTCTTTTCGACTAAAAAAGGACGTTTGTGACGTTGTGTCGCAGTTTAAATCGATTCTTCGATATCTGCGCCTTTAGATCCGACACATCCTAATTCAGCACGGCATCTTTGGAACAGAATTTGTCTTCCATCTTCGATCCCTATTCTATTAGCAAGGTTGCATAGTTGCAGTCTGTTTCCGGGGCCGCCACTTGTAATCGGGATACGGTTTTGATCACTTATGGGTCATCGACAATGATGCTAACATCCAGCTATGAGTCGCTGGCTGCTGTTAGTTAATTAACTGATGAATCTGCGGCCTCGTGTCGGATAGACTAAGGTAGCTACTACATTGAGAGCAGGTAGATAAGAGCAAGAAACGAGTGCTGCGTGCTTCTCGCTACTGAAACGTTCCAGTCGACCCAGCTATAATTTGGTACCTGACTTATGGTTAGGGAAGGGAATATAGCGAAGAAGAGACTGGCCACCTCGCCTCAAACAAACTGTGCATTAGTATAACGTAGTCTCTTAACACTTGATTCCAGACCTTAACTTAACGTCTCTTAACTGTTTAGAAGACTCTGCAGTGTGAATAGATTCACTTGATCTAAAAATACTAATGCATATCCAATCTATTTTTAAATGTATTAATTGACCCTGCCTCTACTATTTCCAGGGCTAATTCACTCTAAGCATTCATCACTATTTGACTAAAAAAATAATTCCTGGTATCAAATCTGGACCTTTTAAAATTAATTTGGTGGCCGTACCCTTGCGTTATTTTATTTAAAAAAAAATGTTATAGTCTAATTTATCCTTTTCGTTAACCTGCGGTTAAGTCTGGTATGAGTCTCCGTTACTGTGAGCTTGGCCATTAAGAGCACTGATCTGTCTTCTGGGTTTCAAAGAACGCTCTAGAAATAATACCCCATATGTGGTAAGAGAATGCAATGAGGTATATCTGACTTTCCTATGGATTATGAGAAGAAGCAGAAACGCTTTATTTTGCACGATGAGGTTGTCAACCCAAGTACAACCCACTTTTGTTTTTTAGAACATTTATAGCAAGTATTATTGGTAATAGCCAAGCAAGATAGGCAATATAAACATCAATTGAGAAATATTCGAACCAGTACAGAAGTTCATATATTAAGTTCAAACCATAGCAAAAGATGACCGCAATGAGGCTGCAATTAAGACAAAAATTTCATTGGTATAAAACGGCCTTCAAATAAAATAATAAATTGCTAACTTTAAAGAATATAAAGATAGAACGGAGGGAAGGAATAAACACTATACACGTATGGCTAATTGTACTATATGGGGCTGAAACGTGGACTCTGGACAACAAAGATGAAAAAGGTTTGGAATGTGGTGCTATAGAAGCATTAAAAGAATGACGAACAGAAAGAAGATTCACTCGCAATGTTTGCACTGGGGTAGGCGCACATAGATAGATATTGAAAATGATTCAAAAACTAAGATTGGTTTGGCTGGGACACAATATCCGACAGGAAAGTCTTCTACGGAAGATACTAGGGGGGTAAGATCCAGGGAAGAAAGACAATCGTGGCGATCAAGACTTACCTTTACATTTCAGTTATGCAGAGGTATTAAATTACGAACTCATGGCGAAATGAAGTGACCTACAGAGGAAAGAATTCAATGGAAAGACATGTGCAGCTAAATTTACAACCAGTTTTAGAACTGACAATCTGCCGAAGACGGATGTGTCGGACCGAAAGGTCAAATATCGCGGTCAAGCTGTAAACTAGCGACACAACGCATTCCGTTCTCCGGACTACATCCTGCTACTTTCAAAGCCCTGTTCAGGGATTGGTAGTGGGAGATTGAGAACGAACGCAGCAGAAGAAGAAGAACTGACCAATTTGATGATGATGATGATTAGGTGTCCTATTTTTTCATCCACAATACGATGTTCTTGAGGTTCATACTACTCTGTAGTTGTGACAGTCTTGCTGTCCGGTATTTGGGAAATGTCATGTATGTATCATAGGAGTTATAACTTACGACTTGGCTACGGAAAGGCTACAGTAAGCTGAGATATTGTTAGCAGATT
The DNA here is from genome assembly GCA_036924085.1 of Ariolimax columbianus. Taxonomy (NCBI): domain Eukaryota; kingdom Metazoa; phylum Mollusca; class Gastropoda; order Stylommatophora; family Arionidae; genus Ariolimax; species Ariolimax columbianus. The sequence goes on from JAVGWX010000006.1 coordinate 40,393,991, forward strand.
TTTGCACAAATATTTGCGTGAGGGACTGAGAGAGAAAGATGGAGAGAGAGAGGGAGAGAGAGAGGGAGAGAGAGAGAGGGATAGAGAGAGGGAGAGAGACAGTGAGAGTGACAGGGAGAGAGAGAGGGAGGGAGAGAGAGGGAGAGTGGGAGAGAGGAATAGGGAGAGAGGGAGAGCGTTCAGAGTTCACGCACGTCGTGCATTCTTTGACAAAGCTGGTCTGGGTTTGTCTCTGTCCGATAGCCAAGACAGGGAGTCTGATAGCCAAGACAGAGAGTCCGATAGCCAAGACAGGGAGTCGGATAGCTAAGACAGGGAGTCCGACAGCCAAGACAGGTAGTCCGATAGCCAAGACAGGTAGTCCGATAGCCAAGACAGGGAGTCTGATAGCCAAGACAGGGAGTCCGACAGCCAAGACAGGGAGTCTGATAGCCAAGACAGGGAGTCTGATGGCCAAGACAGGGAGTCTGATAGCCAAGACAGGGAGTCGGATAGCTAAGACAGGGAGTCCGACAGCCAAGACAGGTAGTCCGATAGCCAAGACAGGTAGTCCGATAGCCAAGACAGGGAGTCTGATAGCCAAGACAGGGAGTCCGACAGCCAAGACAGGGAGTCTGATAGCCAAGACAGGGAGTCTGATGGCCAAGACAGGGAGTCTGATAGCCAAGACAGGAAGTCCGATAGCCAAGACAGGTAGTCCGATAGCCAAGACAGGGAGTCTGATAGCCAAAACAGGGAGTCCGATAGCCACAACAGGGAGTCCGATAGCCAAGACAGGTAGTCTGATGGCCAAGACAGGTAGTCCGATAGCCAAGGCAGAGAGTCCGATAGCCAAGACAGGGAGTCTGATAGCCAAGACAGGGAAAGGGACGATGGTTGGTTCTACTTTAGTAGATTTGAGTCGAGAGTTCTATTTAATTAACAAGAGTAAGACAATGGTGGGGGCAAGACACGCAGAGAGGAGTATGGAAGACTTAGCGTTACGCTAATATTGTAGCGTTTAATTGTCATGGAACGAAGTTGGTAGGAGTGTTCTGAATACGCCAATTCCTATATGTCTAGTCAGTATGGAAAGATGGGTAGAGGAGGTATTGAGCTACGTGTGATTTGGTGAGAAGCTGTTACAGTGAGATTAAAAGGGAAAGCTGTTACAGGGAGATTTAAAAGAAAAGCTGTTAGAGGGAGATTAAAAGGGAAAGCTGTTACAGGGAGATTTAAAAGAAAAGCTGTTAGAGGGAGATTAAAAGGGAAAGCTGTTACAGTGAGATTAAAAGGGAAAGCTGTTACAGGGAGATTTAAAAGAAAAGCTGTTAGAGGGAGATTAAAAGGGAAAGCTGTTACAGGGAGATTTAAAAGAAAAGCTGTTAGAGGGAGATTAAAAGGGAAAGCTGTTACAGTGAGATTAAAAGGGAAAGCTGTTACAGGGAGATTAAAAGGGAAAGCTGTTACAGTAGATTAAAAGGGAAAGCTGTTACAGGGAGATTAAAAGGGAAAGCTGTTACAGTGAGATTAAAAGGGAAACAAGAACGCTACGGAAGTTGGTAAACGATCAGGGAGCACGCTTCCAAACCACGGGTGAGAATATTTTAGTCCACAACGGAGACCCGTGTTTAGCGAAGGTGCAGACTGTCAGAGATTTTCCATTCCAACTACGAGGAAGATCATAAGGCTCAAGAAATTAGCTTAATTTTAGTTGGAAGCGTTAGAAAATAGAGAACAGAATCTGGGTTAGTTCCAGAGGCTCCCTCTAGCGCATGCTGACAGCTTCTGCATAGAAAGATTAGTTAATGGTGTTGTAAATGATTATATTATGTAATCATTGAATTACCAAGCGTTTTTATATTCAAAGACGTTTTAGAGTTCTCTTTGTTGATAGTGCATGGAAAGAAGATACATGTGGTAGGACTCTCACATAGCACAGATTTATGAACCGAAACGGTCAGTCATTACGTGCTGGCGGAGATGGTGAGGATGAGATCTTAGTGCTTATAGACTTGTTCCGCGTACAATGAAGATGTTTTGACGACTAACCTACCGACCGACCGAACTACCGACCGACTAACCAACCAACCAACTAACTAAAGTACATATTCAATAGCTTCTTATCTTAAGTTAAGCTAGGCTAAGCTAATCTGACTTAACTTCTTTATTCTGGTGCAGAAGACTGCTAAAAAGTAAAATATTTCCTAATATCTAATCTGGACATTTCTTGAAATAATTAGTAGATGTGTCTTCTTTTTCTTGTAGCCGGTTGTACTTTGAAAAAACCAATTTATAATCTACTTTATCCTTTCCACTGATAATCTTGTAAACCTCTATGAATCACCTCGAATTCTTCTCTTTTATAGACACTTAGGATCAGTTTTTCCGAGTCTTTCATCATAACTATAATTCCGGAATCCTTCTATCAGTTTTGTTGCTCTTCTTTGTATCATTTCCAGCATGTCTATATTGCCTCAACGATAAGAACTCCCCTCTCGAACACAGTACTCCAATCTAGGTCTAACAAATGCTTTACACAGTTTGACTATCCCTTCCTAGCTCATATGTTGCTCAGTCTCATTACAGATCCACTGCTCTACAACTACGTTAATCAGACGAGGACTTTCTTTCATAATCTCGTTTAGACAGACGTTGTTATTTATAGCGGTGCTAAAATAAAAACATGGCCTATACAGTACTTGGTGACTGCATGGATATGGGGCCTTTATTCCTGAACCCTATAACTGATCAACGAGAACGTCAGCAATGGGAATAAACACTATATTCTTTTTAGTTAGTTGTTTTGCTGAACATTTTCTGGACTTGGTAGCGGGAGATTGAGAACAAACGCAGAAGAAGAAGAAGAAGAAGAAGAAGAAGAAGAAGAAGAAGTAGAAGAAAAAAAGAAGAAGAAGAAGCTTAAAATGTAGAGAGCAACTCGTATGGCATATGTCCATGTTGATTGTGCCACATATTATTTGAATAGTAATAGTGTGTCATTATGTTAATTAGAACTGCCATTGACCTCAATCAATATAGAGTAACCAGTACAAGCAAAGGTCACCGACAATCACATGGGTCGTATCATCAACAGGAAGCTATCTTCTTACGAACCTTTGTTTGACTACATCGAACACAAAACAAGGATATTTTTGCAGAAGCAGATCTTGGCAATTTCTAGAAAATATAACACAGGGAAAGATGTCAGAATTTCCATTTCTTTGTTTAGAGTGTAAATTTGCTGGCGTGGTATGTTAATGTTGTCTTTTTCTGTATGGAAGCTTAGAAAACAGATGAAATATTGTCTGTTTGCATTATAAAGTGTGCGTCAGTATTTGAGCTGTCCGCATTGTAGAATCTGGTTGTGAAGTATTTTTGTTGGGGTTATATTGCGTGGCCATTCCATTAGGGTGCATGTTGTCTAGTTTCAAGGACAAGGGTTCAAACCGCGCCGAAGTCTAGGTTTTTCTGTCGTTAGCGAAATAAAAACAAAAACTATTGTGCACAATGGGGGCGATTAATCGATCAAGCGACTGTATTCCTCAGCTCTATAAATCTCCAAAATACACCTCTCCGTTTTGAGAAAACATGCAATAATAATATTATTTTCTTTATGGAGCGACGTGAGACCATAACAACTGTCCCTATCTCTGAGCCACTTTTACAAGTAGACGATGTGTTGTTTTATTTACAGAATAGAGTGGATGCGATGAATATTCTGTCATCATCATCATCATGTAGCATGTCCTAAAGAACGTCGCTCCCATCACAGTATGCCTGAAAGAAACTCGTTCCCTTGTCAAAACTCCAGCCTCCGCCAAAGTCATACCCAGGCATTCCTGGATATCTTGGTGCCATCGTCTTCTTGGTCTACCCCTTACTCTGTTGCCTGGCACCATACCTTCCATCACTGTTCTATCGAGACCGTTGTGTCTCTTGATGTGACCAAAGTATTTGCAATTTCTAGCCAAAATGGAATTGATAAACCAGTTCTCCTCTATGCTCAGCTCTTGCCGAATGTCTACATTTGTCTTTTTCTCTGTCCAAGGTATTTTGAGGATCTTTCTGTAACATTTTGACTCGAAGGATTCGTTTCTTTGTCTGGAAGTTTTGGTAATAGTCCATGATTCGCAGCCATAAGCTGCCACAGGAAAAACACATGCTCTCAAGACTTTTACTTTTATCATTTTGTTGATGCTCTGCCATAATTTCTTCAGGGTGTTTAGTCTCTGCATTGCCTTGGCTACTCTTCTTCTGATTTCTTTCAAGCAGTGGCCATTTTTGTCAACTCTGGTGCCCAGATATTCAAAATGTGTGACCTGATCTATTTCCTCACCACCCACTGTAAATTTATGCTGACATTGTGTTTTGTCGGTGGTCATTATCTTTGTTTTATTTATGTTTATGAACAGGTTTTGGTCTTTACTATGTTCATTTACGGCTGAAATTAGCTGCTCTAGCCCTTCTGCACTTCTTGATAGTATCGCTGTGTCATCTGCGTATCGTAACTCTGGATCTCGTACCCGCCAATAGAAAAATGTGTCGAAACTTTCAATGTTCTCGTCTTCTCGAACATTTCTCAGTATACCTTCCGCATATATGTTGTATAGATAAGGTGAGAGGATACATCCATGTCTTACTCCGTTTAGTACTGCAAACCAATCTGATGTTTGCCCAAATACTCAGACAGCGGCTTGTTGATCTTTGTATAATGTTTCAATGAGATGAATAATATGCACAGGACACCCCATTTCCTTCACGATTTTCCACATATTTTGATGTTTTACCGTATAGTAGGCCTTGGTGTAATCAATGAAACATATGTACAGGTCTACATTAAACTCTCTACATTTTTCATAGATATTCCTCATATTGAATATGTTGTCCCTGGTCTCTCTGTCTTTCCTAAAATCTGCATGGAGTTCGTGAATTTCAGATTCAAACCTTTTCTATATCCTTCTTAATAGGATTCGCAAGAGTATCTTGCTAGCGTGGCTGATCAGCGCGATAGTTCGGTAGTTGGTTCACAGCTTCAGATTGCCTTTTTTGGGAGGGAAATATAAAGTGATTACTTCCATGCTTTTGGCCAATCTGCGCTGTGTCATATCTGTTTACACAGCTTGTGATAGACTCGAGCACTTGCTGCCCCTCCTGTGTGTATTAGCTCTTCTTGAATATCATCACATCCTGGGGACTTTTCCTTTTTCAGGATTTTTATTGCCCAGCGTACTTCCTCCAATGTTGGTTCAGGTTCTTTCTCATCCGTTGGTAGGATTGTAACTGAACGCTTTGTGCTATCTTCATACATGGTTCTGCAGTACTCTCTCCATCTATTCAGTATGTCTTTAGTTTCTGTTAATGTTTTATCATCTTTGTCATTGATGACATGCGGAACCGGACGGAATTCCCTTGTCAATGTTCTTATCGTCTTACCTTGTTGCTGTAGGTTTGTCCTTACAATGTTCCACTATATATCTTCTTTTATCTTTTCTTATTTCTCTTCTAACTTTTCTTTCGCAGTTTTTATATGCTGTATTGGTCCGCTGTGTTCTGTCACATTAACTATTTAAACACATAAATAAACAAAAACTATGTTTTATCAGAATTAGCTCCTATTTATACTAAGACTTGCCACTGGAGTCGGGCGGCACGAGACGAGAGAGTGAGGATAAAAAGTAGGGCAGTTAATCCTTACTAAAAATAGCGCTAGCAAAATAAATTATTCCATTGTCGTCTACGATGGACGGCGGCCTTTGTTTTTTATACTAAGACAAGGTAGTGGGGGTGAGGGAGAGGTGAGGGAGAGGTGAGGGACTAGAGGAGTGTAATTTTTTTGATTTTGATGGTTCTTTAGTTTCTTTGGTGAATTAGTATTGTATTGGAATTTTTCAAAATTGATTTATTGGTGTAGTGGTTTCTTTGGTGGAAAACCTTAAAAACAAGAAATTTCATGCGCATATAATAATTTTGTGTGTATAGACATTTTTCACTTTCATTTTTGTCTCTATTTTAAATCTTCATAATGTTTAGAACGTCACTCGGGATGTAGTCCGCCGTCAAAGAAAGTCGTCACTAACACCTAACTCGCGTGGCATTAGCAACAACAAAAACATCAACAGCAACAACAACAGCTTCATTTAACGGACTAAGTTGTAGTGGGGGCTCTATGCTTCATATGCGCCGTATAGGATTAGAAGGCGAGAAGAAGCTGAAACTAAGCGTGAGATACAAATTGTTGACACACCTGTGGCATGATTAGCGTGCGTGTTTATGAATGCCATCGTGAGAACGAATATACTTGAGCGAGCAATCGTCACAGCTTGGCAAGGTTAATTATTTAATAAAATGTCTATTGACCTGGTCTGCACGATACATGATTGAGCTATGCGTTTGTTGATATCGATTAGAATTTCTTGGACATATTTACCGCTTGCCATACCGATTGATGGGGGTTGATTACGAAACCACATATTTCTAACCCGATAATTCTTTATGAATTTTGCTGTTGACCTTTATTCGTGGTATAATTTCAACTGTCTCTCTATGTCGCCTTCTGTTCATTTCCACTAGCAATTTAGAAACGCATAACTTTGAAAGTCATTAAAAAGAACAATCTTCTTCTTTTCACTTGTGTCCTGCTTGTGCCTTTCAGCATCAGGTTATGACGAGTTTCTTGACATGGTCGTTGTATGTGCTTTGTATACGGGGAGCTTTACTGCTTCTGTCATTTATGCTACCCATCTTTGGGGGGGGGGGGTTGTTGTTGAATGCCGCCAATGAGTAGGATTACTCTTTTGTGTGTCCTAAAAAGGACGTTAAGTGGCGGTTTGTCGTAGCTTTCCTCATATCCCGAGCGTGCTGATGAAGGTGGACCAGAGTCCTCTAGGCGGTTGTGGCGTGATTGGCATGGCAACATCTGCGTGTCGCTCACTACTACGGGGATCACGTCGAACCTCACCTTGTTAGCCAGACTGTTGTCCTCGACAACAGACCGCTTCCGGGACGACCAGCGAGGAGATCAGATGAGGGTCTTGGACAGTATATTTCTCCTGACCCTGGCTAACATAGTCTGATCAGTGTGTTTAGCCTGGCCAGACGTTAGACGCATCGTCCTGTCAGGTGAGAGTCTTGGCCAGTATATTTCTCCTGACCCTAGCTAACATAATTAGCCTCATCATCCCGTCAGGTAAGGGTCTTGGCCAGTACATTTCTCCTGATCCTGGCTAACATAGTCTGATCAGTGTGTTTAGCCTGACCAGACGTTAGACGCATCGTCCTGTCAGGTGAGAGTCTTGGCCAGTATATTTCTCCTGACCCTGGCTAACATAATTAGCCTCATCGTCCCGTCAGATGAGGCTCTTGGCCAGTACATTTCTCCTGAACCTGGCTAACATAGTCTGATCAGTGTGTTTTGCCTGACCAGACGTTAGACTCATCGTCCCTTTGCGTGGTTTGTACTTGGATTTGTATCCATTGTGTCTGTATAGCGTTACTTTTGGAGGGATACTATCTGGTGTTTGTCGCGTCACGTGCCCACACCATTTGGTTCTCTTATTGAGGTCTAGCACTGGTGTTGTACTTACTTGTTTCTGTCTCTATCCATTATTGTTATTCCAAGCATTCTGTGTAGGCCTTTCATAACGATTGTTACAATGTATCTTTTACCCTTGCTTGTCAATGCCCAATTTTGGCACTGATAGAACAATTTTGGCAAACGTATCGTGTTTATAGCGGTAAAAAAAGATCAGCAATAGACATTAACTGACTAAGGGGAGAAGGGACTGTTAGTAAGGGTCAGGTGAACGTATCCATCAAGACCCCTTCTCACTTCAATGTAGTCCTTTACACAAAAGAAATCATGGTGGACCTTGCGTGTCATATACGTCTGACCTCTCTGATGACCTGTTTGTCTTGGATGAACCAGCAGAGAGCGTAAGACTTCCGCCGACATAGATCGCAGGATCGTACAGTTTACACAGGTTATATCTAACATCGCAAATATGAAGAACACGGAATAGAAAGTTATCACCAGCACGAAAAAAAATCAACTTTGATTTCTTCTCTTGCCAGTTAAAAAAACAAAAAAAAAACCTTCTGCTACTGGCACTGACCAAAAAGGCAGATCAGTCACTCAACGATTAATCCCATTGCTAGATGAATCCCATTATCCCTTTTATCAGTGTCCGCTAAATGTAATTACCCGGTTAATCACATTGCTCGGTAAATGCAATTTTCGGTAAATTTCACTGCATAGCTAACCATGCACAGTAACACCATTCTACAGTACATTATATCGATAAAAAACATTTAGGTAACGGCTCAGTGACCGCACCAGGACCAACACAATACGACACCTACATAACGATGACAAGGCCTTCGTAAAAGACGAGAGGAGCTTAGATTTATTTAATATCTCCGGTGTATTGTATAGTCCAGAAAATTTCATTGTCCAGTGAACTGCATTGTACAGTAACCCCAAATTGTCCAGTAAAATGTATTGCACAGTAACCCCCCATTGTCTCAAAAAATACATTGCCAAGTAATTCCATTGTCCATTATACCTCAATGCCAAGAAAACCCCATTATCAAGTACACCTCATTGCTCAATAAAACCCCATTATCCATTACATCTCATTGCCCAGAATTCCCCATTATCCATTACACCTAATTTCCCATTAAACACTATTATTCATTACACTTAATTTCCCAGTAAACTCCATTGTCCACACCATCTCACTGTCCAATAAACTCTGGTCCATACCATCTCACTGTTCAGTAAACTCTTATCCATACATCTCACTGTCCAGTAAACTCTTATCCATACATCTCACTGTTCAGTAAACTCCATTGTCCACACCATCTCACTGTTCAGTAAACTCTTATCCATACATCTCACTGTCCAGTAAACTCTTATCCATACATCTCACTGTTCAGTAAACTCCATTGTCCACACCATCTCACTGTCCAGTAAACTCTTATCCATACATCTCACTGTTCAATAAACTCCATTGTCCATACCATCTCACTGTCCAATAAACTCTGGTCCATACCATCTCACTGTTCAGTAAACTCTTATCCATACATCTCACTGTCCAGTAAACTCTTATCCATACATCTCACTGTCCAGTAAACTCTTATCCATACATCTCACTGTCCAGTAAACTCTTATCCATACATCTCATTGTCCAATAAACTCGTATCCATACATCTCACTGTCCAATAAACTCGTATCCATTCATCTCACTGTCCAGTAAACTCTTATCCATACATCTC